>VXBT01001726.1:304142-440507 GCA_013400235.1 Oriolus oriolus | reverse complement strand
GTTCAGAAACAGCACGATATTTATTTAACATCTTTATATATTTATATATATATATATAATTTTTTCTGCATTGCAGATTGTGTCGAGTTTTATACATCTCTATTTACAATGATTTAAAATAATTAAATTTCTTCTCTGGCAGGTATTTACAAAGTCAATAGTAACTACATTTCACATTTCAACAAGTCAACAGCATGAACCAGCTCAGTAAAACAGTTAAGATAATGGCTTACATGCACCAATAACATGATCTTCAATATGTGCCTTCTTCAGGACTAAGAATGAAGACTTTCCCTGGTCCCCAGGTTAAAGGACATCATACAGCAGAGGTCACGGTTATTAAAAATCTGTTTGATTTAGTCCTTCACCAGTACCGAATCTTGAACATCTGGGGTTCATACCAGCAAGCAGGGCTATGCTGGTGAAGAGGGGCTCACACCACCAATCCATGTCCTTTTGCCTAGCCTGTGTGTCCACAAGAAGTGGGCTACGTGCTGCTTATGCTCCTTCTATGAGATTACATAATGCTAAAGTAGTAAAAATCCTCAGAAACCTTAGTTCAGAGAAACAAACCTGGTATGACGAAAAAAGTAAGAAAATAATCTTTTAACCCTTGCAGAATGTTTCTTTTTGCTAGTAAAACAGAGAGCAAATCCTGTATTCTTAAAAGGACGAAAACAGATCAAAAAACTCATTGTCAAGTACAGGAATTACAAATTTAAAAAATGCAGCATGGGGTATATATCAATTTAGCTGTTGGGGTCTTAAATAGCAAATAAAAGCTACCATAGTAAATCTAAAATGCATTAAGAGTAGCTGATTATTAAAAATCTTTATTAGCTTTTTCCTGGAATCTTCAATATGAAAAAAAGTGTTAAACTACTCAGTTTTATTTAATCATATGGTATTTGTCCATAAATAACCAGCTAGTAATATCCACCCCTAATGTATGCACTATGTGCAAGAAAACAGAAGTCTTGTTTCAAAGTAATCATTGAACACTGACACACACACACACACACACACCACACACCCCAGCACTAGGAATCTATTAATACTTGGACATGTTGATTTATCCTGAGTGATTGTAAACTCACATCTACTGTATACTTGAAGCCACAAAGTTTTTACTACTTGCATTTTTCATAAACTAATAACATGAAATTCTAGCACAACAACAATAACTGTCTGAACAGAAAGAACAGTGTCAATAGCCAGTATTTGTGATACTCCAAAGTACTTGTTTTAGAACTAAAGGTAAAAGGTTGCTCTACTTTTTCTGTTTTGTGATCAGTTCTGAGGAGGACGAGGACTCAAACACATAGGATTCACTACTGATTTGTAAGGAAGTTTCCATGACAAAGCACCATAGAGACACTTTACCAGCAGATACTTCTAAACAGAAATCTCCCCTGACCATTTTACCCTCTAAAATCAAAACCTGTGAGAATTCTAAGCCACATTTTAACACAATTTAAATTTTGACTCCTGAAAAGATTATTGATCATTCATTAAAAAGTTTTGCCAGAATGCAAAGGTAGTCTTCTCTAAAACTGCTTAAATCTTACAGACTGTAAAACACTGGGAGCTCACAACCAAATAGCTGGTCAATAAAACTTGATCTCATCACTCTGCTCATCATGCACAAGCTAAAATGCAGGGCAACATTTTACTGTACAAAGTTTTAATATACATCTGTTCCCATCAACAGCTCCTCACAGGAATACCTTAGTAATCCTTTATGATAGAAAGGATAATTTCTGGACCCCTTTTAAATTCAGCTGGTCCCTCAGACACTACCTTTGGTAAAATTTGATGGACAGAGTTATAAAGAAAAAACAGGGAGAGGCATAGCCTAGAGAAAAGTAAGTAAAAGGATGGAAGCAAAAATTGTATTTTTCTCCATGAAATCTCAAATACAGATTATTAACATGGGACAGATTTTCACTAAATCCTTTTCTTGAAGCTGTAAGGTACCCTTAAGACTTGCACAGCTTATTTGTGAACTTTTAATGTCACAGGCCTTGACACTTGACAAACTTACTAGGCAAGTTTATCTAAAATGGTTGGCTGTTGTTTTAAAATCTTGTTCCAAAATTTATTTTAAATAAAATTTCATAATGACTACGTGGAGAACCTCGTAAGTATCAGTCTTGCAAAATCCACTTACTGTTTTCAGGAACAAACCAAGTTGCTCACAGCACACCATCATCTTCCACCACTGTGAAAGAGGCAGGCAAGTATTTTGTCTCTTCAGCTGGTCATGACATACAAATTTTGACAGATTGATACATGTATTCGCTAACACAACACTCATGTCATAACTACCCTGAATCACCCACAGAAAAGCTTTCAACAGCAAAGTTTATCCAAGTGCCAGTGAAGAAAAAACAAAAATAATGAACAGAGATTAAGGCCCATATGCTAGAAAGAAACAGCATTTAAAATACTGAAGAAAATATAAAATATTGAAAAATTATATAAATCAAGAATGAGATGCAAGTACAAAGGATCTGGCTTGTCTGCTTAGCATGCTTGAAAAGGTGTGATATTTTGCAACTTTAGTCCTGCAATTATCCTAAACAAGAAACTGAAATAAAAGGGGCACGTTTACTCTTCTGATGAAAACTATTCTTATGATATAAATGGTCATTACAAATGACATCTAGCTAACTGCTTTAATGTTATATTAAACATGCCAAGGTAGCAATATCTTTGGCAATGAGAGAATTTAAAGATGAGATTATTAGATCTACTAACATCAAAGTACTTGTGCAGTACATAGATTTCATCCAAACATATTCCATTATATTTTTCACACCTCCTCTAGGATTATGAGCACAGCACCTATACTGTACAGCTTGATTTTTATGATTTTATTCAAAAAGTTATTCTTGGTTCTCTCTTAGTCTTCAAATTAATTTAAATTTGTAAGCTGAGACAAACAAAAATGTCTGATTCGTGACCAAAGTTAGAATACTGAACACTTAAAGGAGATAGCCATTGGTTCATGATAAAATAGGACAAGTTCAAACTCTTAGGTTAAAATACCAGCCATAGCATAGAATTATCTATTCCAAAATTAATTTTTCAAAATATAATTATCTGAACATGTTATACATTAAATATTGAGGAAAATTTCCCTGGAGCTAAAATTTTCCAAGCACACTAATAAACTTCATTAAAGAAGTAAAACAAACCACATAGTATCTGAAAACAAAAAGCAGTTAGAGTTGGGGTCACCTTACTGCAGAGTAGCTTTACCACCACTAAGGTGCAGGTTTCCCCCTTAATCTTGAAAAATACGTTCCTATTTACATACAGTATACACACAGTTGAGGCAATTGATTGTCAACACGTGACAAATGTATGTACCTACTCACACACAAGTAAACCTCACATGGTGAGAAAAAACCCTGTCCCAGTAAACTCCAGTATTCATAAATAGTGCAAATAAATACTTTGTCAGAAAACATCTTTTTTTTTTCTCACTATTTTGATGACTTTAATTATGTTAAAGCTAGCAGGAGTATGTTGGAAATGCATTTAAGACCAACACACTTGCAAACTACAAATACTAGATCTAATGCTTACTGGCTGCAACATGATGTTCAGCATTACAGAATGAAGTATGCTGTTAAAAAAACCTTCAAATTCATATCAGAAAGGGTGTTCAAAGAAATCTGCACTTAAAATGGACAGTGATACGAAAGTATCCATTTTATGAAATTTTCCAAATGAAAACTAAAGGGATAATACAGCAATTTAAACTGTCATCTTGCAACATTAATTTTAATAGGCATTTTTACTTCATCACTTTGCTCTCTGCATGATGAAAATATGGTTCACCTTTCAAACACCTTTCAACCAAAAAGCTGCTCATAATAAATCCCTGAAAAGGATAATCAAGCTAGAGTTCACAATCCCAACATTATGTATTTTCTTAAAATTACAAAGCCCAACAAAAATGAGTTGCCAAATGGCAGCATATCGTGATGTGTATCAAGGAATATTTCATTTTTCCCTGCTGAAGTATATGTATACATCAGAACATAGTACCCATCCTTCCTCACCGACAAATTGCATGTATGTGCATGCATGCACACATATGGAGGGAAAAATCATAGCGTTCTCCTTCTTGTCCTTTTATAATGCTCCAGTTGCACTGAAACAGTGCAGAAATCTAAACCTAGCGCCTCAAGTACCAAATGCTCTAAAAGAAGAGACAGCAGAGCAAATTTAGGATAAGGAGGTCTGATTTAAGTCTAAACATTTGTCACAGGTGTCAGAAAATTTAAGTATGTTTTGTACTTTGTTTAGTATTTAGCATACATAATCAGAAAATCAGCAGATTATTCCCTCCACCCATATCCCAGACACTTCTAATTTTATTTCTGCCACAGTACTTTGAAATGTACTGAACATAGTGTATAAAGATTTGCTACGATCTTGACACACCTTCGCATAGTTTGAGACACGTCTAGAAGCGGTAATGATAAACACGATACACAGCAGGGCAGAGCCTGTTACTACAGCTGGTGTGTAGATACTAGTGATGACATGATTTGTAAGGTAAATGTTAAACAGTACTTGACTGAAAAACAACAAAACAAGCTCCCACAACTGAAACACTGCACTAAAATGCTAATTTTGAGAAGTCACAGATGTACCACATCAGCACATAGAAAACAATTTTTTTTACAGGGATAAATTTGAACTCTTTTTAAAAAGACTGATATGGAATAGGTATATATACTCAAGAACAAACCAAAATACAATGAATTAAACCACAACAAAAGGCACATGATCAAAATGAGAGCTGTAAAAATATCTTAAAAGGTAGTTTGACTGAGGTTTTTGCCAATTTGAATTTACACATGTACATTTGACTTCCCTATCTGAAGCCAGTAAAGCTGTCTCACTTTCCTGAAATAGTTTTAATAGTGTGGGACCCCACACAAAACAATAGCTTTCAAGAAAAGGTTGTAAAATTTGACCAGGTGCCAATTTAAGTGTCCTAAAACGTCTGGAGGAATGCATAAATGGCAAACATAGAAAGTAGAGAACCTTGCTAATGAACAACTTTACTTTCTAAAATACTAAAATAAAGTAATTCTTAGAAAATTAGCTGACACTCCCGACCTTTTCTTTCCCAAATATTTAAGCAAATTTCCTTTTCGATAGTCCCTGCAAAGTATAAACTTTGTACTCCCAGTCATGACTTACCTATTGTCTCCACTAGGAAAACTTTATTTTATAAAGAAGAGTTTAACCATAATACAGCTTTTGACATTTTAAGAGAAATGTAAGCCTTGTAGCTTCATGTCAGCTTTGCCTTAGCTCCATCTGTATATGACTGGTGCTCCCTAAAAATTAATTTCCATTTAGAAACTGTTGGGTTTTCTTTCTGATGAGTCTATTTACTCTTTAACTGAACTTCTACATCAGATACCACTAAATTCATTTATGAATGAATGATATGAAGACTAGGCTACCAAAGAGATTCATCAAACCACAGAAAAACCTTCAAATATTTAAATGAATTTTAATGTAAATTTGAAAAAAAGTTCTATTTGAAATAAAGCTTAAAAAAAAACCCCAAAAAATCCCCACCAAAACCAACTATCAGCAATACCACACCATGTCATTCATTATTCTGAGCGTCTTAACGACTATCATTCAAAGAGAGCCTGCTGTTTGTAACTGCTTACATTTATCCTTCACAGTGATAGTGAAACCAAAGTGCCCACATAAAAATTGTAACTCTTTCCTGCAGGTTTACAGGATATCATACAGGACTTATGCAGAGAGGATGAACTTTCTCCCCTTTTCTATCAGTTGAAAAAGAGATACAGAGAGATGGAGAGAGAATGCCAAACATTCTCCTGTGTAACCAGGAATGTGCTTCTAAGCAGTGTCCTCAAACATAAGTACCAGCCAGTGCCCATACACCAGTCATATACATTCAAGGCTTGGCTCAATGGCACGAGTTCTGAATTTTCTAAAGTAGGGCCAATTCACGAAAATAAGAGTTAAAAAACTTCAAAAGATTATATATACCAAGGCAATGAAGTGTGATCCTTCTGGGGAAAAAAAGGACTGTCAGTACCCCTTTACGCAAACGGCATTGCTAGAAAAGCATTTCACATTGAAGCTTCAGTGTTTCTAGCAAACTATTGTCTCTATCCCTGAGACAGCACCTTGAGAGTATGGTCTGTCTGGACTGCAGGATTCCTCAAATGACTCCATGACTGAATTCAGGGACATTGAGAAAGCAGCTGAAAGGGGTGGGGGTGTCCCAACAGCCATGATACCAAAGAAAGCAGCCTGAGAAATACTCTTTACCCGAATACACCTTTCAGTTCGGTGATCAGCACCTTACAACAACAACAGCAACAACAAATATGAAGCAGAGCTAGCCATTATTTCCTGGGGAAGTAGTGTTTCCTTCCCACTTACAAACCAAATTGCTTCAACAGCATGGTGGTGTCTAACTTTTAGTCTAAATGCAGAATGACCCTGTGTCCTGGAGGGGAAGACATGTAACATTACAAATGGCTACAACACCATTAGAAGTGCATTGTAACCTACATTATCAACCTAGAATCCTCTCTCCGAGGGAAGCTCTCTGAGCTTCTTAATATGCATGTCTCAGTTGCTGAACATCAAAAGCTTCTGGGATGAGAGACTGGGGGCAGTCAAGAAAAAACTACCCTCATTTTAATGAAAAAAGTGCTGCAGGCAGCCAGGAGCAGCAATGACAATCCCCTCCTCAGAATTGATTGCACAGACTCAGAGAGGTCCAAAGTCACACTAAAATCTCTGAGGCACTCCTGGTTCTGAGAAAGACAAGTCAGGATCCAGTAGTCTTTGCAGTACTGTAGACCAAGAAAACAAACCCGTTTCTATTTCTTAACAAAGCCAAAGCATCATCTCATAGGGATCACATTCACCATTTCCGCCGGTGTCTCCAGTCTCACAGTGTTGAAATGGGACTGATCAGCCTACGATGGATTGCACATCACCCAAGGAGAAAGGAAGGCATGGAGAAAGGCATACAGTACATTATATACTGCTTCACAACCATGTTTACAAGAGGGAAGGAGGATGAAGGTGAGGGAAGAATTATTGCTGTTTCAGTAATACAGTATGATAGCTAAACCAAATCAAACAAGATCACAACAGTCAGTATTTTCACACTGTGGGATGATGGTTCATGTTTTGCCTAAGGATGAACTTGCCAGGGATTAAGGGGGAAGAGGGAATACTAAGGAAGGGAGCCAAGGTTACACCTGGGATATCAGCTGCATATTGAAACTTGGAGATCGAGACTGCTTGGTCAGGGGAGCTCCTGGGGAAAGGAGATCTTTACCTTCCCCAGCTTGGCCTAGTCGGTCCTCCTGTAGGCTGATAGTTGAGAATCGATTGGTGTTGCCAGCTGCTAGACTGGTAAAACCCTCTGTACCAGCTCCAACACTGGAGCCTGCTTGACTGCCATTCACGTAGTCAAATGATTTACTGGAGGAAGCACTGGCGGTCCTGATCAGGCCCAAACTGTTGGCTTTTGGCACCACCTGCCCAGCAGGCAGGCTGAGGTGTTTCTTAGTAGGTGTCATCTCAATTATATCTCCATCCAGGTCAGCGGATTGATGCGTGTACTGCTTTCGAGCTACTGAATCTCGAGGGCTCTCATTGGATTTTGTTGCAGAAGAGGTTTCTTTCTCCTTAGCAGAACGCCCACTTGCTGTTTTCCTTAAGCTGCCCTTCTGGGATACAGAGGATAGAGGTTTGGTCCCCGCTGGCTGGCTGCTGAGGGAAGCTCCCGACGAAAATCCTTCATCAGCATCATTAAGGTTCACAGACTCCTCTCTTCCGTTTATACCTTCTGCATCTATTAAGAAAAAAAGAAGCAACCAAAAAAACCCCAAACCAATCAGAACACACAGAATGCATTCAAGTTACATGAAGACAAAGATGTGCACTGAATGTCAAAGCAAACCTCATTTGCTAATCCACTTGGATTCCATTCGCTTAAATTTTTTTGGATTCTCAGCCAATAATTTTCCTGCCATATTTAGCAGAATAACAGAGTCTAACAATTAGCGCTCCCTGAGCTCAACTGGCCTTTCATCTATAATACTTTTATCAGTCAGAATATTGGTCCCAAACTTTGTCTATAAACAAGAAGAATTGGGACCCATTTGGTTAATTTGTTTTAGCTCAGTTTGCAGACACTTGCTACCCATTCTCCTACTATATGCTGTTAAAAAAGCCAAACCAAAACAAACCCACTACCCTTTCAGACTATTTTTATCCTGTTTTGAGGCAAGATCTAAGGATCTCTTCCAGTCGAAGTTCTGGTGAGTGCTCAGTAAGCTTCAGAACTAGGCTACTTCCTAGGCCAGCAATCACTATGTTCCAACAGAGGTAGAAAGCTTCTTCTGTGTGTAGCTGGCACATTGAACAATGTGACTATACTTTCTATTGCAGATTAACCTAATTCCTACTTCTCTCTCCTCCAAAATTCAATCCTCCCTGCATTTACAGCAATCCCATCCAGGTGCTTCTACCATATTTGCTTTTATCTCAACATCTACATTTTTCAGAGAAAAAAAAAAAGGCAACCCTTGCATTAAGAGAAAATGAATCTCTGAAACACTTCATGTTATAGACAAGGCACTGTGCTTTTGACTGGAACCTCAAAGAGAAAATAAAAGCCTTACAATATTATTTCTTAAATCCTTACTTTTAGGCCTATAATATGATTAGAGCTGCACACAAGTACTTTTTTTCTTTTAATCTTATTCCAATCTTTTTCTAAGCTCCAAGTACTCAAAAGAAGTTATTGTTTTAGTGAAAAACTAAGCAGCATTCAAATTTCAAAACCGAAAATGGAGCTAGAGTTTTGCTCCATATATCTCATTTCAGTGGGAAAAAGGCATAAATTTAAACCACGTTAGCAAAAAAGGAGTCATTCAGGCTATAAGAATTTTGCTTTTCTTTGTAAAAGCTGTAGAGCCTGATTATTTGCAAGAAATACAGATCCACCCCAGCTAAAGCCGCTGTGGTGCTCTACTATTAAGATTGTTCGACCCAGCTTGCCGCCAAGCAAACGTGTTTAAATCCTTTTTGTGGAATGGGAAAAAAATGGTGGCAAGTATCTGAGAGAGTCTAATATATTTGTGTGGAAGCTCATCCTCTCATGCTCACTGTTAGCTAAGGAACACTTGACATCATGGCAAAGAGAACAGATAGAAAGCTTCTGGTGTCGTTGCCACCTCTGTGCAGCCTGATCCAATTTCACGTTTCTGAGGTGTAATGCAAAACCAAAACTTTACAGGCAGGTTTCATTACTCTGCTCTACCTTTACTATTTCTTTTCAGGAAACTTTGCCTTGGAATTACCATTACTGTGTATCAGCTTACAAAAGATATTTAGACATCTCCAAATCAGACCACTCAGCCTCTCTCAAAACAATGCAATGAGAGATGATTCCGTAGTTTTCTACAGTTCTATTTGACTCATTAGCCTCCCAAAAGCAGAAAGGTAATACCGTTCATGTTGCTGCAGGCTTCCTTCCTCGGTTAAGCCTTTAGCCTTAGAAAAAGAAGCTCCTTAGGTTCCCAAGGCAATTATTAAAATGAAGGGTATGTTACTTGCTTTAAGTTCCTGTAACCATATTTAAAATGCAATGCTTTCCCCACTTCTGGACCACCCTGTTTGGTCAAACTAGGCCCTTCATCTTTTCCTTGAGACACACCTGTCTTTTCTTACACTAGACAGTGATATATTTCATCCACAATCCACATCGACATTCCCCCCCTCCAACCTTCCCACACACAATCAAAGGTACTGATAAAAATCAGACATTACTGGAACATACCAAAAGCAAGACCACTTTTTCAATTAACCAACATTTATGTTTCTTTATATAATCATGCAAAGCTGGATGAAAGCGTGTTTGGTTACAAGCAGCAAGAGAAGCAGCTGAAGCCCCCTCTCAAGCCCTTCTTATTCAATGGAAAGATGTGGAACTTGTAAGAAGGTATCTCCAGACAACACTGCTAAGGTTTTTATTATTACAAGAACATTAGTAGTTTTCAAAGTTTATGTTAAAACATTACTGAGTAACAGATGCTAAGGCACACATTCCTATTCAGGGAGAGTGAAGCAGAATAGTTACAGTGAAAAAGTGGTATCTTATCCACAGGATTTAAAGACAAGACTGAGAGGGGTTGTTGCAAGCTTTTGGATGCTGCAACTATACAGAGGCCCAAGCTGCTCAGCAGTGCTCAAAAATGAAGAAGATAGAGAAGACAACATGCAAGAGAATTTCTGTTTAGTCAGACCCACATACCTATGGAAGTTCTCAATAGAATTAAAGTAATTCAGCAAACACATTATTTTCCTAATACATCTTATTTTTCCTCTAAAAACTGCCTTCAGAATGAATAAAAAATGTTTGAGTCCTTATATACTCTGGGAAGAAAAACAGGATGACGTAACAACAAAGTTTTCTCTTTCTTTTTTTTTTTTTGTTTGTTTTTGTTCCAGTAGACCAATAAGACAATTTTAAAAGGAAACAAAAACTAAGAATCGACTCCCTTCCAAGTACTCTTTATTTTAAGGCCAAAAGAGAAAGAGATGGTGCAACCCAAGAGAATCAGTATCCATTGCACTACAGCGTGTATTCAGGACTCCCACTGTTCCTTGTCAGAATAAATCTGTCCTCAAATAATTTGCTATTTGTGCATATACACAAGTAGTCCTGCAGATACAGACTCAGTGTTCTCCACTGACCCAAAATAGTGCACATAACCACAGCTGCAACTACCTGGAAGCAGAATACCTTGTACAGCATCACTGAGTCATTCTTGAAATCTTGTCTTTTTCTACTTAAGGGGTCAAAACACTGATCTGAAGAAGGGGTTTTATATACCTTTTTAAAATTACTTTTAGCATGTTTATCCTTCCTATACCTGAAGATTGAAAAGTCACTAGAAGTAATCAGTCTCTCCTTGTGCTGTTTGACATCAAACTGGTATTTATGAGAGGATATTTTCTGGCTGAAACTTTCCGTGAAATCAGCGTCAGAAAACTAACAGACCCCTGGATAAACACACACAATTCTACATTGATAGTCAAGCCAAACTCATTTCCTTGGCCTTCTCCCAGATGCTATCAGCTGGAGAATTCAGTTTGATCAAGAATGTAATTATACATTCCTAATGTTACAGAAGTAAATGGTATTCAATCCATTTGTATTGAAGCAGAGAATGTGGAATGATGCCTTATCCAATAATATGCCAAATTATATCAATGGCTTCAGACAAGACTAAAATGCATCATCTTTGTCAACATCTCTTCCCACTTCCCATCTGTCCCAGAAGGTTCTCTGCAGCTCAGGACTTCTCTATATCCTTCAGGTCATGCACATGCAAAGAGTTATAAAATAGGGTAAGATCAAGTGAAAAGTGAATTTAAGAGAAGACAGGATCATTTACTGAGCATGCTCAAATTCATAATTCACCAAGTAGATTAGAAACCTGCACTAAATATTTTTATGCCACTCTCTTCTGTAGAAGCATGAGATCTTAATTATTGTTTGATAGCAAATTTAAGGGTAACGATTTAAGTCTCTGAATCCAGATTATTTTTTCCTAAAGAACAAATCTGAAACCTATGTAGCTCATATCTGAATGTGCAAATAAATCTCATTTATGATCAACTAATGTCCTTATAGAGGCTGGAAACGCCAAAGGAATGTTCACGTGGAGAAGATGACTTAAGATAGGAGAGTACTTGAAAATATGTTTAACCTAATTGTAAGAATTCATTATCATCTCTGAGGAGAAATCATGATTCAAGTTCAGTATGTCTTTAATCAAGGAAATCATCTTTACTTGAAAATAGATTAACTTAAGCAAAAAAAAATTCTACCTTCTACTCCATCTGCTATTCTTGGCTGCAAAGCAGACCTATGAAGCCCTACAGCATTTGTGTGGACAGCCCAACTGAGAAAGAAAGCAGTAATTGTTTCTGAAGTTTTTAGAAATATGGCAACCTTATTTCTTCCTGAAAACACAAGCACTTTTTGGTGCTTGTAGAACAGCCAGCTCTAAATGAGTTGTACATCTATGAATTTTCAATTAAAGGATGACTGACAAATAAAACATCAGCAATTGTAAATCACCTGTTTTAGACAGGCTTGACTTTTAATGGGAACAGGAAACTTCATTCTTGAAAATTTAAAAACTGCAGACTAACAAGACTCTTATTTTAACTAAAATGTAGCCAAATCCATTTATAGTCTATACTGTTTACTTTGCAGGACTAGATTCACATTCATCTGGTGCATATTTTTTCTTCTTAAAATCAGATTAAACATGCTCAGTAATAGAAACCTTCCAAGCAATCCCAAAGCTCTTGGATATTATCCGTCTTTTTTTTTTTTTGTGCCATGCCAAAAGCAGTCTTTCACCACACAGATGCAAGCCCCAGGCCAGCCCACATGATAACAAAAGGTAGTTCCTGACCTGATGTTAGGTATATAGGGGATGTGTGTATTGCAAAGAAAGCTAATACACCCTGGGATAGCGGAAACACACACTAGAATGGAAAGAAGTTCTGCTTGGGGATAGGGAGCCAGGATCCTCCTCCAGCAACTGCCTCACTGACTTCTGCCTCCTCATCTCTGTCCTACCCTCTGTTGTGGCTGCTGCCAAGGTGGGCTCCGGGAAGCCATGCTCAGGGGTCCTGCGCATCAGCACCTCCCCCTCTTGCTCACGTTTGATCCCTAGGTCTGTGGAGCCGTGTTGGATCGGTGAGCCAGGAATGCTTGAGTCAGCCTCGATTGAGAAGTCAAAGCCATCTGGGATTCAACATATAACATTTTAGTGCTTTTCTATTCCTCTCTTGGCATTCCAACCCAGGCAGGGAAAATAGAAAGTTTATGCGGACATGGAACAGACACGAAACACTACCCATGCGTAGTTAAAAGTGGTGAGAACATCCACAGAAAGGGACAGGTGGGCTGTTCCATAGACCAGAGAACAGCAAATGAATATCATGGCAACTACAGTGAAGACAAACACGACGCAGAGTCCTGAAAACAGGAGACAGCTACTTCTTGTCCTGGACATCCTGAGTCAGCTGAAGACCAAAGGTCATCAAATCCTTTTGCACGTGACCAAGAAGAATATTAAAAAATAAAAGGGGAAAGAAATGTAGCACAGGAAAATATGTAATTCCTGTTTTCAGACTTTTTACTCTCAGTTGATTCTTAAGTTATTCTCCTTTTTACCTTCATTGATTTATGCAGCCTTTTTAAACTAATGTTTTATACATGAAGTAACAAAGCTTTAAAAGTAGACAAAGTAATTTCAAAGCAAGCTTTTTGCTACACCTACACTGAAGATGTCATCACATCAAGGTAAAGATCACTACTTTTTTTTTTTTTCTTCATACAGTCAAGCACGCTTCCGTACAATGTAAGTACTCACTGAGGAAAAAGAAAAGACTAATTCTAAACTATTCAAACCTATTTTAAAGCCCCCCCAGTAAACTTGGTCATATGATGGTAGGAGTGTGATGTTCAGTTTTTCCCTCTCCCACTGCCATCAGCAGCTTTAGGCAGCTGGAATCCTATTAAGGTCTAGATGTTACCATTCACTCACTGAGCTATTTATAATGGGAGGCAGTTGAGTTTTAGTGTAGATTAAACAAAGAACTCAAATTCTAAGCCATACTTTACCCCTACAATTTCATACTGTGTTACATGGAGAAAAAAGAAGTCTTACTAAACATTCTCCAGTTTCTCCATTTTCTCACCTACCTCACAGTTTATCACAAAATCAAAACCAAAACAAACACCCCAAATATTCATGTTCATGCAGTGCTCTGAAGATGTAAAATATTATATATTATTATGGAGTATCACTTTTCAAAAACAAACAAACAAAAAGCTCCCCCAGTGTTCTGTAAACATTCAAACTCAGAAGCCAGATTACAGTGATGACGATGACTACAGTAAATTATAGTATGTGCTCCTGGCAGAGAAAGCTCACCTTCTCTCCTCCAGCGATGACGACGGATAGAAGCTGTCGTAATAGCACTCCGAGAAATTCTTGGAACTGTTGGAGTAACTTCTACTTTCAGTACCTTCTGGCCTTCTTGCGATGCATCAGGAGCATCAAAAGGCAGCGAATTCTTCATGGCATTTGCAACCTAAGATAAAAGTAAGATGCTGTACTACTACTATCCTTGATTACACTAATGGCAATATTGGATCTCTTGCTGGATACAGAAAGGAGAACAAGCAAGAATTGGTAATTATGCTAAATTCTCCTCAAGATGGATGACCCCATTCCCAGGATTCAAAGTTGATTACATGGAAAAGCTGATCACAAACCTATTCTCAAAACCAGAGTTAATTATCTCTTCTTTTTTTTTTTTTTGAGGTAACTTATTTTGTTCTGTCTTTGCCATCTGTAGCAACAGACGTTAACAACACATACAGGAAGGTCTCCATCCAAAAGAGACTGCAATATGACAAGGCAAATACCATTTATGTTTTATGACAAGAGTATCAATAAAACTAAGTCACTGCCCAAGCCAATGCAAACAGCCTGTGGCCTTGTGCTCAGAGGGACAGGGCTGATTTCCACCACACCTTTCCCCACACCACTTCCCACCTCTCCCTAAAAACAACACCAAAAGAACCTAACCAAGGGGATTAGACTGCAAGTACTTGCAAGATTTATTTAGGGGGAAAAAAAAAAAGAAGATTTGCAACCTAAGCAATGAACATCAAGTTATTAAAATACACTCATCTTTATTAAACCTATTTTTTTTACTGTAATAGGCTATTATAAAGTCAGAAGTTATGTTCTGCAGCTTTGAGGAGAACAAATGACTTCTTTTGGCTTTGATGTTTTAATTGCTTCTTCAGGTTTCCCATAAAATGCCTTTGTGGGATTAGAGGTTTACTTTAAAAAAGACAAAAGCAACTTTCAGAAATGTTTCTTCGTTTACAAGTGAATTGTTCAACAAAAGTGAACTTGTATACCAGCTCCAGAAAAGCAAACTGGTTCTCCATGGCATGTGCATAATTAAACAATAACAATGCTGATTCACACAAAATATTACTTAAAGCTTCAAAATCCCCCCCAAAACCACAACCCATAAAATGAACACACCTTGATTTTCCAAAATCTTCTACTCACTGGCGTCGCTATCTCTTTTGAATAGATACCCTTGTCAGTATACAAAAAATCTAAAAATTCATAGCAAAAGGTTCTGTAACATGCCCAGAATCGTGACAGAGCATTTCTGCTTGTTGAACCTTTTAACAGCTGGCCCTTTCTAACAGCACAAATTGTACTTCTGGGGACTGAGGAAAACCATATGGAGATAAAAATCAATGCAACAGTAAATCTTTGAAACAATCTAAACAACCAGTCTGAATGAGTCACAGTCCTTGTCTGACAAAAACACCCTCAAAACCACGATCTTTCAGGATGCAAAAACACTTGCTCATGATGTCTAATCCAGCACTGAAAGGCAGGAAAACAAATACACAGCACAATTCAGACTTGGCAAGCGAAGTCTGCAACTATCAATGACAAAGGTGGGTTGGTTTCAGGCCAGACATCCACTCTTGCCTACCAGAAAGGAGCTCCAAGGAAAGAACATTCAATAAGAGCAGTAAGTGCACCAATAAAATACATTGGATAAAGCCGCTGTCACAACAGGGACTTGCTGACCCAAGGTTCCTGTGCACTGGACTAGGAAAGCCTGTGTGTCTCTGCTCTGAAGACTGGGATTCCTGTCTGAAGAACGTGCAGAACTCTTTGTTCAGAGGAAAAGACTGACTGGAACCCGTCTACTCCCCAGGTCCAAGGTGGTTCTAATTCTGACACTTGGTGATTAGTTTACGTCTGTAGAAACTCTCAGGTTTCCTGAACAATACCCAGTGTTTGTTAACAGAAATACTTCTCTTTAACCAGAAAAGGCCTTTCCCTAGCGTTACTTCCTGCCCTCTCCACTGCAGTCTCTGGGCAGGAGTGATAGAAGACCAGATTACATTATAGATTACAGATATTTCATAGCTTTCTGATGCTGTTTTTCAACTTGGGGATTTTTTTAGCTTCGTTTTCTTTCTACAAGTAATAAAAAACTATGTAAATAAGAGCATGGATCTACTAAACTGTCAAAAATCTTTCTCCAAGAAACAAACACAAGGACCATGATGTTTCTCATTGCAATGATGACTGATAGTATCCCCATAATTACACAAATACCTTGAATACAGGTATCTAAAAATAATCCTAATGTGGGGGTTTGCCTGAATATTAAATAGACTTCAAAGAATTTGCCGCTCTTAGGAAATCCTAGGCAGAAGCTGAACTTAGAAACTTAACCTGTGAAGCATCCCAGATGATAATTATTTGGTTGCTAGTAGTTTTAGGTTTAAAATACAGAATTTTATAATGCTGCTAAATTATACACATCTCCTGAAGAATCTAAGGAGAGGAAAGGACTCCAATCTTTGAAAAAGTCAAATTGCTTGAATATATAGCATTAGGGCTGACACCTTTTCCTGGTCTTAAAATTAAGAGAGCTGAACACAGTTAAGAGGGGAAAAGGTTTTTACCTCAGTATTTATTTAAGGATCCTCAGGTGCGATGAAATGCACATCGTAATGCACCCTGAAATCTCCACTGAAGAAAATGGCCACCCACGATGTGATGTGTATACAATTATATGCCTTGCAAAAATCAGCATATCTATCAAAGATTCCCCAATGAGGGACTTGAGCGGGATCTCTCATGAGGAACCTTCCCCCTGGCTGTGCCTGTCTTTGTTTACAGAATGTGTTCTGGAGAGGACCTTGGTGTCTGGGGTTTTTAGAATGTTTGGTCTCTTGGCTTAACAGGATACTGGGTCTAAGGGAAGTTACTAAACTTAAAGAATTATAACTATGCAGGCTAAAAGCACTAAGATTACATAAAAGCTATATAAGAGAGTATATAAAAGGGGTATAAAAGAAAAAGCAAAAAATCATCATGGCATCAGGGCAAACACGTGCAGGTAATTTTTTTTATAAAACTGACAGTTTCTTAAAGCTACTTTTAAAAATGTTACTAAACAAGACAATGATCAGAATATTAAAAAGAAAAACTCCACCGATAGGCCTGCATGCATATTCAGGAAAAACCAGGAAGGGGTAAAAATTGGTGATGTCATGATGCCACCAGACAACGGGATGGAGTATCAATAGGAGCCTTGGAAAAAAAAAAAAAGACATTCTAGAAGATTCTTAGAACTAGAAGTAATCTCTAAGGACAAACTGATTAAAAATGAACAATGAAAACTAAAAATTGTCATATCATCAAGTTCCAGATCCTCCTACACACTTTTAAAATGTAGTAGTGTGATAGGATGGCCCAATTCAGCAGGTTCAATATTTAATTTAAAACTTTCAATCTGATGGAGTGATGAGTCATTTCCAAAAGGAACCAACTATTATAATAATTCAATGGATAGCAGGCATTTTAAATGTAGCAGTGTCAGAAAGCCTGTAGATAAATTTTACAGCCAATATTAATACATCTAGAGAATAATTTTATGCAATTTAGTTCAGAAAAGAGTGATCTCAGATTGCCACATAAAAAGATTTTTGCCAATCTGCTCCTTCATCAGTTATGTAAGAAGCAGTGACATTTTACTGCTGTTAGTTCAGAGGAGGACTAAAGGCTTCCAGCCACAATTCCGATGCAGAAACTGAAACAGCAATCAAATTTACTTTATTCTCCTTAATTTTCCTTCTTTTGATTCTCATTCCTATATCTGACAAAAATTTCTCCTTTCTCTCTTTCAACCTTCTCATCCTTCCCAGTCACATCCACCTGCACCCAGCTCAGTTTCACCACTTTCCCCATTTCTCTTCTCTCTTTTCATGAACATGGAATAGCAAATATAGTGAAAACTAAAAAAATCCCCACCCCAAACAATCAGAACTATTCCATTTTACTGCTGTTCCTCCAAACAAGGTAAAAATTAAGATCTGTGTGACTTTTATCAAACAAAATCCAGCACTGACTCTAGGATTGGAGTTCCTTTTCACTCTCAGCTCTGTCCTGCTGTTGCTTTCTCTACTTTGTTATCAGTTAAAACCCACAGCTTATTCTCAGCCCCAATGACGGTCTAGAAGCAAACACCTTTTTTGCAACCAATGCCCTGTAACATACAACTATTCAGTTAAGCTTCTTTGAACCACCCATCAGTAGCTTATGTCAAAACAACATAAACATTTTCAGACGACTGTAATATATTAGCAAAATCCTAGCTTTCAGCCTCAGTGAGTCCTAGGAGATCCCAACACCCTGGCTTAATACTCAGCAGAAAAAGTACGGTATAAATAGCTATGTTGAAAACACCAGCTGTTAACAAATCACTTGCATTTGATAGAGCAGTGAACAAACACAAAAGCTTTCATTACCACTCCACTTCAGAAACACATCCATACTCCTCTTAACCAAGCCCATAAATTACAATGGATTGTTTCTTACCAGAAGGGGCTGTGAGTAGAGTTCAAGCTGTGCTCTGTAAATTATGTCCTCCAATACCTCCTGGCCAAGTTCCCACTGACCATTATATCTAAAAAGTAACGACAGATATTTATCTTCCGCATCTTATGAAAAAAAACTTGTCCTTTTTTCTGCCCAAATCCAGCTTCTCACTTCTCACCTTATGTAGAAAATTAATCTACTGTATGTACACTCCAGTGCACATTCACTTCTTCTAACAGTATTAAGTATTTCATTACCTCATTGGTGTAACAAGAAATCTGTTCCAAGTTCCCTCTAAGCAAGACAAATTATGGCAAAATTGATGCCATAATCAGGATAAACTTTAAAAAAAATGGGGTCAATATGCAAATGTTAATGCTACTTAGCAGAACTGAATTTGCACCAGAAATGTATTTTTGCCACCTCAGATGCTACTGATATTCAAGAAGTCTGCATTTCATCAGTTTATCTTGGCATCCAAGCTCATTATGCTTGTGAACAGAAAGTATCTGTGGTAGCAGCAAGGTGGAAAAAGCTGAAACCAGAAGCTTAACTCTTCAGGACCTACTGCTAGCCCTCCATCACCGAATTCACTGCTGACAAAAATACTTTCAAATTATCTGTCGGCTGAATGAGCACGTAATGGGAAATACACTAATCAAGTACAAACTTGTGTTTTGAGTCTAACTATTTTTTTCAGTTACAAAACGAGTAGCATTTATATTTTAATTCATGTAAAAGCAGACCTTTCTCTTTAGGTAAGAAAACCCTGTCCACTTACATGGCGTAATAGACACCTGTGAGCAGCTGCACCATGAAGTCAGGGTCTAACACCACCCTACCACAGTGCTCTTTCCAGCGTTTCTCATGCTGCCGTGGAAATCCACTCACACACAACCTAAAAAAAACACCATTACAAGAAAATATTAACTCCATGAAGACTACAAATGACTTTACATCACAGATATTTTAGGTAATTTTCAAATTTACTTTTTAAAATATAAATACACAACATAGAACATCCTTATGTTGCATTCCTAATGATTAGAGCAGTTTCGTAGCAGTGTTTTGATATGTGGTTTACTGGTAGTCCAGTGGTACACCCACATAGCCAGTAACTCCACCTGTTTTCCTCAAATCATAACCAGCTTCTAAAGAACAAGGGTGGCAAGATGTTCTCTACTACCAGCCAGGAGACTGTCCCTAAAATTCAGCAACTGAAACCAATTTTCTCTGAAGAAACATTTCAGTGGTACAGAAGAGATGTATGTCACCTCCCATCTAATGTATGATGACAGCATGCAGTCACCTTATACCTAGTTAGATAACACACATGCTATAGTCTTGAGAACTGCTCTCAGCTGCCTTGCAAGGAATATTTCTGACCTTTAAAAAAGGGGCCTGCCTTCCTATATACTGCCTACATAAAAATCAGGGCAATTTATTATATCCTTATTGTATGAGTTTACTATCTGAATCTTCATCATGGAAGCAACACATGGCCACTGATAATATAGCAACTGCTGCACTGTTTCCAAAACAACAGAAATCCCTTGCATATAAAATGTTGTCTTGCTTCTCTACTCAAAGAACAGATCTAACTTTCAGATGCAGGAAAATGAAACATATTTGGCAAATTTAGCATAGCCACAACTCGAGTGAAAATGACGGAAGCATACCGAGAACTAATCCATCCCCCTCAGAAAGCACTTTTCTTTACCGGATGAATATTTAAAAGTCTAGATGACCCTGAAAACTACTTCAAATGCAAGTGTCTCACCTGGAACCCATCGTACAAAGGGACTGGTAAGAAGAAGCAGGCATGTAGACAATAGCTGAATTGTAGCACAGCATAAGAAAGCTCAGCACCTCAAACCTGAAAAGAGAAGAGCAAAATCTTGCATTGTTTATATTCTTAATATTTCACTGAAATTTAACACAAGAAATCTACAATTCTGTCTCAAAAAGCACCCCACAGGAAGAAGTGTCAGAAGTAAACAAACAAATCCTTTAATCCTCTTTCATTACAACTCAGTAACTTGAAACAGGCTATCAAAGGTTCACTATAAACACTTAAATTTATTATTCCTGAAAGCCATTAGCATATGCAGGAACTGTGAAGGAAATGGAGTATGGCATAATATTTGGACAGTTATAGAAGTGGAAATGTCTGCAATGCATTCAAAATTATTTTATCACTTTTCCGAGTGCTGTCTTTAGACACAGGTAAAGCCAGCAGTCACTAAACAGCAGGGCAATTTCTCTCACTCCTGGTTTTCTACAGGAAAAAGGGAATGGAGCTAAGTAGATAACTCTATCCACTTAGCTCCATTCCCTTTTTCCTGTAGAAAAGCCCCTGACCCAAAGCTGAATTTTGTTACACTTCCAGGAAAAACTGACTAGACAGCCATAAAACCAAAAATATTCTTTGCAGACATAGAAATGACAGAGAAGTTATTCTTCAAAATGAACTAGGAGAACATACCAGGACGGAACAAAGAAAAAGAAAATTATACCTCAAGATTACCAAGGCTGTTCTCTAGATTTATTTCCAAGCACTTAATGCTGAGAATCACAAAATGTATTTGGTCTTGTTTAAGGACCTGTCTCCCTAGTGAAGCACCTTTATTGTTAAGACTACATCCACCTACCGGTTCTGTGCTGTGAAGGTTTCTCTTTGAGGATGAAGATCACTGTAAACTACTCTGATAAGATCATGCTGACTTAACGCTCCTTCAGTTAAAGCCATGGATCCAATGGTAGAGGGCTAGAAGTAGGTGGTGGGAGAAGGAAGGAAGGAGGGGGGAGAAGTCAAGTCATAAGTAAAAATTCCCCAGAAGCACTGAAACTCCTAACTACCCAAGGCAAAAGACACACTTATCTTGTGATCTGTAAAAATGAAGATTACTCCAGAATACAGTAAATCTAAAAACATTACCGAGTTTCATTATTATAAAGTGTACACACTTACAAGCAATACAGCAGGTGAGAGCAATTTTCAACTTTGATTCTTACATATCCATGTACAATTAAGTTTGTCCTAATCACATAGACCTTTTGTCCAGAAATAGTAGGGAAAGAAAAACACGATTTCAAGTTCTAACTGAACTAAGGAAGAGTTAGAAGAAAGACTACTTTTATACTAACATGTAAGAGCCAAAAAAATCACAGTTGCAACTACATCATAACTAACCTCTATTAAAAATGGGCAGTCAGCAAAGATTTTTCAACATTTATATTCCTGTTCTTCTACAAATTCTATTGTATTCTATTACACTAAATGCAAACTACAGACGTTGAAAACTTACTGCAACAAGATGCATCTAAAATGACCTGTGGCATCAAATGGATCCAGTTTCCCTCTAATAGATCCAATTATAATTTATCACAGCAGCTCTCTTACCTCATGATATATTGAGGGTTTAGATAATGAAGGGATGGTGAAAGACAAAACTTTGTTGTTTCCATCTTTGTCAGCAATTTCCTGCATTAAAAACAAAACCAGAATTCAAACAGAAGTAAGGAGGTAGGAGTTGGAATAACTTTCAACTCTTACAAGGAATTTAACAAATAAGTTAGACGTCCTGATCTGATAAGACTATTAACATCCCAAGGACTTCGTGCATTTGCAGACTATCAACAACATCAACATACATATTTAGAAGTGAGAAAAGACCTCTATCACAAACTCCTCTGCAGAATTAGTGTGCAATACTTAAGAAAACCCCAGCACTGGCTCCTCAATCAGTGAGAGTAAAGATACTGACACAGAAGGGCTGATGAGTCATTTGCTGACAATGGGCAGTATTTCATAATAAATGCACCACAGAGAAAAGGTGAAATCAAGGGGACTGGCAAAATTTCCTCAGGAGGAAACACACAAAATGTTTTCTCCAAAGGCTTTCAAACTGGTCAGGTTTTGCAGTTGCTAGGCTACTACATAAGCAAACCCTGCAGTTTTTAAAGAAAATATACTAAGAGCAATTACATAAGACTATACCAAAAAGGAGTCTAAAATCCTCTCTTTGCACTTTGTACAGCAAATTTTCAGACAATAAGCTCCAGTCATTCCAGTTTATGTAAAAGTTTAGCCCAAGGTAGCTCAGTACTTGTAGCAGGCTTCAAGGATTACAGCAGGAGGACGGCTGATAGAATTTGTCCGAATATAGATTTATTTACCCCTTTTACTTTCTAAGTATTCAGAAAATAACTTCACTCTCAGTATATGTGCAGAAAAATATCGACTTTATTAAAGATGAAAAACAGTGGGAGCCACTGCCCATTGTGAGGTCTCTTTCTTTGTGAATATAGAGAGAATGGAGAAATTACTGTCCTTAAAAAATATGAATCACCAACATGACTTTGGAACGAACTGCAGAACGTTCACAAAAAAACGGGAGAAAAGATAAACATGCTACTTCATTCCAATAAACAGTACCAAAAACCAGCAAGCAGTTTCCAATGTTTTATTTCTATCAGAATAAATCTGAAGTAACTAGATCTTCCAGTTGTTAGAGCTGACCTACAGATACATAACTAGAACACATTTTAAGAATCACGGTTTGGCTGTTCTGTGTCTTATGTGTAGAAATATAACCCACAGTTTAAAGGAGGGGTTTACAATAACAGTAGAGGGAAGGGCGATGCTTCAGCAGGATATGTTTTAAGGTTCTATACCCCAGAAATTCCCACTAGAGAATGCCTCTTGTGGTACTATTGCTAAATTTATCAAACAGCCTCATAACATTGCAAAAGTAAACATTTCCAGGCTAGGGTAAGGATGTCAAAAACTGCTTTTACATCCAACAGCCAAATTTAATAATTTACAGTTACTTTTATTTATTCTTAAAATTACAGTTCCCCTCAAGATAATTATCTGACTCAAATGTACACACACATGTAGCTGAGTGCTCGCATGCAGAGTGGTTTCATCTTTAAATCACCCTTAAAAAAGACATGTTCAGAGTACATGGGAGGGCAGGGGGAATGACACATTAAGACTGACTAAGCATATTGGCCCGAAAATCATAAAAAATTGTATTTTGCAACATTAAGGAGATGTTTTGCTACCTAATTTCCTTACAAACAGAAGTATATAAAAGTTTGAGAAAGCCCATGAGATTATAATTTTTAGTGAAAATATTTTTTCCAAAAAAGGTAACTATAAACTAAAAAAAAATTTTTTTGCAAACAAGTCTTTCCTAAATCTTCATTACGCTTTTCTCCACATTAAATACACTTTCCTTTAAGTGTATTTTAATTTTAAATATGTTGTTCCAATGATTTACTTTATTCCTAGCGGTCAGTGATGCAAAACTTCAGATCAAAGCTTTCCTCAGCCATTCCCACTCATCTCACTTACCAGGTTGTAAATGCCAAGCAGCAATGCTTCAATGCAGCCATTACTCTGCCTATCCCTGCTGGCAGTGAGACGCAGATAAACCCAGATCAACTCTGGCAAAAACTGCAGCGTGAATCTCTTGAGCCGAACTTCAGAACTACGATAAAGTTCAAAGAGCTGGTGGCAAACAGGCTCCAGGAGCTGTGGAAAGGCAAAAAAGCTAATCACTTACTGGGCAGGCTTCTCTAATAAGGGAGAGTGAAAGAACAAATATAGAGGCTATATCATATAGCCACCACAGTCAGTAAAAATTGCATTCCTTGATGGTGAGTAAGTCCACGAAACACAATGGTGTCTGCACTCTGTTCAAGGAGATCCGTAAGGACAGACCTGAGGGGCACTGGTATGCACTATTTGGACATGTGGCCTTACTACAGACACTACCATGTGTGCTTTGAGAAGATTCTTCTCTAGGGCTGTCAGTACAAGATTTATTTTCTATACAGGTACTAATTTAAGGTGTGTGACAGACACGTGGCTTGAACTGCGCACCATAAAACTTTAGCGGAGTTGTAAGATCTGTAAAAGTACAAAGGTTAAAGATTAGCTGATAATGACAAGTCCACTGACAGAAATATGAATTAATTTCTTATCTACACCTTTTGAGTCTCGAAACCAATAAGTATGCATGCTCATTACAATGCAAACTGATCTTTTCATTTTGAGCTGCACTTCAGATTTCAGTACAAGAGCCAAAAAAAAGGCCCCTATCAAGTCAGTAAGGTAAACCTGCCATTTTAAGAGCCTACAATGCTAAACCAATACCTAGGATGCATCCATGGAACTGAAAAAGCAGAAAGAACCACACTAAACAGTCTCATTCTTTCCCATGACTAATGAAAATTTTATACCAAAATCAAAAAATGGGGAGGGGGAAAAAAAACCTGAAAAATAATTTTATAAGGTCTGTGACCACTATCTAATACTGTGTTCTACAAAATGGCATGATCTGACATAAGGAAAATATTTATGGGATTCACTGTCCAAAAAGACAGAGGTATACATGTAACCTAAGGTATCCATATTTGTATAGAAGACCTAGAGAGTCAGAAAACAGAGGCCAGAATCTCAAGTCTTCTTTCTAACAGTACATGCTTCATGCAGCTCTCTTATACATACAGACATATGGAGCAGATTAGATAAGGCATATATGACCCTTCTTTCACTCCCAGTCATATGCACCTCAGGACTTTCAGAGCATTAGCAGCATATTTCATGGACTTTGGTGCATTCTTTTTTCATTAATTTCTCTATTCATCATAATCATAGTACCACAAATTTCCTGCAGAATTGACGGTCACACTTCTGCTATGCCGCACAAAGATGTACTTCTGTGGTTTGTTGTGAACCATCCATCCTCTTAAAAAACTTAGGAGTCCCTTGCTAACAGCAGAGGGACCAACATTTCTGCAAGTGAGTAGTTTGAATGTTTGATAAATGTGCAATGCCACAAAGCTCTATGAATGTGCAATTTCACATACCTATATTTACACTTAGATATTTTACACTGGTATATCACAAACATAAAACAAATTTGACAGAATTATCTGCTAAGAGAGCATCACCCAGGAAACAGTTTCATTTCCAACACACAATACTCTGGTCAGTGTAGCACACCATATTTAACCACCGATTACATAAGCTATAACATGACATTTACGTAAAATAAAACTTAGCTGCCAGAGAAATCTCTTCTTAAACAAGGCTCTGGTATAAGTACCTTGTGTAACAAGGCTTCTGATTGACAGACTTGTTACTCTAAGCTAGAAGCCAGCATTTACAACAGAAGCAAAGACAGACTCTGCAAGAAGAGGGAAGAAAGCTGACACTGACAATGTTGATACAGAATGAGAGAAGTACATTCATTTAGAAAAAATGGATTTTTACAAATCATATGAATCTGTCTACCTATACACACACACATATATGTATAGATAGATAGACAGACAGATATAAAATAACTGACCACTTAATTTTTGGCTTGGGATCTAAATGCAATTAGAAGTCTGTAAAGCTTCTATTACAATCATTTTAAGGAAAAAAGGTACAGCGTTCTGAGAGTATATTCATTCCAGTATTTCATACATGTATAGCACTTCATGTTCATAAGAGGCATAAGTATATCCTTTCTTAATTAATATTTACTTAGTAGAAACTCCTGTCTAAAACTGACAATAATTACTAAAACCAACTGTTACAGTGTATGTTCAAATCATAAATAGAACTGTATCCTTGTTTTATGAAAGGCTTAACACATTTCAAATTTAAAAAGTAGTTACTAGGTAGTTCAGACATCACTAAATCAATGTGTAGATTTTTCTTTAAAAGAAAATATGATCGAGAACAGAAAGAAGAAAAAGAAGTCTCTGAAAATAAAACATACAAGCCTATCTGCAGGGAGATGACAAGTGCAAGAAAAGCTAAAAATATTATCTGAAACCAGATATATACAATGGCAATGCCATAAATAGTACTTCTATTAGATTAGAGATGACAGCAGCCCAAAGCTGTTTCCTATTCGAAATTAGCCAGTCTAATCCAAGTCCCATTAAAAACAGTGGAAGGGAAAAATTTATTTTAGCTCAGTCAGATGAAACGCAACCAGAGCAGTTACTAAGTTCTTCCACCTACTTTCAAATCAAAATTTTATAAAATTAGTCTTTTAAGTAAAACCATGCTCCTTAGAAAGATACAAGCAACATCCAGTCAGTGGTGCTGCAAGCATTCAAATCCTCCTTATTTTTAGTAGTTGACATATTTATTGTGGAAAATGTTTAACAACTGTCATTACTCAGGTAAAAACCTGCAACTACTATCACACTTTTTGTGTGTTCAGAGCTGTAAGTCCACAAGAAAAAACTGCCATCACAAAGATGCTACAACATAAATATTTTCAAAAGCACAAACACCCAGGATTTTCCTCTCAAAGTACAGCATGATAGTCTCCCACCTGGAAACACAAAACTTGACACGTTGAGAAAGAACAAATGTTCTCCTTGCATCCTAGTTATCTGGCTTTCCAGAGAGCCAGCCTCTTCCAAGTAATTCTCTGAATACACATACTGAGAAGACACTGGATAAACAGAGGAAATAGAGCTTTTGTCCTCAGCAGTGGGTGTATACGTGAACTGGCACACATTTTTTAATTCCAAAGATCTTTCAGTCCAAAGTCAAAGCAAACTGTGGAGTACAGAAGTCAGCAAAAAAATCCAAAGTAAAATATCTCTTATAATCCTCTCTCTTTCCTAACAAACAAAATAATTTTAATTATAAGAGCTTTCCTATTAGCCTAAGCAGCAATAAGCATAAAAAACAAATGACATTTTTACTGGCTTAAATACGCAGCAAGTGTCAATGATCTAATTTTCACTCTTCATTTTACACCTCACCGAAATGCAAACCAGTCATGTTCTAAGGAAGATGCTGAATAGCTTTCCTTTGGCTTATTTTACAAGTTTTCCAAATCTTAAGAGTCATATCTCAAAGTTAAATATAATGCTTTATAAAATGCATGACAAATATTGGAAATATTTGCCTTTTTGAAGCGCTCAATTGCAGAAAATAAAATGTGCTCATTTTAGACTTATCTATAACACAATGGGTGAAACCATTTATTATTTGAAGAGCACTGGGTCTGTGATTGTTTGGCATTGCAAAGGTGATCTCATTCTGTTTCATAGCTGCCCTTTCTGAGTTAAATGTAATTACCTCACATGAATATTCAATATTTAAATTCCAGTAGTGCATTAATTTGACATCCATAGAGTATTGTCTACAGCCATAAACCAACCCTAACTATCTGAAAAACAGTACTTCAAAAGCACTTTACTTCTGATTCAAATACTACACAAAAATCAATACATCCTTCAGTTAAATTAGCTGTTTAAGATCACTCTCTACTCTTTACGCAAATTTCTGTTCCAGACATCTTTTTATTTAAAAAAGTCAGGGTACTTCCTCAAAGGCAAATAGTAATAATTGTATTTAACTTGTCAATATGCTTGCCTTCATTTGATAGCTCTCAAACTGGCGGACACCTGCTAAAAGAGAGAAACACCTTGGTTGTTTGGTTCCTAAGCATGCTGATTCCATGTTAAATTAAAAATCCAGGTCTTATCAAGATGTAATTGTGTGATTCTAGAAAAAATCATACTTGCCCTAAACAGTTTGCCACTTCTCAGAAGTTTTAAAAATAGGTCAAATTTATGATTAAGTTGTACTAAAGAATTACTTGCCCATCAAGTTTAAGAATCCAGAAAGTGTATTTTTAGAACAGTCTACCACATATGCTTAATCTTCATAAGCCATGAATTACCCTTCTAACAAATAATGCCCTATAAAGCATATTTTAAAAACCCTCTCAGTTAGAGACAAATGTTACTATAAAATTATGCAAAGTACTAAATTCACTATGGTTATACTCCTCACATGCAAATAAGTTTGGAAGAAGTGCAACAAGGAAATATATCCTGCCTTAACAAGTAGAACGTGAAGTTAGACATCTTTGCATCTGGGATTGCTTATCTCATACCTGGTATCAGAATCAGGCCCAAACAGCAACAGCTGCTCCAAAGAGTAATATTTGACAAGCATCAGTGAGCAATAACATAAGATCGCCCTAAAAAGATACCCTTTTTGCAAATCTGGTTCTTTGCTCATTTAAAAAAATAAATCAAATGCTTCCTCTCAAAGCAAAGGAAAGCTTTTACATTTTCGGGAGTCTACACAAACAGAAATACATAGACAGCAGCAATGGTGGCTTCAGGTTGGAGAGAGAATAACAGCAGCTTTTCAGTACAAAGAAAAAGGTCACTATGCAGGTTATTTATAATACTGAAATGAAGCTGACAGCTATGAAGCCTTTTTTTTTTTTTTTTTAATTGCATGAGCATTATGCAATCTCCTTGAAGCTCAATCAAGCATTCAGCTTCCTAAAGCAGCTGAGCTGTACTTTGGAAAATAAAGAACTTCCTTGCTGTGTACACTACCCATTTAATTTATAAATATATGAGAGATCACAGATGATATATCAAGTATTTGTAAGCATTTTATCTAAAGTAGTTTACACGTCAGAGAATGGTATGCTTGCACAATTTATTCAGAAGTTGTATTTCACACACTAGCCCAGAAATGCTCCTAGCAGAAACCAGAGGGTTGGAAAGCTCAGTTTTAATGTCACTTGCAAAATTAATTATGTACAAGGGTAAGTTTTCATTGTGTCTATTTATATTTTGGGGCCCTGGTTCTGCTCTTGTTTACAACAGTGTAAACCAAATTACACAAAAGTGATACTAGCATAGGCACAAGAAGATCTTGTTATCTTAACGGCATTTAAAAAATTGATTCCATCTTCCACTGTCATAAGCCACCACATGAGAAGCACATGGGTCTTTCTGAGTTTCACTGTAAGGCCTACTTTGTCTCAGTTATAACTGAAAGGTGGTTTCTGGGAACTAAAAAAAAAAACAAATGAAAAAACCCCCAAACTCGACTCCCCCCCACTTCCCCAAAACAATGACAAATAAAACCCCAAACCAAAACATCAAAACCAACTCCTGCCAAATAAAACACAATAGTCAGCTGTGGCAAGGAAAATCTAGCAGACAGCATAAACAGTATTTTTGGAAGCAGATGAGATTGTGTCTTACTAGAAAAGCATTAAAGTAACTGTCAAAAAAACAAGAGAGTAAAAAGAGGGATGATACCCATGTTAGACTACATTAGAAAAAAGAATCATACAATATTCCTCTCCATTACTTTAGTTTTAGTTGTAGAGGTGAAAGATTCAGGAATGAGAATAAAAATAGGTTTTTTAAATCTCCTACCTCATTATTTGGGTCTTGAATGACTTTATAAAGAGCTGGTACCAGTGGTTTTTTTCGGTGCAATGTAGCTGCATAGCTGGAAATTTGTGATTCAGGTAATGCCTAAAGAAAAAAAAAAGGTTACCCTGAAAAATAAATGCTTCCAAGTATTCAAGACCTCCACAAAAGAATTAAGTCTCATCCCAACATCAAAGAAAAGTCTTCAAGTTCAGTTAATTTTCAGACTTGTATCCTAGTTATTGAGTACAAGTCCCTCTCCATACAAGTAGCATTTGGGAGCACATAACCACTCACAGGGTTAAACCCAAAAGCAGTTTAGATTCATCCTTCATATATCATTTGCTCTAGTTTGATATGAGGACTCTCTTTCTTTATATTTTGTATTGAACAGGCTCTTTTCAAATACTTTATCAGATCAACTCAACTTATTTAAGAGGTATGGAGAGTATAGAATGAGCACGGACAGCCTCGAGTCTTCCCCAAGCAACCATGTCTGTGGATTTGAATCTTAATAATGATCAGACATCCTTGAATCTTAAACAAATTTCCAATGACAGTAGATAATGACTTACTCTCATCAATGATGTGAGGAATTACTAATTTTTAATTTAAATAACGGACTAATTTCTTATCAGCCATGAAATCGTGTTTTCTTGTTTATGCATTATCCTGCATTTCACTCAGCGTAATTATCAACATGCAAAATAGCTTAAAAACACTTCAAATTCTTCATGACAAAACAATTAAGTTTATGCAGACCATGCGGGGGGAAAAAGTAAAATATTTTTCTTTGATTTTTTTTTTTTAAGTCTAAATAAATATATACTAATTATTGTTAAAGAAGTTCCTCAATTGGAAGTTTGGGCCGTGTTATCCAGCTGTTAGTTAAATTCTATCAGCTTGACCTACACAAAACACGTTTTAAAAGACCACATTGCTATTGTAGTGTTCTGCTCTACAATAATAAACAATAAAAATAAAATATTATTAGAATTATGCATTATATATTATGTACCAGCCAACTCAATTACACAGACCTTTGCATGCTTTAGAAATTGAAAGATCAAATAACAGATATCTAAAATGTTAATTATTTGATATTAAAAAACCCCCACTACTATGTTTGGTGGCATTAAATCAACAGTTTAGGTATCATTCATCTTCTCAGTTCACCTTGAATTCTGACAGCCATTCTTCTACAACACCTCTTTCTGATCCCAGCATTTTCTTACTTCTTTTGCTTCTCTCTTACCTTTAGAAGAAAAAAAAGAAGTTAAATATTAGTTATGGCAGGAAAATTTAGTTTTTTACAATGCTACCCAATGAAAAGCTGTTAATATCTTTCCAATTGAACTATATAATACAAAACAATAGTAGAAGTTGCATTTTGGGCAACCAGTTCCATTATTTAACAATAATTTATCTGTTTTCTTTGCTTAGTCTAAAACGCTGTGCATAAATGGGGAGGGAGGAAAAAGAAGGATTCGGTGCTTCAGGCCAATTGTCTTTCAGTTGTGTTTTGAAAATTATTTAGGTTCAACCAAAAATTACATGTTTGACATACAAGTTACATCATGGAAGTCCTACGAAAAATGACCTTTTAATAGCCAGACTACATGACTGGAATCACCTATTCTCTTCTCAGAACATACTTGCTAAGATTTGTATTTAAGAACGATAAGTATTTGTTAAATGAAAAGTGAATTGAAATAAGATGAAAGGCTTCCCAACACAATTTTTAAGTTAATGTATAATTTTTTCAATGGCTCTTGGCAGAAAGTCATTAAGAGAATACCAACTCTCTTGTGGGCAAGCAACTGCTTCAGATTTCTAAAGCATGTTTAAATATCCTAAAATGCAACAAATTCAGAAATAATATTAATTTAAATTCAAGTAACACTTGAGTGACTTATTTTAGCAGAAGCACTGAAAAATAATTCTATAAACTAACAGAACAATTAATTAGATCTCTGCAACCTAAAGTTTACAAAGATATTTTGATATAGGGAAACAGATACCATGTCAGAGTGAGACATGGACAGAAGAACTTAATTTAAAACATCATAGGGCATGCTACAGAAGAAGCTGAGTTTTAGTTCACTCTGCCTGGAAAAAAAAGTGCAACATTCAACTTTACCTCTTTAAAGAAGTCAGTTTTCTAAAGGAGGAAGAGGAGAAGGAATGCAGAAATTTTTCAACCTGGGATGCATTTGTCAAGCCTTCAAGTACTGCCCCGTTTCCTAAAAGATAAAAAATAAACCTATAATGATCACAAAATATGGAAAAAATATAGTAAAGTAAAGCAAAGATTAATGTAAACATTTTGTGGCCTTACAAATTGAAATTTATCAGATCCTCTAAAGTCCACCTGAATCCTTCTGCAACAAAGCAATTTGCCATTAAAAAAAAAAACAAAAAACCAACAGGCTCAGTGTTTTAGCAGGAGTAAGGGAGGAATTGCCTTCACCCAAAAAAAAGGATTTTGTCACTTGCGTGGAAAATCCTTCCGTATTAGTGGTGCACAGTAGCACAGGCACAGTTCTGACCAAGAACAGTGTAAGAAAAATGTAAGATGAAAGAAGAGAGTAATAATTTTATAAAATGTGAAGTGAATTCATACCCTGACTTTGGAGAACATATGATTCTTAAACGGAATATATTCAGGACTCTCCCTTACTATAATGTCCTTAGCACATATTTCTTACAGAGCCAAAATTTCAGTGTCATTGTGAAAATCATGTATTACACTAAAGTTCACCTTTTGCTGCAGAATCCCTTCATAGTGAGCATGAGGCAAACAACACACACAGGAGCCAGCTCTACGTATATTAGTGCTTTTGCCATCCATTGAGCTTCAAGCTTTCCTATTTGGGAACTTCTTTCAGTGCAGGTCAGCTTCAGAACCAGAGCTGCTGTATCAACACAGAAATAGTCCACATCTATTCTGGCTCCAGTCACTGCTAGTTCAGTTTTAGGACAAATCGTCTCTCCCTTTCAAATTATCTGCCTGGATCTTAAACGCATTTTTAACGACTTGCACAAAGAGGCAAGATAGCCAGCCGATGAATTCACAGCACACAAACTCCAGTGATTCCATACAGGAACCCTCAGGAAAAGCAGCGTGAGCCCCTCAGCTCGGTGCCCCATCCTGCTCGGCGCTGGCCGGGCTGCACCAGGCGCGCTTGGACACTGCTCCAGAGGCACAACAGCTGTGGGACTGCCTCAGCCTCCCACACACGTGGCTGCCTGGGATTTTCCAAAGGCCATTTGGAAAGCACACCCCGTGCTTACACTCAACTCCCTGGTTTGCCGTACCTTTGGGGGGGAAAAATATGAACACATCAAACACTGTATGGGTGTGTCTCTAAAGTAAACTAGTTCAATACATTAAGCCCTGTGCGTATTTATTCAAGGTTGAAGTAGCCTGAACCAAGAGTATTGAATTTCATTTCCAGAGTGTTCACATCTCTCCCAAAGCAAACAAAATACAGGGAATATAAGAGATTTCTCATGTTTATATATAAAACATTCGATTTTTTTTTTCTACTATGGTTCAAAGGTTCTTAAAATATATAGGAATCATAATAATTAATCAGAAACTTAGTTATTAAAATAATAATTATTTAATAATTAAGTATACTAAAATATTTTTACTTATGGTCTGATGAAGATTTCTTAAATATTGAACAAGTAAGCAAGTTTGAATTCACACTAAAGCATGGAACAGGAAAGTTATAGTCAGGAATGCAGTCACTCAATGTTAAAATCAAATACAAAAAAATCAATTACCAAAAAGCTTCCCCACAAAAGCACCAGAAATAATAGTTTAAATGTTTTCTCCTAAACTTACTCATTTGGCATAAATGATCAGAATATGATAAGGCTGTTAAATTAGACCTGGAATCTTTATGCTTAGTATTAAAGCTACAATACTCTGAATGAAGTCACAGTCTTGCATTGTGCATCTGTCAATTACAGTTGAGATGTAAACAGAATTTTACCAAGTCAGAGCACTCTCCTAGATCATGCTATGCACACAAATCACAGAATCATCTTGACTGGGAAAGACCTTTAAGACCATCGAGTCCAAGCTTTAACACAGCACTGGCAACTCCACCAATATACCACGCCCTTAAGTGCTACATCTACATGGGCTAAATCCCTCCAGGGATGGTGAATTCACCATTCTCAATATTTTTGCCTTCGAAAATATAGAAGTCTGAAATAAAGTTTATTCCAACAATATACTATCAGAATAATGAAACTTAAAACTCAGATAACTCCCAAAGAATTTTTGACTACAGTAAAAGAAATAAAAAAGGGTTTAATCAACTATGCTCATCAGAGAGCTTGTTGTTCACTTACATTTAGAAGAAAGACACACTGACTGAGTACATTACTATTTACCAGTCTGCATTTACACCACTAACCAACATTGATCTGCAAAAGCAAAATGATTACCCAAATAATCTGAGCCAGCACCACTTGCTACACAATCAACTATTACAGTGGGGATTAAAAAGAAAAGAAGTGCCACCAATTAGATATTCATAATTGATTATATTTATGAATATATGATTATTCAAATATGCAGAGGGTTTTTTCGTTGGTGGTTTTTATTTTATTCAGGGTTTTTGTTTGTATGTTTGCTTTAAAGAGCCAGGATTTTATACCGGTTTAAACACACATGGGAGAGATTACATTAACAGGACATGCACTTCAAAATGAGTCCAGTTATGGCCATTATATACTAGATGGCACGATGTACGTAATGGAGTTTTAGTCCTAGTTGCACAATGAAAATATTATGTATTTTTACCTTAAAGGCCGTGAGAAGAATAATTTGCAATTAAAACCTGAACTGTGTCAGCAAATAGAATAACACTTCATGCTACATCATCTCTTCACAGTGCCACTTGTGCAAGAGAACATTACGGATTGACAGGTCTAAAAGAATAGAAAACTCCATTATCAATATAGCTTGTTATTCCAAGCTACACAAACACTCCTCTCACAGCTATTATTCATTACTGAGCACGGAAAGAAATGTATGTGAGGAAAGATTTTTTTAATGCTGCCTCCGTAAAAAAAGTAGCATGGGAAGCATCAAGAATGCATCCTTACTCTGAACCAAACATACATTCAATTTCTTTGATCCAGAAAGTTCATGGCTCTGTAAGAAGAGCCCTTGTGTTAAATATGATCAACACTCTGGAAAGCAGAATACACAGAAGACAACATGAGATGGGGTGGTCAGAAGTATGTAGGAAACACGCTCCCCACCACACACCCACGCTAACGAGACTGGGAAACTCTGGAGGAAGAAAACCAGGCAACATGCTGAGAAACGCAGATAACAAAAGCACAATTTGAATTTCTCATGATAAGCTATTTCTGAATGCAGAGCTTTAAAAGACTAAATGGGAAAAGACTAGGTAATAATGACATAAGGAAAACATCTGTTCAGGAATGCATCAGCAGCCAGAAAATAAATCGGGATGCTTGATCACACAAAGTGATTTAAAGTAAATCTGAAAACATGAAAGTAGAGCATACAAAATTGGTAATATGCTCTTATTTGAAATACTGGCCTACATTTGATGCAAACAATCTAAAAAGAAGTATGCGTAAGGCAGAGAAATAGTTAAGAGGCAGTTGAAGACAAAGATTGTGAAAAATAACTTCTAACCTGGACACGGGAATAATTTTCAAAAACCAGAGAAATAAAGAACTCCTTGTCTTAGAAGCACATGGAATTAAGTGGCTGAAAAGGTAGAATGGACTACTTCTTGTAACAGAGTAATAAAAAATAAAATGTTTACATGTCACAAGATAGAAATCTTAGACTGTTAACAGTGTACTGTTTCTCACACTGTAAGTTACCATAAAATATCATGAGGACAATAAGAAGTTATTATAGATAAACATTTTAACACCTGTTTTACATAAAAGAAAGAAGAATAAAGAAGAACAAGAAGAGTAAAGAAGAAAACTTAATGGTGTAAACTAGCACTTCATTAATATGCTTTACAAAAAAAAAAAATCTCTTAAAAGCAATTCCTTGCTTCACCACTCAGTATATAAGTGTCTACAGCTTCTTCCATCTACTCTAAAGTTAGATACCAGGAGATATTGAACAGCCACAGTATGGTCTGTTTCCACACTGGAAAAAGGTCTGACTCTAATGCTAATTTAATCCCAAGAGAAAATAAAACCAGCCTTGGAAATGTTCAATTTTGGTAGATGACTTCTTGTACTTATTTAAAAGTACATGTATTGTAATATACATCTCTTATAATAAACATATCACAAATACCATTGTGATTTCCCTGCATCCATATACATAAACATATTATTCTACCAGAATCCTATTTAGTAGACACTTACATAAGCTGTCATTTTGCTAAGAACATAAAACAATAAACTAAAAAACTATTGTCCTCAACAAATCAGAGGTACAACTGCAGCTTGCCATTAGAAACAGGTTCAAACATTCCGCCAGAACTCTTTTGGCCATACAGCTCCACACTACAGAGAAACAAGGTAAAACCTGACAAAGGCAGAGAGAAACAAAACCTCCTCTGGACAGTTATTAATTTAAATTGTCAGCTCAAGCCTCCTCTTTAATAGAAAGAGCACTCTTCCAACTCTAGTTTTCAGGTAATTGCAAGCTTCAGCAGACAGGCATGCATCCCAACTTTAAAATACAAATGCTGATGTATTCTGTATGTGGGATTTAGGTTGCCAGCCTTATTAGACAAGCCTTAGTCATGCAAAACAACTTGGACAAGACATTTCTTCCCTGCCCACTCTGACTCACTAGTAATAACCAGGCTCAAAAGCTTTCTTTTTGGATATCAGCAACAAAGAAAGTTATGTGAAAACCATGGGAGAAAGCCTTACCACAGAGAAGTCAAAGATGATTGATAATAGTCTGATAAACTTCCATGGTACCATACTTGCACAGTAAGACCCATTTCTTATCAAAGAGGTCACATCAATTTCTGCCAAAAAATGTGTAAAGAAAAGGTACAGCCCATCTGGTCCAAAAAGCCTCCTCTAAGTCATTTTAAGCTCTGAATTATCTTCTGTGCCTTTTCAAGCACCACAAAGCTCGGCTGCCAACCTTCTTTCTACCATTCCTACAGTGAAACTGGGCTTTACAGATACAAAGTTGCTGGAGACAAACAATTAGGGCAGTGGGAATGAAAATACAACACTGAAAATAGACACTATGTAATATTTAAAAAACAAATTTAAAGCTGCTGTTTTCATAGTTTTCATAGTATTGCACAGAGTAGTTGTAGAGAGCTACAGAAGCCAGGTGACTATAGAGAAAAATTTAAGTCCCATTTGCCTCACAGAGGCAAATAAGCAGAACCTGAATAAAACACAACTGTACGCTTATAACTAAATCCTTCTCTTAGGAGTTCATGCAACAAACAAAGCAGAAAAGAGTTGAGATGATTGAGAATATGGAACAAGAAACTTATCTTCTGTATACGAAGAAAATACTCCTCTACGTTACTTAGAGGATTTTGGAAACAATAATAATAATAATAATAATAATAATAATAAAGATATTATCCTGCAGCCTTAAATACCACAAAACACACATTAATTATTCTATTATAAGGACCTGACGCACTTAAAAAAATATATATACACACACACGTAGGTTAGCCACAGAAATGTTACCTTATCCTCTCAGCACCAGTTTCCTTAGAAACAACTTCACGTAGTCATCCTACACTAAACCTAAAACATTCTCTTGTCAGGATCCTGGTGATAACCCATCCTACGCTAGACAATACAGGTTTGTCCTCCCTTTGCATCAGTTCATATGCAGTAACTCTTCCTATGCTAGTTTGTCTGCATTAACTTCTTGCCTTACAAAAACATTTCCATGCAAATTACTTTCCGTGTAACCCTACCTCTCCTGAACACCTTCTCCTTCATGCTTTTGGTTCAAGAAGTAAATTAAATCTAGATAAGTAAAGATACAAAATGCATAGTAAAAGAAGGAGCCTTAAAAAAAAGCCTAAACAGCAAACTAACACTTGCAAAATCACAGTTAAGGTGGTTTTTTTAAGGCGCTCAGTGCAAAGCACTAAAAATGAACCGACACAGGCTAGGGGAAATCCTGAAACAGAATTTCTGTGGGAACAAAACCAAAACAAAATTCAAAACCAAAACAAAACAAATCAACAAAAAGACACACCACCAAAAACCCCTCAATATGCACTTCGGAATAAGACTGCAAACATTATGCTAAGATCACTATCTGGTCTGTAAAGGAAAGAAATTCATGCAGAAACGTTCTAGAAATACAAGCTGAAGATTCTAAGCAGCTTCCCATTTTTGAGCTGTAAAATCGTCACTCAAGAGAAATAAATGCCTGTTATATTATAAAAATATCCATAAAGAAGTTGAAATCAGTTCCAGACCAATATCTAAAGTCCAATACCAGTATATATTTCTCACTGCAGTATTCCCTACCAACTGTAATTCACACAAAATGGAATTTAGGTTACATATTCATTAATTAATTTAACTAACCTCGTTTCTTCTATCCTATTCTCAAAGAGATCTAACCCAGAGGATCCTCTGCTGAAAGTAATGAAATCCCTTATTCTAATCTTTCCAACTTCCAGATGGTAAAGCCTCCACCTCCAGGAAGAGGAGCGTAAATAGATTAAGCTGAGGTGACAAATTTCCCCCATCTATACACTTACTTACACATTCACAAATTCCTAAATGAGTGGAATCTCCAAATTTATCTGAATTTACCTCAATTATAGCTAAAATTATGTCATCTTGCTGACTTTTAAAAAATGATGCAGTAAGAACACAAAGTTCCAAAACAAATTTTCAAAATGGCAGAGTTAAAATAAAGATCCATAAGAACTGAGACATTGTTTTATTGCACAATGCCAGAAATTTCATATATGACTCAGATGCATCATTCATATTTAAGATGCATGGTTTTCAAGGATAAATTCTGATTGATATGCTGGTCTTACTTTTCCAATACAAGTTCCCAGACTTTAAAAAGCAAACTGACGAACTAAAATAGTTAAATGAAACATCACTGATCACACCTACTCATCAAGATGACATAATTTCAGAACAGCACAGATCTCTCCTGCTTGACCTAATGGATTATATGAGCAAGTTGAACCCTACATACAGACAAGAAGGACTTATGGCACATATAGAGGCTGTTCATTATTCAGAGGTAAAGCAGAATAGCATCAAGAATTCTGAAATCTAAGATCAGCTTCAACTTTCACAGCTAAAACTGTAGCTGCCTTTATTACTTCCAACTGTCACTGCAGAGGAAACAACTTGTCTTCTTCCATGTCATGCGTCACAGCATTATTTCAGTGTCAGTAATTTTCACTCTCACACTAGTTTTCTGAAAGTTAGAAAGGGGTTTTAAGAACTGCAAAGAAAAATCTCACAAAACAGAGAGAAAACCACTGTTAATTTTACATTGAGATCAGACTGATTGTAAGAGTCAGAATTTTCACACACAAGAAATAGAACATGTTCCTGACCATGTTAATTCTTATAACACAGCCATTAAGAGCAATGTGAACATCAACAATCAACGTGTTTGACCCAACTGACTAAGGTGATCGTGCTACAAAAACTGATGCTTATGACCAGCTCTACTACTAACTTCACTAGGATTCCTCCAGAGCAAGAAATTACATGGCCTTTGCTGGACTCTCTCCTTCACAGAAAACAGGCAAAGAAACTGCGTCTCTAAAGAAAGTGTAACTATTTTTCATCACCTTATTAGAAGCTCTCATGAAACTCTGAAACTCAGCTTACTATAATTGGCACTCTGTGGCCTATTACTTGGAAGTATATGCTGCTTCTCAGTGAAATAACTGTGCAAGAATCAAAACAGTAGTAAATGTCAATTAGTGCAACAACTACACCAGGTACCCCCTTTGTCTTGGTATGAGTTTAATAATTAATCCTCACTGCTGAATAGTTAAACGCAATGCATATTGTTTACAGTCATTATTCTTCTACTGTTAAACCAACATTAGAACAGAATACAAACCGACCAGTCATAAGAAAGGACTAATGAATATTTTAGTGTGAAATGATTCATTTTTCATGTACTTTTTAAATAGTGAGGACACTAAGTTACTAACATATGTGGTGGAGTTACTCAGGGAGGGTGTTTGGATGGTTTTTGTGGGTTTTTTTAATCTGAAATTTAAACTGTTTTATTTTCTAGGGCAAAACTTCACATATAATACCTTCAGGAACATAATATAAACACAGCAGAAACAACTTAAATCAACCCAATCTTTCATGCAGCGTGTTAGGCAAGATATTCCACAGTTTTTCACTTATCTAAGCTATAGATCAGTATAAAAAATAAAGTAGTGTAAAACCACGACGAACAACAAAAACAACAAAACAAAATGGAGACAAAAAGGAAACAGCCTTCCACAGGTGCTTGATGACTCCAGTTGGAACACACAGCCTTTTTTCCTCCTCCCCCCAGCACTACTGAAACAAGAGCAAGATATTAAATGCACACTACCATTTTCATACATATTTTCTATTTACAGCCTGAACAAAACTAAAAGTTTTTTGTCAAATACTGCCCCAATATATATTCAGAAATTGTGAGTCTTTCAAGATTATGAAAAATTAAAGATTTAACAGGCAGCACTGAAAATCCACACAGCAAGCTTCATGGGTATGCTTCCCCAAGCTTTTTTGTGTGGACAGGGTAATGGAATTTATGTATAGATGGTTAATTTAACCATGTTCTAGGTTTTCAAACAAATTTTCTAGCACTCAGAAAAACTTCACTGGTACTCAATGTTCTAATCTTCAGCCAGTTTTACATAACCTCATCCATACACAGAGATACTCTGGGGTTTTGTTTGTAATACTGAATAGTTCTCCCACTAAAAAAAAATAAATTTCAAAACCAGTTGGTAAAATAGTGCTTTTCCTTTCCTCAAGGTTGCAGAATAAATTAACCTTGGAAAAACACCAGAGATGGCCTTATATACAAAATTGTTAGGAGTGCTTTTTGCAACACTAATCTTCTTTGAGAAATTCCATATATTACATCTACTTCAAACAGAAATACACCCACATGAGCTATACAAAACATAAATAGTTTCTCTAATCTTTTACAGGTACTGCCCATCCAGGTAACATTTATGATGTTTTACTTTTTTATTAGTTATACTGGAATAGAGCAAATTCAGTTCATTCTCTTCAAACACATCATCAAAAATTTTTAATCAAAGCCTGAATTTAATTTAAAAGCCTGTTCTGTTTCCCTATGTAATTGTGCTGATAGGGATCAGCAGCATTTACCAAAGTTCAAGCACCAGGCACCTGAAAGTGCTGGATTGTACATTTTTGGTGTAAATAATGTACTCATCTAACACCCTTCATACAGCATGCTCCACAAGACACACGGTCTTTCAAGGGCAACTTAGACAGAAGGTTTAGAAATGCTGAGGTCATTGGAATGCACAGTGGACCTGCAGAGAGAACACGGAGTAACTTCTCCAAAAGCAGGGCTGATCAGGTATAAAGCCAAAAAACAAAGAAAATAACCCACAGCACCAGGACAACAAAAAACCCCCAAGATCAAGCCAAAACCAACGTGCACAGTCCACATGTGACTCCTTCATCACATGAAAAAACTGTTCTGAACAAAATACAAACCCAGACCTAACACCTCGGTATTTGTAATTATGTGCAGATTTGCAAGTTAAGATGATTACACCATAATTCTTTCTTATCAGTGAGCTGCAAGAGTTTCATGCTTGGGGGGAAAATCCTTGTGCTTTTTGCCTTATCTGCCAGCTATCCAACTGGCACGTCGAAAATGTTTTCATAATGTATTTTAACGATTTTGTTCCCTAATCAGTTCTATCTGTTTCACTTGAACTATTAAAACCAAGAAGATGGCAACTTCAAACATTCCCCTGCAATAAAAAAGGAAATGCTAATAAAAACCTTTTCCATTTTCCATAGATGCGACGCATATGCATAAACATGCAGAATTTACTTATAGCAACATTACATATTTCAGAAAGCTCTAAAGTCTGCATTCACAGAGACAAAAGAAATAATCATTGCAATCTATTCAAAGTCAGCACACATTACTAAAGGAGAATGCCACAGCAGCTCACAGAAATAGCAATAAAATAACTACTACTAGAATTCTACATAAAGCCAAGGAAAGCCTGCATCCTTTCCCTGTAGGAGAGATACTTTGTCTTTCGAAAACTACCCACTGGAATATTAATTTTAAATACATCAAAACTTGATAGAGCTGACAACGGAGAACATGGTGATTAAGGTTTCCTAATTGGCATGATAATGTCCATTTAAGATTTGTTCCCTCCTCTCTCTCACAAGACCAAAAATTTATTATCAAAATAAGCCATCAAATACAGTGGGTTGCAATCATGGGAGTATCATCAGCAGAGAAGGGCAATGGACCATCACACCCACACACATCTCCACTAGCCAAGTGTGATAAGGTTCCTGCAAAACGTTTCAGTAAAATGACAAGAAGCTGTGCTGAAGCAGCTCTTTCCCAGCACTTGACCAAAAAAACCCCCGATCAACCAAACAGAAAAAAAAACCCAAAACAAACCAAAAGAAGCATAGCACTCCCACTCTCCCACTGACCAAGAGATCTTTAAGCTTTCTGCGTTTATCAGACAAAATTAGTATCTACAGGCACTGTACTTCAATTTTCTTCAACTTCCTTCTACTTTTTGTATGTTGAACCTACCTAGTGTTCCACCTTTAGCACAGACCAGAACCTGCAAGTCTGAGAAAAAGGGCACAGAGGAAATACCAAAACTAACCTTTGAACATTTAACAAATTATAAGTTGCCAAAAAAAGTGGGGTGGGAGGTGGAGGGGTGGCACAAAACACACTGTGACAATCAGCACAATACTCAACTACACAACTTCACCAGCATCAATGCCAATTAGTATTGGCCACTGACCCCTAATTTGGTCTGGAATCCATTCATGATCTTAACCTGATTAGGACTTACTCCACAGCCAATGTGAAATCCCACTGTCACACACTTATTCTTCTGCCTTAGCACTCTCAAGTTTTACTCAATTTAAACACTGAAGTAGCTAGGGGGAAAAAAATTACAAACAAAGTTAATGTAAACTGTACACATTAACTGTGAAAAACCACAGTAGGCCTGCAGCTAACTGAAGGGATTTAACCTATAGAGAGGAAAAAACAAAGCATGTACTCTCTCAAAGAGTTTAATGCCATGATTCCTGAACACAAGGTATGTGTGGAACACAGCTGCCATTTGAATGATTTAAACACCCAGATGCCTCAAAAACATTTTTCTATGGCTGAGGAGATAAATTCAACAAAGTCTCAAGTTGCAACAACCCAACCAAGTTTCATTTCTGCATGTACAAGGGATGATTGCATGAGTATTTTCACCACTGATGCAGAAAAGGTGCATACCCTGAAGGTAGCAATTGCCCTTACATGACCATGCATAGTCCAAGCCCACTCAATACCTGCACAAGCAAAAGGGCATCTCGGCTGTTTCTGCAACTGCTCCTTTGGAGACACACGCACAGCAAGCCATGCCTGAACAGTTTTAACATTTTTATTTGCTGTCTCAACTTCTAACACAAATTGTAGTGAGCAGAAAGAAAATCTTGTTCTCTCCTTATCCCCCAAACAAACAAAATACAAGCTAGGAAGTTTTCTTATTCAGCAGATACACAGAGGCTTCTCAAACTCACGTGGTGTTTACACTAACATGGGTGAAGGCGAAGCTGGAGAGTCAGAACATATGAAACAAGTCTTGGCAGATGCACACATCTAAGCAAACAGAAAAGGCAATAGCCTGCTCGTAGCCTTCCTGTTCACTGGAGAATCATGCAATGCATGTGACACCTGTGATTTTAAGGAAAGGCTGCTGTCACAGGATGTCTATGAAAATACACAGTGCAGATATACAGTTTATGAATGCTTAGCTTAAATTCATTTAGTATTTTAGGTATTTCTTTTCTATTTCCATTCAACTTACCCTCCAGTCCAAGATTCCTATCTCTACTTGTACGTCCCTAGGTAACACAACTGTTTCAGAGATTTTCATGTAGTTCTTGCCACTCTGACATGGTAAGGTTTGCACTGCAATTTGCTGCAGTCCATTAACATGAAGAAAGCTATCAGAACGGCTCATATGAAGACTCTCAGTGTCTCACTTCCCAAGAAATTGCCACAAATATGGTTTAGTAACTTCCAGAAGCTTAAGGATGCTACTATTTAAAATTATTGCACAGATGCAACATTGAAGAGCATCGGGTATGGTGGTTTGTCAATTACATAACTATCAAACAGAATGAACACATAATTAAAAATCAAGAAGCAGCTTTGGAAGCTCAGCAATTTCATCTAAGGCCTGTTCTATGCTAAGAACAAGAAACAAGCACCTTAAAAAAAAACAAACTCACAGGCATAAGGATCTAGTAATTTTTCCATTCCACATCTAAACCTCCCTTGCTCTCCCCTCTGTGTCCATGTTTAGCTTACGTCTCTATGCTGTTTCGGCTCAACAAAACGTCTTAAAAAAAAAAGCAATGGAAAGTTCTCCACTGTTAAACACAGAAATATGAGCTTTTGCTGGGATAAATCCTTTGTCAGCATGCCTTACATTTCCATGTAAAAGGGCACATTACTATTATTTAAACTCCTCAATCGCTTCTTGTGTAAGTTCACTACAGTAAATGGACTTTAACCAATCATCTGTCTATCCCACTGCTGTTATTAAAATATGAAGAGTTTGAAAATACATTAACACTCCCTTTTACTCTTATACTATCACTGTTGTACAAAGAAAGACTTGTACTACAGAGACTGGGTTCTAGCTACAAACACTAGTGTTAGTTTCGTCTACTGAAGTTCAGTTTTACATATTCTAACAAAGCAACATGGTTACAACAGAAGTTTGGAAATTCAAACTCTAACCTTAATTTTGCAGAAGTAAATATAAATCTTAGCATTTACCTCAGCTGTGCCCGAGGAATGAATAATTTTCATCGGCAAAATTCTGACAGCAGGTATCCACATCTATCAAGTGATCTGACATCATCTGTTTTTACATGCAGATACTGAAGACCAGTACAACAACCAGTCTATGTAGGGAGCTTTTTTTAATTACTATTTTTAACTGGACATCTGCTTCCAGCCCTAAAGCATGAGGAACCACAGTGATATGCTGAAGCATCAAGCATTCTTTACAAAAAAGTATACCTCTAACCCAGAGTAATAAGGAGATATCAAAACTCAAAGCTGAGCATTTAGATTTTTGTTCTTTGCCCTACTCTGATGGCACGTACAAGGGTGATAAATTGTTCACTCCACCCCTTCTATAACTAAGTTTACATAAAAGCCTCCTACTTTCTGAAACATGTCTTGTCTAAAAGGTTATTGATCTCATGTTCAGCCATCACAATGCTGCTACCACACCGTCTAAAAGGGATGGTGGAATCACCACCGTAGCTTATTCATGGGGCACACCAGTCATAAGATACCACAACTTCACAAAGTTCACGTTTTAAAAAAAAAGAATTAAAAATTCTAGCTTATTTTTCACATGCAGGAAATACGATACTCAAATTTACAGATACAAGCTAACTTGAGCTATTTCTACCACAAAATCTGCTACATTACGCCCATGTGTCTCCAAGATCTTGTGCTTAGGATATTCAGGAAAGTTACTAAAGTAACTACTATGGACTTCTTCATAACCTTTTCTAAATCAGTTTTTCTACCTGTGGCCCTATTCCAAACCAGAAGAGAGGCAGGCATGCAGAGGGGCTCTCCAGCCCCTCCTTAAGCTCAAGGTATCCTCAAACCTAAAGGAGACAGAAAACACAAAGCAGAAAATATGAAGAGGAGATGTAAACAGACACCAGAACTCTCAGAAATAACCAAACTATTTGAATAAAAAGAAAAATTAAGACAGGAAGGAAAAAACCCAAGCAAATTTTACACATATTTCAGCTCATTATCTTTCCATCCAGTATCTTCTCAGCTGAATGGCCATGAAAAATAAGATTATTCTTTTAAATTTTCTCACTGTCTTTCCAGATAGATGCCAAATAATTCCCCCAGCTCACATATGGGTCAAGGCAAGGCAGAAGAGGGGAAGAAGACCCTAAATAAAATTACAATTTAAAATTTATAAACTACTAAAAATGGAAACAGAAAAATATTCCAGACGTATCAATTTTGCCCTGTATGAATCAGCAAACTGCAGTCATGCAGTCTGCACAAATGTCCATGTCACACATTTCAGTTAAGCAGAATTCAGAGGAACAGCAATGTGTAACTATTTAAAGAACTCACGAACCATATACAGTGCAGACACCACTAAAGGAGATCTAACTGGTTCAGTTTTCTGAAAAATCACAGTAATTAAAATAAAAACATAGTAAGATTGGCTAAATTATGGAGATTACACACAAAAATACTCACTTTGCATTTCTGGAATGTTAGCCAAATACTTCTATAACAATACAATATAAAATGAGACATCATTAACTACTTTGCCCTGCAGAAAAAAACCCCCACAGAATATGCAGAAAGAGGAACCCCTGGAAGAGTGTTTTAACACCAACCATCTCCTGTGCTGAACAGTGTTACACAGCCATGGAATTTGGCATTTTCCAATGCCAAATGATAGCAATGATAATCACTACTAAGAGATAAATAAATAAATAGTTTACCACTTTGCAGTAGTTATACACCTAACATTTTATTTCTCTACCCTAGCGGGATCTCTTTCCAAATATCTCTGGCTCTCTATTTTCAGGGAAAGTTAATAAATTTGAACATAAAATCTATATTTCTCTACAGAATCACACCAAGAGGTCAAGGCAGCAGATCTGACATAGGCAGTGGGCAGCAGAGGCAAGCTGGTCTGTCTGCAGAACAGAAAACAACAAAAGAAGACCAAAAAAGTGACTTGAAAATGGTACTTCTGTCTTTCACAAATCATCTGAATTGATTAATAATAAAACATCTGTTGAACCCTGTGCCCAAATCCAGTATATTTGACAGAAAAATGTAACACTAACAGAAGAAAGAAAAATTGCTGTGTGGCCATTTGTCATACAATAAAAAGCTTTTACCATTATGGACAATCTGCAGCACGTACTGAAACAGTTTGCAAACCGTATACTACTGTACCCAGCACCTGATCTTGGTTTTTATGTTCTCCTCTTTGCAGCACTGCTGGCAATACTGAATCTTGTTTTACAGTAGGGTTTTCCTAAACAACTATATTGTATTTCATCAGAAATGCCCCTCTACCTCTTGAGATTTTATTTGAAGTTTAGCAACTAAAGTCAGAATTCTATACAAAAAGAGGAAATCCACTGAGTCACTCCATAAATCTGTCCTATGACTAAAGTTAAAAAAAAAACCACTTAAATTATATGCCTTGTTATTAGAAGCAGGAATTATCCAAGAAAGGTGCTGAGAGAAAAATTCAACCAGCTTGCCATTTTATCGACAGCTAGTTATACCAGCATAAACTCAAACTACTTTCTTACTCAAAGAAAACCTGTAGAAAACAGCATTAAATAAGTCAAGAATTACTTCCCACAATTATCCTGCTAGGAAATGAAAATAACTGACTGAAGTAGCAAGTCAAACTGTACTACTTGTGACTGTCTCTGTTCAGATCAATTTTCCCTGAAAGGGACTTTAATGGTTATTACTATGGCACAGATGTCCTTCATGAAGACTCAGCTGAGGAAGCCTCCACCTTCACTTCCTGATACTCTCTCACGTCTTAATATAAGGAAACAAGCATCAAGAAAAGTAATGGAATCGAAATTCTTTTCCAGCCCAGACAAGTCTTTGAGCGAACACGTTACACGATCTTTAAAGATTTTTAACTCGTATTAAACTGTTTGGTAAAGAGCCAAACAGGTCTGCCTCTCCTCATACAGAAAATAGGGAGTATCACATGAAGTCCTCAGATAACAGGTTCAAAACAGAACAGAGGAATGACTTACTGCCACCACACATGAAGTGCAGCTCTTACTGACAGAAAACACGGTAGCTGCAAAAACAACACATGGGCTCAAAAGTTTTTCTAAGTATATCCATGAAACAAAAATCCATACAACACATCATCTCCACTGAGACTTGGAGAGCTGAGCTAAGGAGTAACCCTATATTCTAGAAAAGAGTGTAAGAGTAAAGCACCTGCTGTCAAATGAGCACCTGCTCAGCTGTGGCAGATGAGCAGAACTTGAAACAATGGTCCTGTCACATTCTGGGGTCTCAGAGCCTTAGGCTTCAAGAGAGAATAACAGATCAGACCAGTGTGGCTGTTCCTGCAGCAGATCAGACCAGTATGGCTGTTCCTGCAAAGAATGGTCTTTGGGTTGCCCAGAAAAAAACCCAAACAAAAAACAACCCACCAGCAAACAAACACCACAAACAGAAAGAAATTAAGACTACTGCTCCAGCCCATCACTTCTCTAAAAGAGAGGTGAAACAGTGACTGTGATACTATCCATAAAATATTTAGCTCTCTAATGATGCCTGAGAAGATAATTTCCTTCCCCAGCATTCACAGCGTTTTTCTTAAAAGCATTCAAAAAAACCAAGGTGGACTAAAGAAAGATCTTTTCCATCCTTATTGTAATTAAAGCAGCATTAACCATTTTATTTCAAATGACAAGAGGCTTCTGATGACATAACTGACTACTAATATAATGCCACAGGAAGTAACACGCAATTTCAGGGGGAAAAAAGATGCAACATTTAAGTAGTTCAAATACATATTCTGATATTGAAGGGCAAAAAACCAAAACAACAACCCCACAACCCTTTCTTGTGATCTCAAAAATGAAAATACTTCAAGTCACTGTCAGTCACACAGCTCTCTACTCCAGAAAACAATTATGAAGAGCACACCACTAAACACTGTCCAGTGCTAGAGAGAATACTGAATGCATAGGCAGAGAAGAGTGGTACCTCTAATGTAACTCACAATCTGTTAATCCAGAATGCACAGCAACACGAATTGCCGGAAACATGGACTTCTGAAAGCTATCCAAGAAACCCTGCAGCCCTCCTCTAGCCTAACAACACAAGCAGGAATCCCTGCAAATCATAGCTAGCATGGCTGTATACATGCTAACATAACTTTATCCTAGAACACTTAATCTTCGCAGTAATTATCACCACCATGAATTAATACCAAAAAAAAAACCAAAACCAAAAAGCCAAAAACCAACTGAATAAATGACAGAAAGTACTGATTATTTGTACATGAAGTTTCAACGACCTTTCCTTCCTGAAGGACATTCAGTTGTTTGATGGGGTTTCTTAATATAAAATGAAAATTTCTCTTATGTTATTTCCTTGCGCATACTATTGATTTCTTCAGACTGACACTGTAATTATGGCGAAGCTTCCTTCTCAAAACACCCTGTAGCAACACTTGTAGGCCCCTTGAAATTATGCAGACTCACTTACTTGAAGGTACAGCATCAAAGAGCTTACTATACTCCCAAAATATCACATCCCTCATATTTCTGGTCTTATTTTTAAAAGAGTATGGCCCATACTGAAAGAAAAGGAAATAGAGGAAGTAAAACATGGTAGAGCAGATCAACTGATTGCACACAGTTTTTCTCATCAAGAGTTGTTGTGTACTTGGGGGGTGAGGGGGAAGGCGAGAACAGCTACTCAAAACCTTGTTAAACCTTGAAAGCAATGGTGTACCTGAAGACAAATCCTGCCAAGTGCACTCCTCTGCTGCAATTCCGTTCATGCACAACAGATCACACAAAGCCAATACTCTGTGAACAGAACTGAACGTCCCTGGTGACAGACTCACCAATACCAGCATAGTTTCATGCATGATACTCAAGTCATGCTTCCAAACACCATGAAGAAACAAAACAAAATAAAAAAAGCAACCTCCCAAAACAAATAAGGAAAAAAAGCACCAAACGTAAATAAAACTAGGACTTTGTATCTTTCCCTCAAAGAATAAAACCAAGGTTATCTGGTATGTGACATCTATGGGTCACCGAAAAAAAATTTCTGAGAAAAATATCAACATTCCTCAGCACCACTGGACTTTGGACACATACACATTAACTTTCAGCCACAATGACAAACAAGAAAAACTTTGCGAGTCTCTGAGAGAACTGTTCTCTGTAAGACAGAGATTTAAGCACCTCACAGATAAAGAGCCCGCCTCCAATTCCACCCCTCAACGTTACAGAAAAACAAATGTGTCTTCTCACCCTGAAAAAGACTGCTCTGAATCTTCCAGACTTTATCTCACAGAGAAAAACATTCAATGCTGAAACCAGACTGAGGCAGTCTGGATTAAACAGATGGTACTCTATTTGGAACAGTTTCACTGTTAATAACATGATAATGGCATTCCTCCTGGAAATCTTCTCACGCGCTTCCAATATCCCTATTAAAAAAAACCCTGAAGTCCAGAAGTAGATTCCCATCAAACTATATTAGAAAAAAGGCACTACAGCCTATTCCAAAATCCTGCCGGCATCATGCTATAATGTTTATTCTCACTTTAATAAAGAGTATCAGAAATTAATATAACAATTTGTATTCTGTTAAAAAGAAACATTACTGTATTATACAGAATTGTGGAATAATTTATGTCTTTATAAGTCAGTGACTGTGTAGTTAAATTTTACCAGTCTCTTTTCAGATGAAGTAGACTACGTGCTCAAGCTTGATGAACATAAAACTAATTTTAATCAACCAGATACTAAGGCAGTTGACACTTCACAGTCACATAGCCACAGCATGCAAAACTCCGAGCTCCCGACACAAGCACTCAGCAAAACCAAGTCACCACCTCAGTCAAGAAGCAGCTATCAAGAGAATTTTTCACTTTCACTTACCTTTCAGTGCACTTCCAGGATTTCGGGATGTCTCCCCACTTCTCCTATGGAAACAAACACCAATGTTCTTTTAAGACATACCCACTGAAAACCAAAACTTGGCTCCTGGCGCCAGCCGGGCTCCCGAGCAGCTCCGATTTCTCCCCCAGCCTCTTCCCCTGCCGAGGCGGGCCCCGAAGGCGGGCAGCGAGCGGGCACTGCCCGGGCCCCGACACCGCTCCCCGCGGGCAGGGCGGGGGGCCGGGGCTTACATAACCGCGGGGAGGGGGCCACCGTCCGAACGGAGAGGGAGCGGGAAGGGGAGAGAGGAGCGTGAGCAGAGCAGCAGGGGCAGGAGAGAGAGCGCGAGCAGCGCTGGCGGCGGGAGTGTTGGGAACGGTTCGCGCCCCCGCACGCACAGACCCTGCGGGGCTTCCGTCCCTGCCCGCACCGCCGGCAGCGACAGACGGCGACGGGCTGCCCGCGAAGGGCGGGAGATCCTCGCTCCCGGCGCCAGCCCATGCCCCGCCACCCCCAGCGCCGCCCCCTCACCCCGCTCTCCTTCTTCTCCTCCTCCTCCTCTGCCGCCGCCACCTCCAGCCACCGCCAGCCCCGCACCTCAGCAACGCTCCCGCCCATTGGGCCACGCCCCCCGCAACAAGCCTCGCACTGATTGGCCGCTTCCAGCCCCCCTTCTCCTTCCCCTCAGCCAGAGCCGGCGCCGCTGCGCCTGGTGCGGGGTCTGCCCCGCTGGGTCGTGGCCGGAGCGCTGCGGGCGGCAGCGGCCCGGGAAGGCGGTCTGGCAGCGGCTCCACGGCCTCCGTGCCCGCACTAGACCAGCGGGAAGAGCCGGAACGGAAGCTTCCCGGAACCTGCGTGGCTGGCCCGCGCTTCCCGTAGCGGCTGGTCCTCGGCTCGGTTCCGGTTCCGGGTGGCGGCCGCGTCCTGAGCAGGGTCGCGGAGCGGGCAGGTACCGCGGGCGGGGCTGGCACCGGCGCTGGGCCGTGCTGCTGCCACCGGGGTATCGGTGTGCGGGCAGGGCAGGCGGTGGCGGGGGTGGAAGGTGGGGTGGCTGTCAGTCCGGGCTGTGCCCTCCCGGCCCCGCTCGGTCTGACCTCTGGGCACAGCTTGTGCTGGTTGTTCTGGCAGAGAGCGCCCGGCTGGTGCTGCAGCGCAGCCCGCTGGTCGCGGCGTGTGCGTGACAGGGCATAACCTCTCTTGTAAAAGGTTAATCTTGGTAGGAGAGAGGCCTTGGGTTTCGATGACAAGGTTGGAATCTGGGGTCTAATTTGGGGGGAGCTTTTCGGGTAATGACGGCGCTAATGCTGCTCTCCAAGTTTCCTCATGCAACGAAATCTTTGTTTGCCTCCACGGCCTAGAGTCATCTTCAAGAGTTACAGACTGTGTTCTGCATTCCAGTCAATTTTGTAAAAGTTAAGGAGAATAAATCTGTTTTTTGCTACCTGATATGTGTTAAAATGGGAAACCTTGGCTCAAGAGACGACTCAGGTGCTTTGTGAAAATGGAGCCTTAAAAGTTATCATTTTTTTCCAGTCCTTCATGATCCCACTGAAAATGTTCACCTTCAAATCTGTTTTTAAAAGAGAAACTTAATATTTTTATAGTTCTCCAATGCATATGTAAATAAAGCATATATTTTTCAGCCTCATCAAGCAACTGGTAAGGTGCATCCCCTTGTCCACTCATCTATCCCAGACCTGTTGGTTGCCACAGTTGTATCTGACTGAACTGGAGGCAGCTGAAAAGGAGCTGAGGAGCCAAGTCTTTGTTTTTCTCAGGTTTTTCCTCAGACCTTAGCAATCACAGCTCTCCCATACCTAAGTCAGAAATTTGTATTCTGAACTCTTTTTCATTATTGTGGAAAGTCTGGAAGTTGTGGAGGGCTGGTGTTGCTGAAGTGCATTTATAAACAGTGGAAACCATTGATTTTCTTACACTCTTTTCTGGCATAGAAGGTTGACATGGGTGCTCCATGAGTGTAGTGGTGACTTACAACACAGTAATGCTTAAGTTTGCTTTACTGCACAGTTTGCTTTATTCTGTATAATCACCAACTTCTGAAACACAGCATAAAGTCCCTTGGCTCTTGGTTTTACAGAACAAAGTTCTTTGTTCTCTGTTTCTTCTTGTTGCCTCCCCCTTTTTCCTGTACAAGGGACTGTTCTTTGCAAGTGTATAAAAATAAGATGATGCTCTCTGCAAAGTAACAAACAGACCTTTTCCTGTAGGTATGGGACATGGAAGTGAACACGGCCATGGCCATGGCCATGACAAAGTGGAACTCCCCGACTACAGGCAGTGGAAGGTTGAGGGAACTCCACTAGACGAGGTGCAGAGAAGGCTGGCTAAGCGGGGTCTGAGGGATCCGTGGGCTCGGTAAGTGCAAGAGCCTCAAAAATCATCTTGGTGTGTCATTTTGCAGCATCACCCAGACCTTGTCATTGTAGATAATTCTTTCTTCAGTGCAAATTAGTCAGATTTCAGTTAAGTCTTTATTTACTTTTTTGGATGAAGGTCACACCTTGCATCACCTTGACCAGTCTCCACATCTTGCGAGGCAGCCTTGCAGTGTGAGATGTTTCATGCTGACACGGATCAGGCACAATGACCAATACCTCACTTACCAAAACACCTAAGTAGTATTAGGTCTGCACATGTGAGTAATCCTGTCCTTCTCTGCACAGATTGTGTGCCTCAGATCTTGATGAAGATGATGGAACTTGCACTGACATTCTGAGTGGGAATAGGATTCCTCATATACAACAGGAGGCCTTTATTTGAAAAGAAGAAATGTACATGCATACAGAATAGAATTGCATTCAACTGTGAATGACATAATGGAGAATCAGCTTTTTACTTCTCATGTTACCACTCTACAATGAATATCTCCTCCTTTTTAGATATTTAGGCAGCTGTTAAAACAGGGTTTAATGTACTTCTCCCACATCATGAATTATGCAATACTTTGTTCAACCACCCTTTCATCTTGGGGAATAAAAATACCAAATGTCTTTTGCTGAGTAGTCTGGTCCTTCTGCAAGGGGAAGGTTGCATGAGCAAACTGTTCCAGGAGTCTTCATAGAAAAGGCTTTACTTCAAATCACTAGAAGAAAAATGGAAGAGCAAATAGGTAATCCATTAAAAATTTGTTTCATGCTATAACCTGTGGAAGGGTTTGAGGTTGACAGCTTTTCTTTTCTTTGGAATAGTTTAAAGACTTAAGCGTAAAGTAAAACATACTTTTAATGATGATAGGAATAATTTGAAATATCAGCCCTTAATGAACTTTCCAGGCCTGCATCACATTTATCTTGCCTCAATTTCTGTGGAGTGCAAGCAGCATAAGATTTTTTCCCTTTGGTTCACACAAAATTGTTTTCAGCAAGCAACAGGCTTATTCCCATTTAAAAAAAAAAAAAAAAGATACAGTTTAATATTGTAAGTTTAGTGTAAATTAACCTGACCGTTAGTGCCTGTATTTCCAATTTCAGGAAGTGCTGCAAAACAACACACTAGAAAAGAGGCTGTAATATTTGTTGCCCCTCCAAGATAAAATAAAACAGTTGTTCCTCTGGTAAAAGAAGGGGATTGAACCAATCAGGGGTTCAAATAAGGAACAAAGTCAAACCCAAAACATGAGATGATTCCTTCTGAGCTTTTAAAATGTTACGTAAAGTAGTATTTCGATTCCGTAGGACAGTACAAGTATCACGCCAATCTTCCTTAACAAATGAGGAATTAAAGTATCATGTTACTCACTTCAGTAGTCTGGAAGAAGATTGTATTATTAATGTCTTGCACCACAAGTCTTGAAAAAGTAACCTTCTTTAGAGCTCCCTCCCCTTTGGTATGCTGAGTTCATTTTAACAGGGAATCTGCTTTCAACCTGTATGGCAAATGCACATTAATGTACATATGACATCTTTCACAAAGCTTATTTTGTATTTAATATTTGGAAACTCTGTCTGTATCAATTAGACCCTTTACTGGCACCTAGAAGATACTCTTCCATGCCAATATGCTTTTATCTCGAGTCACAAAATCCATCTGCACAAGAGGATTATCTGTGAATAAATATCTGTCCCCCTTGTTTTAAACCCCCGTATCTTGTCCAAAAATGACAGTTCTTATTTTATTGCTTGGTTCTTTTTCCTTTTCTTAAGGACTTTTGAGTCCTTACAAGAGACAAACTACACCCATCTCCACAGATTACACTGGTTGTGCTACAAATAAATACTTGTAGTCAGAGCAGTGACTAATGTTTCAACGTAGGTGAAAACAGTAAGGCAACCTACTAATGTAGGTTGAAAACAGTAAGGCAAAACAGTGAGAACTTTGTACATACCCTGTAGCTCAAGCTAAACACCATCTTTTTGGTATTTTTTTTTCTTAAATCATCTGATTCTCATATAGTTAAGTGTTGTATTGTGAAACAGAAAGTGCCTGCATGCTAAGATGAGCTATCTGTGTCTGGAAAAACTTTCCTTGTAAGATTTGACTGTGCTACATACTGTCTAGCACAGTGACTAGCCTTTGTAGTTAGTCCAACCCATGCAAGTGCTAGTGGGCTCTGATTTGTTGCAGAGTGAAAACAGGAGACTACAATTGCATGACTTCGGGGAGATGATTCTGTTCCTATGATTGTGTATTGGCAATGATTGTGTCTCAAGTTACATGTGTAAGGGTTCGAGTTCGTATCATGAACTTTACTTGTAACTCCTGATACTTAAGTGACAGAACATGCCTCAGTGTTCTATCTAACTGAAATACCTCCATCATTCTTTTACATATATATATATTCCTGTTAATGTATATCACAGTGGCTCCGCTGATCTTCTTTCCTTTGGTTTCATTTTCCTTCTAGTAATGAAGCCTGGAGATACAGGGGTGGCTTTGCAAGACCTATCACCGTAACAGAAGTCTTTGCTAAGGGACTCAAGTGGGGAGTTGCAGCTTTCGTCATAGCTCTGGGCATTGAATATGCACTGTTTCCTCCAAAGAAGAGTGGGGGCCATCACTGAAGATCAAGTGTGACAACTTAATACTTACTAATCGTAAGCTGAAGCATAAGCCTGCTGCTCACTCTGTACTTATAATATGCATATTAAAGTCTACCACAGGCAAACTCATGTTTCTTTGATGTTATTATACTTTAGTGGAAGGATCAAGAAACATGGCCAGAGCAATTTAACTGGCTTCGATCTGGGGAAAAAGCCCAACCCAAGATGGCTCTTGGGTTTGCTGTACCATCCTTTAAAGAGCAAGATAAACTATCAGATCAGCTCTTTTCAAGCCCTGCCAACATTCTGTTAAATGAAACTGAGAAGTGTGTTGCTTTTAAGAGAAAATTTGTACCATAATTATTACAGGTTTAATAACTATTATTTCCCAGTAAGTGGTAATGAATGACTTGTCCCTTCTTAGAAGTGTTTCTTATTATTTGCTTTTATGTCTCTAAATAAAAATAAATACTACCTTAAAGCTTTAAAAACTGCCCCAGACTGCCTCAAAGTATATGAAAATACAGAGCTTATACTTAACCTTATTGAACAGGTAAGTAGCTTGGCAGACACTACGCACCAGAATAATCAGTGTAATATCCAGACATCAAAAATTACATTGCTGCCACCTTTGCTTAGTAAAGTAGAATAAAATGTTTAACTCAGCAATAACTGTACCTTATCCTAAAATGACTTCCAACGTACTTGACTGTAATGTGAAAAAAGAGAACAGTTTTTTTCCTTTGCTCTGGTGTATTTACAGATTTATTTATTTTTACATCTAGTCTCTTTTACTAATTTGTTTTAAATGTTCTAGTTTTCCTTAAATTATCTTAGCAGCTTCTGTAGTGCTATAAGAATGCCTGGATTGAAGAGTATAGCAGAAAAGGACCTGTGGGCAGTATATGTGCTTTACAGTACTAGGAATTTTAATTGTCTGAATATCCTACTGTAAATTTTGTTATGCCATTAGTAACAAAGTAAGGAGGATATATTATATAGTTTTTTAATCCAAAGAACAGGATATCTCTGTCACTAAAAAGAAAAGCAAAATTAGACAACCAAGTGAGAAACTGTAAATGCCACTAAACAATTACATACTGTACTTCCATGGTGAAGAAATTGGAAATTTTTTAATAATCGTGTCACAAATTGCAGGTTTACAAAAAAGCTGAAGGTCCTACCAAAACATGGCTAAAATATCTTTTCTTTTTTAAACATATATATTCACACACAGTCTTTCTGAGTGAGATTATAATAGAGCTTTATTTTTAGAGCCAATAAACAACATCTGTTACTGTGTGAGTGCAGATGTACTGTTCAGTGGAGTTTGTAATCTTTGTATGACATTGCTCAAGGCACTGTTCATAGTGCAAACATTCATTTAACTAAACTTCTCTTGCCTAATCCTTTTCTCAAACATTCCTATCCAGTTGCATCATTCCCTGAAAAACAAACCAAGGTCTGTTGCACAAGGTATTTCTATTGTCCCTCAGGCAGTCTTACCCAGAATACACATTTTCAAAGGCTGGTACTCACTGCTTGTTTTCTATCTGGTTCCAAGACTTAAAAGAGTACAGAATTTCAGATGGTTCTTCAGGAAAACAATTCAGAGAATTAATTGTTACTACATTAATAATTGGTACTACGTTACTAATGTTAATTACATGTAGTAGAGTCAGTCTTTTTAAATGTTATAAGCCTGCCACTTCACTAATATAGCAAATACATCAAGCATATTCAGTTAGACTAGACTAGTTTTGGTAAAATGTATGCATTTGTGATTAAGGTGGTATCATTCGGTGGTTCAATAGCCAGATGGCAGCCACTGCCCTAATTATGATGAACATATTTTGCCAATATTGTAGAATATGTCTCATCATTGTTACACATACAATGCTCATAAAGATTTTTCTTTCACAGGTATAATAATACCAATCCTGCCTGGGGATGGAGTATTTCCTGTGTATTAAAATAATAGTACCAAATGTGTCTTCACTGTAACCATAGCAATGTCTATCCTTATATTAAAACAGCCTTTCTACCAGCATAGATATTCACAGTGCAAAAACCAGGGTCACAAACAGCAGTGGCCCCTGCAGGTGAGGAACATCCATGATTGTAATACCACAGTCAGGAAGCTCTTTTTGTATCATAAGGTCTGAAAAATAAAAGTGATGATGCTCCATTTTCTGAAATGCAGGTAGAAATCCCATCTCCATCAGTAGTCAAGGAGCTATTTTTGCTCCCTTGGAAAGATAATTTGTGATTTATCTATTGTTTTTGATTATTCCACCTATGATATTTATATCATTAGCATAATCTTCCAAATTTATGGGTTACAGAGAAGTTTAAGCAGCTAAACAATTCCAATACAATAGTGACTACATTGTAGTATAAATTGGCTAATTCTGAAGTTCCTATTTCTGGGCATAACAGAATAACTGTTCTCATTACATGAGGCACCTGCAGGTTAAATAGTAGATTATAAACTTGACTGTGTTATTAATCTGCCTTGAAATGTCTCCGGAAAATTCATAAAAATTTTTTCAAACTACAAGCTTCTATCCTGCAATTAGATCTTTGCCAGATCAGCTTTTATTAGCTAGACCTTCTACATCAGTGCAAATATATTTTCTACATGTGGCCAGTTGAAGTCAGGAATATTTGCTTCAAGGGGTTTTACAAAGAAGATACTCAGGACCCATGCTTGTCTTCTAATTAAATTTACTGATACCATTATGGGTATCAAAACATTTGAAGATTCATGCAAAGTGTTTTACATATATGACAGGGAACTGATTTTACAGATGTTCTATACATTCTCTGTCTTCAGCTGTAGGCCAAGTAGAAATCTGAAAATCTGAAAGTCAGATAATCCTTGCGCCGTTATTCCAATGGAGAAGGAAACCCCTGGAAAATAAGTCACTTCCCTTAGTGACTGAGCCTTTTAAAATGATAATGAAAGCAACACCAACATGTAACAAATGAAACTAGTGACACCATTTATATATAAAAATTGAGTTCAATCATCCTGATCTAATTTTGAAATTAAAGCATAAAATACAAGTTCATAGTATTTTAGGAGGCATAAAGTCTTTAAGTTTTTTACTTACATAACTAATCTACAAAATTAAATAGCTCAAACCTGTTATTAAAGCATATCAAAAGAAATATGTCCAAGCCAGAGATTTATATCTAAAGCCCTTTGCATCAAAATGTATAGGACCATCTCAATCACATCTAATCTTACTGGTATGCTCCATGTTGTACATTTATACTAATTTACCATTCTAGTCTGCATGAATACTCATCTATGAAGACAATGTAGTACTTTAAATTCGAAATGGGGAAGAATGAAGAAACTTGCATACAACTTATAAATGCTGCCTATAAAAATATGGAAACTGCTTAATAAGCATATAAAATTAGGTAAATTAAGAAAAAAAGTGGAGCAAGTAAACGGTATATTGGTAGCTTAAGCAATGGCTGTCTTAAATTTGTAAATCACTCATTTAACCATTTTTGAAAAAATAATTCTTTCATAAGCCCACAGCCATACCATCTCCTTAAACCTCTTGTATCAGCCTCTACAAGTCTCTGTGTGTTTGTATGGAACAGATCTAAGGAGAAATCGTGCATACTGGTTCACAGCAGGTAGCTGGTTTCCTTCTGAATCAGCTACATCTTAATAGCTTTGATACTGCGATACCCTTGAATGATTGATACTACAGTGAGAGCCTGACCATACAATTTCAGTAAGAACACAAGTATTTTTTCAGAACACAGAGCTGACACTTGGTACAAATTCTAGCGTGGGGGATTATTTTCTGTCTCCTTTTTCCCTGCAGTTCCAAAGACAGCGTGACTCTTCGTGTGTGCTATCCCAGAGTACTGCGCTTCCACTGCTCTATTTTTAGCAGCACCAAAAAAAACGACTCACTGTTTCGTAAATGCTTTGAAATCCATTGATCTGGGAGCTGTGTGATTTCACCATATATGGAGGTGGCTTTTGTCTAGTTCAGCAGGTAGAATAAAATTTTAGATTTTAGGCCTTTTAGAGAGCAGCTCCAGCTGCAACGCTAGCATCCCCCAGTAAATAGCTCCATGAAAGTTGCTAGTTTATGTCAAGGGAACCGCAACACCCAGTTTTCAGGAACAAGGCGTTACGTAATATTTACTTAAGATTATACAACAGGAAGCATACAAGTTTCACACAGCTGCACATTACGCTCACTGGGAACGAACAAATTCAGAGTGAGACATGAACCATCCAAGGTGTTACGTCTAAACTCCCGCTAAAACACGTGCTCACACTGACCGCAGGTCTGTAACTGCTCACCGAAAAACCTGCTACTACTTCATAGCTCGCAGGATCAATACAGAGCCATTCTGTCTGTCCCCACACCAGCAGCAGGCCAAAACCACGGCCTACAAACGCCTGTACACATGCTGGACTCGGAACCGCGCCGCAGCCGCGGCCTGCCCTCACAGCGCTGCCGCGGCCCTTGTGTCGGTGCCCGGGGGAGGTGCCGGGCGGCGCCGTAAGCCCTGTCCCGCCTCCATCCGGCGGGAGCTTGGCCGGCTGTGTTTGTGCAGCCCCGAGTTCCGTCTCCCGGGGTACGGCCGGAAACAAAACGAAAACTATCCTGCCTCGGCCCCCCATCCAGGCCCGGCGCTGGGCAGCCCGTGGGCGGATATCGCCCCGCCTCCGCGCTGCTCCAAATGCTGGACCTGGCTGCTGTAGAGACCTCCCCGATGCGTCTGGGTGCGTTATACCTTCCCCCGCTCCTTTCCCCCCTCCTTTCCCTCACACTTCCACCCTGAGCTTTCAGCGTAGGCGGCCCAACACCCCGTGCTCCGGGATCGGGTCCCCGTCCCTGTTCACGGGGGAGAGGCGTCCTGCAGAGCCGGAGCATCCAGCGCAAGCGGGGCTGGAGCTCGGCCTTGGCTCGTGGCGAGAACCGAAACCGAGTGTAATTTAAAATGACGTACTTAAAAAGTTTACTGGAAATCTGCGTAAACCACGTTTAGTTGTTGGGGATTTTTTGTTTGGTTTTGGGGTTTTTTGTTTTAATTAGGAGAGCTGGGGTGTTAAAACAAATTAGCGTGGTCATACTAGTTTACATCGAGAGGAATTATTCGAGCGTAATGAGGAATGCGATGCTTCCCTCAGAAATTCCCTGCTTTTCCGGTGTGTGTTAGACAAGTCCTGTTAAGAGGGCGTAGGCCAGTGAGGAAATAGGGAAATGTGAAAGCTGTGGAGCATGCTCTGCAACTTGAAAAATGCCACATGGCCCTGGCTCCAAGTGCAGCGGTTCCACCCCCGCCACCTTTTCAAACAATGCAGAGTAGAGGAAGCACAAAGCACAGCCCGTGCCTCCCATAACCAGGTCATCTACTACTCTCTCCTTCCAGCACAGGGTCTTCCATGTGAGTTCGTCTTGTGAAAGAAAGATAATCTTCCAAATCAGAACGACACCCACTGGTGTTATATCCTCGTTTTGTTGCTGCAAAGATGACCGTGAAACGTTCAAGATATAAAATGCCAGCAAGGAGTTAACTGGAGCCTTGTGCATCCATATGTGAAGTTTTACTATGTTATTTCCTGCTCCTTGCAAGGATGGGGGGGAAAAAAAAAGCATAATTACACATGCACATGAACACAAAAATTATTGGGGCAGCTTTATCTCTGATGAGTATGAAGGGTTTTTTTAGTCTTAGAAGATAAACTGATTTTTCTCTCCTCTTTGTGGAGAATTTACATTCAATAAGTCATCTTGTTGCAGGGTCCAGATAATCGAAAGCTAGGCTGCTGGGTTTATGTTGTGATTGCTTTTCTCTAACTTTTGCAGCTATGATAACTGTATCTGTGATAAAAAAGTGGTCATCAGATGTGGAGCATGATGCCCTTCATCTCTTATGGTGGAGTGGATCTGGCTAAGATGTACAAACACAGAATGTATCAGGCTTGCCCCAGTCCTGTGGCATTCCTGCTGTCAAAATATGGGCACATGGTTTTTGGATGCAAAGTTAGAAACTGTTTTAGTTTATACTAAAAAATCACTTCCTGTTGCTCTTACTCGTTCCCCACTCAGTACCCAATGCATGTTGTTGGCAAATCACTGTCTGTGCACAGTTGGTTTTCCTTTTATTTAGAGCATCATTCCTGGTTCACTGCAGTCATAAATAAGAATGACCCTTGGTCATTTTCTTTGTTTTCCCCACCCCCATAAAATTAAGAAGTAGGCCCCCCACAGCAATTTGTGGTCTTGGTATTTGTCCAACAGAGAATGAGTTGATGTAATCACTGGAAAATCTTGTATGGAAACCAATGTGTGCTGGATCTGGATCAGTAATTTGGCAATGGTCAAATGCCAGTTTTCCAGTGTTCTTGTGAACGGACTTGCGTACAGGTAAGAGAATTTCAGCACCGAGAGTATAATTAGCATTTTTTTATAATGAGCATGTGATGTATCATATAGAAAGAAAATTCACAGAAGAAGATAATTTCTATGTGTTTTAAAGGCAGATTATTTTTAAGTTAACATATAAATAGTAATTTTGCATGTCTGACATTTCAGCTCTGTAGGAAATTCCTCCCTACCACACATCCCGCCCCCTTTTTTTTTAACTAGTTTTAAAGGATTAGATAAAAATCAACTGGGGTAGTTTAAAAGTTTTTCTGGTATTTCCAAAAATGGTCAAAAGTCGTTAAATTCCTGTTTCGCCTTAGAGTTAGACTATGACTTCACGTTCTTTTGAAAGTCCCAGCTGAATGTACCTGGGAGGTACTTTCATATGAAGGTGCTTTGTCCCTCCACCTTCTTGACTGCATTATGTCATGAAAACAGTCTGTGTCATTCTATAGAATTCTCACAAGTGTTTGATGCTAGATTGAAATTAAGTTAGCAATAAATATGCTTTTCTTCTGGTAGAAGACTTTCCAAAACACATTACAGTGCATGAGGGGTTCTTCTGGTTATCCTCTGATACGTTCTTTTAGTGGGCAGTCCATGGTTTTAACCAAATCTGTTTCTTTCTTCCTTGCTGAGGAAATGGTTCTAGTTATTTCTCATTTAAACATCACTGGGGAAAAAAAAAGAAAAGCTTTTAGATGAGTTTATCTCACCTGCTTAATTTATGGACACAGTATATGGCATTGTTGATTGTAGCTTCCAGAATGTGTAACAAAAGGCTGAAAATACTTCCAAAAAATCTTATCCGGGTGCTAGAATCTTTTGGTGTATTAGGCTTTGAAGTTGAATTCGCTTTTGCTTTCCAGCACAGTTTAAACAAAACTCTGCAGTATAGTGATCAAACTCTGTGCAAGGACTAAGATTTGTTTTCAGGTTTGCTCATTTCCCCTTTCTCCATGTGTGTAATGGAGGTCAGAGGAGGTTAGATAGAATTTCCGTAGTTGGTGGCAGTGGAAATTGAGCATAGCACCCTACTGATTATGTTAATAACAAGGCTGGGGGTTTTTCTAGGTTTGAATTTTTATTTCAGTTTTCAATATGATGGTACATGAATGTTTGGTGAAGAAAAACGTGGTCTGTGGCTTATCTATACCTTCAGAATAAACAAATTTACGTATTTAAGGTTGGAGTATTTTCTTTGAGTGATTTTTCAATCTTTTTGAGCATGGAGGGTGTGTGTGGAGAATCCTTATAACCCCAGTAACCCATTCAGATTGGAATCACTTTAAATTATGTTAATAATAAGAAAATCCACACACTTCTGAATTTACAAATAATAGGTGTTTTAAAAATTACATGTTATCTTGTTAGTATTTCCTTTATTTTTACTTCATTTAAGACAAATTGCATGCCTGATAGCAGTAGTTTTATATGGTTGGGAGATTTTTTTCTTCATTCTTTTGTCTGTGCGTGGTTGCAGTACCTTTGAGCTCTAAAAATTCTTCCTGAAAAATGCTTTCAGACTTTTAGCGGGGAAAAGGTGGTGATGGTCAGGAAGGTTACTCGGAAAAGGGCAGAGCTTTCAGAAATACTTAATCTACCACTCATCTACCAAAAGTCAGCACAAGCTGATGACTTCTGTTTCACTTCCTATGGAATAAACAGACTCGTGGTAAGGTAATTTACTCTAAAAAGAGCTTGCATGTCTTTCTGATTAATGTGACCTTCCAAATACTTTTAGTTTTGTAATGAACAGCTGGGAGAGTCCCTTGAATAAAGGAGGTCTGTATAGTGTATGTTGGAGTATTAGCTGAAAGTGAAATACTTCAGATAGCAGAGTTAACTGTGAACTTGTGCGGCAGAACACTGATCATTACCTTTTAGTTCTCTCCCACAGAGCTGCCCTTGTGAAAATGCATCTAGTTAAGAATGAACACAAGAGTAGTGCTGTGGTAGACACGGGCTTCATGTCATGTTGGTTTCCTGTTTAAAAACCAGCAGGCTGGCAATTTTAAAGGAACAGCAACAAAGTGATGACCAGGTGCCAAGTGCCAGCTTTCCTTATTCATCAGATTCAGGAAGAATTGGATAAAGAAGAAGAAGAGATGATGGTTTTCCTGTGCCGAGACCTTGCTCCTGATTTGGCCAATGCTGATCTTAAAGAGATCTTGGTGGCTTTGAATGAGAGGGAGAAACTGACTCCTGTTGGCTTGTCTGAGCTGTTGTACAGAGTTAAGAGGTTTGACTTGCTGAGGAGGATCCTGAACACTGAGAAAGCAACAGTGGAAGCTCACCTTGCCAGGGGTCTCAAACTTATCCCTGATTACAGGTAATATATCTATTTCAGACTTCAAAACTGTACTATCTTGTTCAAAATAAGTCTGCTTTTTAATTCCTTTGTTTGGTGGGGGGGGAGGACTCTGTGGGTGAGTTGTTTTTTATTTATTTTTTAAATACTTCACAGATTCAGAGAATATTTATTGAAGGCAGAAGAAAAGCAGAAAAAGATGTTGTATCTAGACTTATAGTTAAAAGAATGTGTCAAGTTTAGTCCGTTAATTAAACTTTTGTAGTTTCTTACCAGTCATGGCATTAGAAGTATCTATATTTAAGGAGTTTATGTGTTTGTGAATAAAACCAGTGATGTTTGTAGAGTTCTGGATTAGCAGATAAAAATCACACTTTAAAGGAATATATTTGGTTAGAGATAGTTTCTTTTCTAGATGGCTTTGGGCACATAGCCATGTGGTATAGCTTTTCTCAAGGGACCTCTCTCTTACTCCTTTTACTCTATTAGTTTTGGGAGGCTTAAATTAAGAAATTCTGGTTATTTTCTTTGGAGACTTCAGAAAGAAATACATGTACTCATAAGGAAGATTTTCTTGTATTAAATTCTCTGTAAAATTAGAACCCTGTAACTAATAGGTAAAAAAGTGAAGGATATGTTCTGTTGTCTGATTCTTGCACTTCATCTCTATTAAACATTAAGGAAACTTCTGTTTTCCTAACAGTTGCTATTACACTGAAGTCTGAAAAACACAGGTGCTAATTAGCAAGAGTAGGTATTTTGTAATTGGATCTTGAAGCAGGGTAGGTTTTTTACCTGTTTATTAGTTAGGAATGGTAGGTTAAGACTGGAACATGGGGAGCAGTTGAGTAGTTGGGAAAAGGGAGGAATCTTGCTGCAAGCTGACGCTTTAGAAATATCTCAACTTTATTTCAGGGTACTGATGGTAGAGATAAATGAAAATCTGGAAAAAGACGAAGTGGGTTCTCTTGGTTTTCTACTCAGAGATTATGCACCTCGTATGAAGATGGCAAAAGATAAGGTATGTTTTCCTGCTGGTATTCTCCTCTGGAGCAAAGAGAGATTAAAGTAAAAAAATAAATAGCTAGACAGCAAAGGAGAGGAGACAGTACTGCAAGGAGTATTGAGGCGGGAGTACAAAAACATCAGGAAGCAGAGAAGGAGTAGTGGCTTCAATTTAATTTTGTTGAATTTTAGTTCAAGGAAAGAAGCATGGAAAACTGGTAAAAAAGTAAGAGGGAACAGTGGCTTGTTATAGTCTACAGTGGTAGTATGAACTTCATAGGCAGAAGGCATTTTACGGAAGTCTTTCTTCAGTATTACTAACCTGAAAGTTCATGTAAGAATGATCTCAAACTGATAATCATTTGAACTGTATCTTGAATTACAAGGTCACTTCTTGCTTTGTGGCATGCTAGGTGACATTCCCAGTGGCTAGCTTTGTAGCAAAAATGAAATGCAAAACTGTTTCCTCAGAAATTCAAGATTGGTTTTTAAGAATGTCACTTTGTAGTTTCTATTACTCCCGTGATACTATCAAAGATTCTTATGTCTTCCAGATAATTTTCTTAGGAAGTGTAACATCTCTTATTGTTTATACAGCCGTTATGACCTCCCCATGGTATTTTCTGGGTTGCTTTGTTACTTCTGTTAGAGAGTGAATTACTGATATGTTTGGGTTTATGTTGCTATTCTAGAGTTTTCTAGCTCTTATAATTGACCTGGAGAAGCTAAATTTGGTGGCTCCTAATCAACTGGATTTGATAGAAAACTGTTTTCGAAGTATTCACAGGATGGACTTGATTAGGAAGATTCAGAAGTACAAACACGAAGGTAAGATGCTCTTTTTGCACTGGTTACTCTTGATAGCAAGAATCAGATGTGCTTATACTGAAGATAAAACTATGAGTTACAAATAAGGGTATTTGCATTCTTCATAGGTTTAGGTTTTTAAAACAGTTGAAATATGATGGTGTATTTGTGTTTCTGTTAAATTTGCAGCTTCAGTGTCCTCTGTTCATTCTCTGCCAGTATATGTAAATGCTCATCAGGCCTCTCTCCCTAATCTCAATCTGATTGATCCTCCTTGTAGTTCAGGGGTAAGTATACAAGAAGTGAAATGAATCCTTTGTTTCTAAATATTGCCAGACTTTAAAAGGAGATCCATCTTTCAGAGCCTGAGGAATGAGAGATGGCTAGTGACTAAAATATTGCTTGGTTTATTTCTGTTATTCCTGTTGCTTGCTGAGTTTAGGGTCTGATTTAAATCTTCTGACTGGGAAAGTTGCCCTTTGAAGGACTTCTGTGAATTTTTTCCTATTAGTTGAACATATAAAATCTGTATCTTGGAAGTTTTTTTGTACTACACTGTGGAGTGAAAAGTTTTGCTTTGACTGTTCTTTGCAAAACATATTCTTCTTCTTTGTACCTCCGGACTTTTCAGGGAAAGTAGATTTTAATTTTTGAAGCTGAAAATTGTAGCTTTTTTAAGAAGAGTTTTTCAGGGGGGTTTTTTTGTGGTTTGTTTTAAACTCATTTTAAGAAGATACCTCAGTATCTGAAAAGTTATCAACTCCTATTGCATGCGTTATTCTTATATTTGGGTTAGCTCTGATATTGTATTGGTATGACCTTTCTTAAAGTCTTTAACCTTGCTAAATTTGATGAGATTATTTCTGTCATGTATTCAGTAAATATACAGCTCCCTGCTGCTCTATAAGAAATAAAGTTCACATCTTTAGAGGCTTTTCCTTGCTGTTCATGACAAGCTGGTAATTTTTTTCTGAGGGGGAACAGTTGGGTATTTATTTTATTTGTCTGTGCTCTTGGTAAGTTTTGTAATCTGTTATGTTGTAATTCTGTTTAGCTGATAGAAATTAATGTAAAATATCCTTTTATTGAGGAAAAATACTACTGCTTTATTTTGGAACACATTTATTAATTCTTGAAGAGCAGGAAAATTATGCCTTTTTCTTCATTTCAGATTCAGAATGAGAACACAGAAAAATTGCAAAATGGATCAAGTCTTACTTTGGGTAAGAGCATTTTATCTAAGTTCTGATAATCTAAAAGAGCCAAATTATGAGTTTCATTATATCAAAAGGACTGTTGTTTGATAGTTGTGTTCATGGCTAATCCTGTTAATAACACCAGGAGCAGAGAGTGTGTGATACCTCTCAGAGCTGAGCCTGGCCTTGCTGTACAGTCTCGTATTTGCTTTGCTTGTGGTGTCACATCTTAAAACATTCTTAAAAATTGTAAGCTTCCACTGTCAAAACTTCTTAATAGAATAAATACTTTATTAGTAAAACCATGGATAAGATTGAGTAGCCAGCTCTGGAGGCCTGTGTAGTGCAGCTCTGCCCATTAACTGGAGCAGGAAGTTTTTGTGTCATTTCAGCGGTGAACTCCCCACCAGGCCAGCCAGGAAGCTGTGCATTGAATACCAGGTTCTTTCCATGTGTATTGTGTTTTCTCTGGAAACCCCAAATACCTCTCAAATATGGTGATTTTTAAGATTAGTTGGCTGAATTCTTTCAGTGTAAGAGATTCTTTGTTTCTTCTAGCCCCAAGCAATGTAGAATGAAATCCAGATAACATTTTAGAGGTGAATAATTTAGGGATTTTTAAACTTCAGTAGCATACATGGAAGCTAAGAGGTCCCGATGGGTGAGAACTTTGCTGAACTAGATACATTCTTCTTTATAACTGATCTAATGTCAAAGAAATATTACTGATACTTGCATGCTGAGATTACTTCTGTTTGTTTTAACAGCAGCAGAGCCAGTTCGCCTGTCCATTCAAGAATCAGGTTCAGTGCCACATAAGGTATGTGCTTGTGTGTATATATGCATGTAAATAAATAGAACCTCTTTGGGTATTTACTTTCGTTTTCTTTGTGTTTCATTTTGAGATTTCCTCTAGTTGTGTGCAGGCAGAACAATGTGTACATCTTCAGCCATAAACAGGTTCTGTGAATTGTTTTTGCAAAATATATTTTTAATATAAAATATTTGCTGCTACTCTGGAAGCAGCAGTGTGCAAAATACACGCATATATAGTATGCACACAGGACTTGTACATTTATTAGTGGAGGCCAAGTTAAAGCTGTTGGAGCTCAGACTTCTTGCCATCTGCATTAGAAATCACAGGGCTTCTTTGCATGCAGTAAACTGTATTCTTGATTCCCTCCTCCTCCTCTTCTCTCCAGGCAGAAGACAGACATGGTTTGGGTATTAGTGATAAGAATGACCTACTTCTATTTTCACAGGTTCTCCTGTAGGTCAGGAGCCAGGGAGTTACCCGTAGCAAATTGATTTGCTTCAATCAATTCTCTTCAGAGGGGAGAGGAATTGTGAGAGTCATTACCAATTATTTATAAATAAGGAGGTTGTTCCACTAAATAAGGAAATAAATGTTCTGATGGGCAGTGCTTGCTTGCACACCTGAAGAACACAAAAGTTCTCTACGTTTATTGTGTTGGCAGTAGGAAGCTTGTGCAGTTTTAGTGTCTGTTTAAGAATCTTTTTGGTAGTGAGATTGCATAACACAAGGACACAAAAACTAAGCTGGTACTAGATATAGAGGGAAAAGAATCATTAGTCCCTTTCTCCTGATTTTTTGTTATGTAGATCAGACACATTACAACCCAGTACACAGACTTCTGCTAGCTACTTGATGGAAAACAGCAGAATAAAATTTAATAGGTTTGACATAAAATTTGAGAAAATAGTAAGGTCTAAAAGCTGAGACAGTGATGTATTAACTTTGTGTTTTCACATTTCTCAGACGTCTGATGATCCTTACAGAATGCAAAGTCAGCCTTTAGGAATATGCCTGATAATAGACTGCATTGGCAATGACACTGGTAAGTCTCTGGAATTTGAAGTTCCTTAACTTGTTAATCTCAGATAATTAGAACAATTTAGTAAAAAGAATATGATGTACATTTACCAGCTGGATTAGGGTAGTGTTGTCCTAGTCAGCTAATCTGCCAATTCTAGTAAGTCTTCTAAAGCAGAGAGTTGGAAGGGCCAACCTCAGGTTAAAGCCAACTGTCCTAATTATTGGAAGCAACGTTTGGTTTTTTTGGTGCAGAATCTCTGAATGAAAGAACTTGTAAGAAAATAGACTGAATTTTGGGAGGGAAGAAAAGGATGTTCAGCAACCAACAGAATAATTAGGCTTAAAGCAGTCATACAGCAGGTCATTGGCAGAGATGGTAAAAAGAGTGTTTCCCACCAGTTAACAAAACCAAAACCAAAGCTGTTGCGGATTTGAAGTGCAATTGTGTTGGACACCAGAGATTTTGAATAGCCATGAGGTCCTTTATTAATAATGCGCCTGGGCTTCTGTTGTATCTTGCACAGTTTAACTGAAAGTGTCACCACAGCTGTCAGTGTGGTCACTGCCGTGGTTGAAATGTGGGGGTTTCCTGATTGCCTTTCTAGAATTCAATAATTAGATTTTTGCCTAGTCAAAAACACCCCTCATTTTCTAATCACTGTAACATGTGAGGCTAAAAATAAAAATGAAGAGAGTATTTGCAGTCAGTTCTGTAACAGGGTGGGAAATGTAGGGGGAGGAGAGGGTTTTCGAGCATGTCTTTTGGTTTTCTCAAATGTAGTGGTCCAGCAGATGGACTGACTTAGATTTGTTGATGTAGTTGAAGAGTGGAGCTCAGATACAGAAAGTCTGTGTCTCAGATGTTTGAAGTTACCAGTGCATCGTCAGCATTTACCATGATAGAAGGCAAGAGTTTCACTGAAATACATTGTGGTGCTAGTGAGATTCAGAAGACACAGGGCATATGGCATTGCTTAAAGGTGTTTGCTAGAAGGGCACTCACCACTTAGAGAGTTGTTGTGCCACACTATTTTGAAGTCTGAGTACACTAAAGAAAAAGAAGAGGGCAGGGAAAACGTTAGGAATTGTATCTGTGGCATCCATTAGAGTCTGTAGCTGACCCAAGATTTAATCTCAAGAAGGTGAACCAGTAGCAGATACTGTAGGATCAAGAGTTGCACTTTATAATGCCCAGTGTAAACAGCGTGAATTAATCAAATACTGATAAAATTCAAACTGAAATGCACCTTGCTGTTTTGTAAACAGCTGCTTTTGACTTTTCCATTTGGAAATCAGTTTTAATCCTTACATTGCAAACAATCAGGGAAGAAAAGGCTAGTGTTTTATGTAGAGTGGAGGTGCTTAAAAGTCAGTGGAGATTTGCTGGGAGATGGGTAGTATTGAAGAAACAGTTTCTGATCTCAGTCTGCAGCATGTAATGCTGTGGTGTGTCTTGCCCTAAAGTATCCAAGGCTTACCATGTATAATTTCTGATTAATTGTTAAACTAAGGTGTCAGCTCTAACTTTCTGAGTTGGTTTTTTTAAACTGACAGTTAGTGTGTGTGGGGACTAAGGTGACAGCAGGTTTTGTATTTGTGTGTATGTGCACGTGCCACTGAGATCAGTACATTACAGGAAAAGCACTCTCACTGCTGTAATTCTCATTTTACACACATACTGCTGCCCCTGACTGATGAAGGGCTTCACTGAGTGTGTACCTGCTAGACTGAAGGGATGCTGAATAGTCTGAATTTCGAGAGCATGTTTTATTGCATAAAATAGGGGGGGTTTATCTTTCTATTCCCAAATTAAAAATGTCTGGACAGTTTCTGAATTATTTTACAAAATTTAATCAAAACAGTAGAACTGGAATGAAACTGTAGTTCTTGTTTATCACCTCACTATAGTGTAGAGTTTGTATCTACCCGTTATTTTGCTGAGGAAAGTTACAAGTTCTGTTTCCTGTGTTCACCATGGGCTTTTTGGGGAGAACAGTGTGGTAGTACAGCTGCTTTGCTGCTACCTCTGAAATAGCCTCTGCTAATCAGGCATTGTTAAACTTCTGAAGTCAAAGAACAGCTATGTGTAAGCTTCCTATGTGTGTAAGGCATTTTACATAAACATGGCACTTGATAATTCTTGTCCTACCAGAAGCTGTTCATGGGCTATGTATATGTGCTTTATCCTAAAGATTCAATGCTACAGGTACAAGTTGTAGTAGTAGCTTGTGGTTCTCTGAACACTTAATACCTGTGGTTTTAAGCACCATGTATCTGGTTTCACTCCCATATTAAGAAACATCAAAGTGGTTATTCCGAGTTTAGCACATTTTCCTGCAGCACAGGTTGACAAAAATACAGTAAGGGTTAAGTCTTGGGGTTTGGCTACGTACAGTTTTAATTTCTAACTCAGTTGAAAGAGTTCATTATTCAGCTTTCTTTTTTGCCTGAAAATGCCATTCTGTCACAGTTAAGTCTCCAGTGTCCATTCTTCACCGGGAGCTCATCACTTAAAATTTTATATAATAGGAAGCAAAAATGACTACAGCAGGTTCATTTTTGAGTGATGAAAGGGAACCTCTGTGTTTATTGTGCAGTTCTGTATATCTTTAATAACCATTCAGAGTCATTTTGACAAGTTAAAAAGTGGAGCAGACTTCCCATGCTATCCAGATCACTCTTTATCATTTCAAGCATGTTTTTTCTTGCCTTACGTTTTAAGTCTTAGGAACTTGGAATACTGGCTCTAAATGAAAGCATGTAAGTGTCTGTGGAATTTGGAGCAGATCACGTGCCAGATAACAGTGTCTCTGCTGTCATGATACGTGGAACTCACAGTAAAGACAACATGCATATAGGATGTAATGTACTGTGATCAACACCAAGTACTCCCGATTTTTTAATTATTGTGATAAAATAAACTACTTAGTTTCAATAGCAGAACACTGTAAATACTGTAATTCATTGCAGTTGAGATTGAGCCTTGGTGTGCTTTGATTTAATTACATCTTGCTTCTTTCAGATGTGTTGGAAGAGACCTTCAGAGGCTTAGGCTATGATGTTCATTGTCACAGATATTTAAATATGAACTCCATGAATCAAACACTGCTGGAAGTTGCAAGGTGGCAGAAGCACAGAAATTGTGACAGCTTCGTTTGCATATTGGTCAGCCGCGGAAATTCTCAAAGCATCTTCTGTACAGACCATACCATTTCTGGATTCCCTTTGGAACAAATAAAGAAACACTTTACAGCAGACTCATGTCCTGGACTTCTAGGAAAACCAAAGCTTTTTTTTATTCAGAGCTATATTGTGCCAGAAAATGAGCAAGAATGTACCAGTCTGTTGGAAGTCGATGGGAATGGTGAGAATATCAGTGCAAAAGTCACTATCCCCCAAGCAGCAGACATCCTTTGGAGTCATTGCAAGGTGGATATGTCTACACTAGAGCAATCCCCAAATTCATCCTCATATTATCTGCGTTGTCTGGCTGAGCTACTCCGTAATCCTTACAAAAGGTAAATTAAAATAAGAGGAAAGAAATAACCCTTTTCCTATGATAGCTTGCTGTCATAGAGAACGAGAAACCTTAAGTTTCATCCTGTCTGGTCCTGAAATATGTTTTCTTGCAGTGTCATAGGCTAAAAGACAAGTATACCTGATCCTCACACAATTGCATAGAAAAGTAGCCTAAACTAGGAGTGGTAGTAGGAGAAGTTTCTGATTATGAAGAGTAAAATTAAAGTGTGTTATGGCACTGGGGCCTGCAGAGTGAGAACAGAAGAACCTGTCCTGGATAATGTATGTCAGTGCTTTAGGCAGGATTGGGAATCTTCCTTCTCCTAGATAAAAAGGCACATTCCAGGCTTCTGTTAAACTGAGGATTGCAGTGTACCAATAAGAAGAGCTCTGCTTGGAAATATAAAAAGTCAGTGCTTAAGTTCAGGAAAAAGGCAGTAGAGAGGGAAGGATTTTCTCCTTTCTCTAAATTTAATTAATCCTTTGCTCACAGAGGCAATAGATTGCCAGTATGTAATCTTGAATTTAAACTGTCAGAAAGCTTTTATCTATTTAAAGAGATCGAAAGGAATCTGAGCAGAAGTCAGATACATTTGGATATATAACTTACCAACAAAGTTTTTATTTATACAACTGATCTGCCAGGGAACTAACAACTGTTATGCAAGGTAGTTGGAGTGCTAACATTTAGTACCTTTTTACAAACCCTAAAGCCTTGTCATGAATTCACAGATCATCATGTGAGCATAATTGATACTACAACAATAATTTGGGTCATAAGAGTTTGTCTCAAAATGTGTGTACAGCCTTGAGTTTTAGAGGTCTTGCCTCTGCAGTAAAGACTGAAATTGCAAACTTTCTCCTTGCTGAGTCTAAAGTTTTCTTGTCTCTTGTGAATTCTTAAATATTGTCTTGCTTCATTCTCTAATGGAATGCTTTTGCTTTTGTTGCTGCAGGAAACTCTGCATATTAGCTATCCATATGGAACTGAACAAAAAAGTTTACGATTGGAATATGACCGCTGACCGAAGCCAACAATACTCACTTCTGCTCCAGCACACGCTGAGGAAGAAACTTTTTTTTCCCACTTAACTGCTGTTACAAAGTACATATCTGAAGTGGTTAACAAGAAGCATTTGCTATGATGCAAACAGTTTCATGCATACTTTTACTTTATGCATTGTTATTCCATGTATATCTAAAGTGCCTGTTGCTGCCAAACACAGGAATTTACAAGCATTTTAGTGTGCTAAGACACTAGATTTTGTATTTTAATATAGTAGTCTCTGAAAGCTTGGATGAGAATGGTAGCTATTGTATAGCACTGCAACAGATCTTGCTACTGAATATAACAGAGTGGAAGGAGGTCTAAACTGTATAGCTGTTGGGTTTTCCAAGAAAAAACGGAAGTGTTTTTATTGTTTCATTGGTGGTTTTTAACATACCTATTAGCAGTTAATGCTTAAACAAATACAAGCCAGCCCAAGCCACTGAAATGCACTGATTACTTACCCCAGCACCTAATAGTGGCAAATGTCTCAGAAAGCATTCCTACCCAGTAATGCCAGGTCTTTGCTAACAAGTTCTGGCTTGCATGCCTCTATAGACTGGTGAAACAGAAGGGAGAGAGAGATGGTCTTTTCAATAATCTGGATTCTATCTGCTTGCTGCATCGTCAGAACTGTCCACGGCACACAGGGCTTCTGTGTTAATAAATGAGACAGTCTGCCATGCTTTGGGCCAAGTATGTTTTCTGCTGATGCAAAAATGAGTCTACATGTGACAGGACATAACGGTAATCTGCCACACAGTTTAAAAAATGTAGAATTTTGGCAGATGTTTTGTGGAAGCTGAAACATGATTCACTCTCATTGAGCCAGGCATAGTTGTGAAAAGATACTTTAAAATATTTGAACTTAAATGTAGTGTGTAGCAGCCGTGGGCCCTTAAGACTGGATTATGTTAAACACCCCACCCTCACTGCTTTTGCTTATGAAAAAGAGTATGCCTCTTATTAATTGATTTTTTTTTTCCAAGTGCTTTTGTTCTTGGGAAAATAAGTGAAAATTGTTCTAAATACAAAACTTTTTCTCCAATGTAGCAGTTACCTAACATGAAAAGTTCAGTTAACCTGCTTGTTGTATAACAGTACAACCTGTATGGGTTGTATTGAAGTTTATTGTCACTGAACTTAGTGACAATAAAGTAGGCCACTTGTAAGTATTTAGTTTTTCCTCCTGATACAGTCTCCTATCCAGGAAAAAAATTCAAGGCCTTGGTGTGCCTTGCTTGGTTTCTGGTTATGTTGTTTAATGGAAAAAGAGAAGGATACAAAATGACAGATGGAATCTTAGAAGTTACTGCCTGTGGTGCCTGATAAATGAAGCAAATGGTGAAACGTTTCCTGTGGTTGTAGAAATAAGATGTCATTTCAAGTTATATATGTCTAAGTGATGTTAATAAATGTGATCTTCACACATTAACTTCACTTTCCCATTTCCCTTACTAGCTTTTGCATTTGACGAGCACTTCTGCTACCCTATAGACAACCAAAAGCAGGGAGAATGGAACCAAGAGGAGGTAGATGAGGAAAAGAAATGTGGAAATTTTATGCAGGAACAAGAAGGGGAATGGTAGGGAGCATCAAGAGAAGAACAAGTAGGGAAAAGACCATTTGAAGGAGAAATACAGTATCAATATGGAAGGAGAAGAAAACAGGAAAAAGGAAGTGAGAATAATAGTGGCTATCCTTACAGACTCTGATGATGTGGTGAGTTGGTTGATGTTTTGTGGATTGTTTGGGGGGTTTTGAGTGATGCTGAATGCCAACTGTTTACTTAAAATATTAGCAGTAGAATATATTCTCCTTTTACAGTTTTGTGACAATGTAAGTTTGGTTTGGACGTTAAGAAGTATTTATGTTCTTTGCCTTAGTGCAAGACACAGTGAGTAAAGTCCATGTCCCCTTCATTAAGAAATGATGCAGAAATGCTGTTTTGAAAACTAGAGGCTCATGTAATTAACCCTTTCAGTGGAAAAGGGAGGGAGTCTCTTTGTGTATGGCTGCTTGGTTGGAAGTGATTACAACCCTCTAGAGAGCTGTGGGGACAAACATGTATTGTGCAGCATTCATGGGTGTCAGACACTGATTTTTTATGCTGATGTTTTAATCCTCAGTAGATTGTTAAACCATAGCAGCGCTCAAACTATAATCATTCACCTAAGCAGTATTTATTGCCTTGACACCTCTTTCAAGAGTGATATTTGGGTAGGCTGATTCCCTGTACCTGTTGCATAGTGAAAAGTAGTGAGTATTTATGCAGGAATTTTGTGATGGCAGTTGTCTGTCACTTCTCCCATAGCTTATAGAATCATAGACTCATAGAATATGCTGAGTTAGAAGTGACCCATCAGGATCATTGAGTCCAACGCCTGGCCCTGCACAGGACATGCCAAGAATCCCACCATGTGCCTGAGAGTGTTGTCCAAAAGCTTCTTGAGCTCTGTCAGGGTTGGCGCTGTGACCACTTCCCTGGGGAGCCTGTTCCAGTGCCCAGCCACCCTCTGGATGAAGAACCTCTTTCTAAAATCTAACCTAACCCTCCCCTGACACAGTTTGATTTTTCGAGTCCTGTCACTGGTCACCAGAGACAAGCGGTTGATACCTCTGCCCCTCTGCTTCCCCTCCTGAGGATGTTGAAGACTGCAGTGAGGTTCCCCCTCAGTCTCCTCCAGGCTGAACAAACCAAGTGACCTCAGCCTCTCCTCATAGGGCCTCCCCTCCAAAACACTTAGGTTTGTGTGTCCCTCCATACACATGATAAGGGCTGTCTCTTCTTGCTGTACTGCACACATAAAATTTGAGTCTAGAAATGGATGCAGGCTGTGGACTGCATCAAGTTGTCCCTGTATTGCAGATAGTGAAATGATTTCAGGTTAAATGATCCTTTAGCCAAAAGAAAAGGGGAAAGAGAATTTTGGATCCATCATGAGTTTAGGGTGTTAACACAAGAACATAAAGAGTGACATGCTGGTGAAATTCCATGGTCTTGGACTGCCAAAACGTCTAGTTTTCAGAACCTACTATTGAAGGAGATAAAACAAGTTACCCTGCTCCTGCGTTGTCAGAGCTTGGAATAAGGCTGTCAAAGTCACTGCTCCATGGCACTTATTTTCAGTTTTGGCTTCTGATAACTGGAATAGAAATTTCTTGCAGTTCTGTATGTGCTGTATATATGGAAGAGGGAAAAGAGAATTGGCAGAATATAGGTGGTGCCTTTAAGTGGCTCGGAATGTGTACTCAAGAGACAGGAGATTATGTGGTGTTTTGTCCCAGACTTAAGTTACATGGTTTGTTCTCAGCCACCTACACTGGTGTGGCTGAGCCATGAATTGAGTTTACTTTGCACTGTTACATATTTGTGTATTACACTGGTTGCCAACTCACCATCCAAAAAAGAAGTTATGTACAAACCAAAGTTACAGTGCTAGCACTTGTAGAGGGAACATGTTGTATGGCTGATCTTCCCTTTCAACTCTGCATAAGAAGTGACTCCTGTTACAGATACTTGAGTCAGAGAAGCTTTTTATGGGAGTTTCTGAGAATTCTTTTCTGCTCTCCAGAGTTTTAAGCTTCTGATATTCAGGATGGTATTGCTGAGAATAGGCTGCTATCTGTGTGGATGATCCATGTTCCATTTAAACTAAATCCTCCGTACTGAATTATTTGACAGCTTTTTTGTGGCTGGTTTGAAGAATGTCTATTTTTCAGCTTCTGTATTAGAAACAATAAGACACTATAATTCAATTCAAATGCTGGGTTTCAAGCTGCTATTCTGAATAAAATTTCTGTATGCAGTCAGACTGATTGTCCCTGTCTCCCTCTAGACCACAGAATAACACTGAAATTCTTGGTCTGTTTATCCTGTAAACCTCTACAGCTTGGTAAATTTGGCTGTGAATTCCTCCAGCTCTGTAAAAATGAGCTGACTTAATAAAGGACAGCAAGCCTTATAGTTTCAACAGGTAACTCGGCTGCTCTTGGTGTGTTGGGCAACAACTTTTGGCATGAGCAAGGGGACACTTCCCATCCTGTCTCCATTGACCCGAGGTTGTGGGGGGATACAGGTGACCCCGGAGATGCTGAAGGCCCCCAGGAGCCTGTGCTGAGCAGAGTCTGCTCACTTTCCTCCTCCTCCCGTTACTGCAGCAGACACACAGACCCGTACACAAATGGTATCGTAGCCCTCTCCCACAAGCACTGCTCCTCAAGCTTCCTTCCAGTGGGAAAACAAAAGTAAAAATAATGTGCCTAAAACGTTTGGGGCCCTTTTGCGATGTAGCCTGCTTTAAAATGGCTTGGCAGCAAAAGCGAGACGAATTATTAGTCACGTCTTGCACTTCGTACCGGAGGCGCTGCCTGAAGCTTTTTCCTGGGTCCCTTGCAGCGTTCCCCGCGGCTCGCAAGCCCTGGGCGGGAGGGCTCCGGCCGGGGCTTGCCCGGCGGGGCAGGGCGGCGCCGCCGCGCCTCCTGCAAGCCCTCACGGCCGCTGGCAGCCGTGCCCGCTCCCCGGACGTGTCCCTGCTCCTTCCCTCACATCCATCGAATCCCGCTTTCCGCCCCGCTGCTGACACCGCCCCCTTGCCTTCTGCCTCGGGCGGGCACTGAGCGCGCCGCGCCAGCCCGCCGCAGGCTGCGAAAGGAGCCGCGAACCGCCGCCCCGGCTACCTGCTGGGCTCGGGCTCGGGATTGGAACTCGTGTAAGAGGTACCAAAAAGGGGGGCTGAAATTGAGAGGGAACGAAGGAAGGCTCCATCTCCCGCGCCCAGAGCCCAACTCCCGCTCTCTTTTTGTGTGGCTGCTCCCGGCTGCCCGCGCGAGCTCCGCGATACTCCTCTCCCACGTGGGCCTGCGGGCTGAGCTTCAGGCATTCCCGCGCGTTCCGTGACTTTGCATTATATTTAAATCTTTGCGGCAGTGCTCCAGTCAGTAAAACTTTACAGATAAAGGTAATTTTACATTCCTTATCCTGCTTATTTTATACGATTTTCCTTTTCCGAGGCTATATCTGAAAGTATACACAAGAGACGCAGATTCGCTACTTTTCGGTGTCGATGCCCTTCTAGGTCGAGCTGTGAATGTGCTGTTGAGAGGCGGCAAGCCTGCGCAGAGAGCAGGTCCTGCGCCCCCCGTGTGTTGGTGCGGGATGTTCAGCATCGCCCAGTTTTACCGGATTCTTTGCTCGCTTTCCTTTGCTTTAGGACTCTTGGTTTTTACCATATTGTTTTATCAGTGACCTGTCAAATGCATGAAGTGGTAGAGGGTTCTAAAAACCCCATAGCAGGAAGCTGAGCAGTGGGTGAACTGGCGGTATCATTGTAGTGCTGGGAGAGGTGGCCAGCCCAGCCTGCCCTCAGTCCAGAGGCAGAGAGTAGAGCTTATGGACACCTGGCAAGTGAGGAGAAGTCTTGAAGGTATTCCAGACTCCAGCAGGAAATGTCTGAAATGAAAAAACTTTTCCAAGAATGGTAGGCAACACAGACTTGAAAACTATTTTAAAGGTAGATGAAGGAACTTGAGCAGGATCAAGGTGCTGCACCTGGGTCAGTGCAGTCCCAGATATGAGTACAGACTGGGAGAATGTCAGGAAAATTAATCCACAAACACCAGAGGTTTATGTCCAAAAAGGAGACAGAGGAGTCCTGTAACTTTATTGGAATAAAGGGAGAGGCCATGGGGCATTCCCCTGGGGTCTCTCTAACTTTTGGAGGATGCAGCCTCCTTTTTATCCTAATTTCCTGGCCGCATTTCCCTCTCTCTTTCCCCATTGGCTGAGGTACTTGAGAGGTACAGACTTCCCGAATCGCTTAATACAAACCCCCTTTCTAATGTGTACCCCCTTTCCTTGTTATTTTCCTTGTGTCTCTGTTCTTTTTCTCTAAATCCAGGGATTAACACAGTCTCGGGTGAGTAACAGTCTGTGTCAATTTAGTGGAATTCCTATGGAATTTCTTTCACCTCTCAGTATCTGGCTTTATCTACCAGCAGGCCCACAGTTTGTTTGTAAAGACACCTCCTTCTCATTCTTTTCAAGAAGAAGCCATTGAGAACAGCTTTGCAAAGAAGGACTCGGGGGTTATTGCGGATGAAAAGCTGAACATGAGCCAACAGTGTGCACTCGCAGCCCAAAAGACTGTCCCCATCTTGGGCTGCATTGAAAACAGCATTGGCAGCAGGTCAAGGAAGGTGATTTTGCCCCTCTATTCTGCCCTTGTGAGACCCCACCTGCAGTGCATCCAGCTCTGGGGTCCTCAGCATAGGAAAGATGTGGACCTGATGGAGCGGGTCCAAAGGAGGGCCATGAAGATGATCGGGGGATGGAGCACCTCTGTTGTGAAGACAGGCTGAGAAGTGGAGTTATTGAGCACAGGGAAAAGAAAGCTTCTCTGTGCCGCCACAGGCTATGATATCCTCTTTGGTTTATCTCCTCCCAGGTGTTTCAAAGGCTTTGGGTTCATAGGTTCTGTCCCTACTTTGCTTTCCTGATACTTTTCTTGTGCTCCCTCATGTAGAAACCTTTGCTTCCAGCTGCTCTAAACCAAAGATTGAAGACCTACCAGCCAGAAGGCACTGAAGCACCTTTTCACCTATTTAACCTTCCACGGGCAGAATAGAACTGCCTAGGCTACATGGAAGAAGTTGGTGTAGTGGAAGGTTGATCAGTCTCTATTAAACCTCAGCAAGGTTGAGTTGCTCGTGCAGAGCCTGTTTAGACTGAGCATTGAGTGCTATTACATTTGAACTGACATTTACTTGTAAGGGAGGCTTATAAGGGTTTTTCTATGCCAAATGTCATATACAACCTGGAAGCAAGATACAGCTGGGAGTGGGTGGATATTCCACAGCTTCAGCTTGGGTATCAGCCTTGTAACAGAGGAACACCTCCCTGCTGCAGCCAGAGAAGAAGAAGCCCTTGGACTACAGATCAAGGAATATGCATGAACCACTGTGCTGTCTCCATCAATAGTTGTAATAAGTTACTGCAGGGACTCTTCCCAGTTACAATGGAGAGAAGCAAAGATCTGAATGTGGAAGATGTTTAAAAGAAAAGGAACTCAGACCTTGAGGTCATCTAGCACAATTTTTTGCTCAGAGCAGAGCTAACTTCAATTATAGACTGGGTCGTTTGGAGCTTCTGCCAAATCTGGTCTTTTTTGTGGTATTGTGTTTAGAGAAGGAAGTAAATTTCAAATTTATTTAAAACCTTTATTTATTAAAAGGTAATTCAGGGCTTCCAAGCAGTCATTGGGTAAAATTTTAGTAGAAGGATTGCTGTATTGAAGATTCAGGTGTTACTAAAGTTTGCTTTCTGCTTTCAGGCAGAGAGACTGTTGTTCCAGCAACATGGAGAATGATGTCAGCTTGAAGTTCCATCAGCAGCTTTTGCTTATTAGTGAAAATCTGGTGACTGAAGATGTAGCAGCTTTAAAATTTCTCTGTACTGACTTGCTCCACCTCAGAAAACTAGAAGATGTGAAGTCAGCACTAGACATCTTTAAGCTTCTTATGGCTCAAGAATATCTTAATGCAGATGACACTTTCCTACTAGCTGAACTCTTGTACAGAATTAAATGTCACTCCTTGCTTGAGAAACTTGGTTACACCAAGGAGAAAGTACAAGAACGTCTGCATGAGAATGGAAGAGTATCTCCATACAGGTAACCTTGCAGTGGAATTCTATTCCCTCCATTACTGCTATCTATGCCATACTGTTTTCCTTTCCATTTTTAAATTCTTAGATTGCCTTTGGTTTTTTACCCCATCTTCTGTTCCACTTTTATCTCACTGGATCTCTGTTACAGGCAGATGCTGTATGAACTGTCAGAGAACATCACCAGTGAGACGTTGAAGGCAATCATATTCCTCCTGCAAGACCATCTTCCAAAGCGATGGATAACTCTTGTATGTGAGGAGTGGGCCAAATGTGTATATGGTGGGAAGGGAAGGAAGGGCGGAAATAGAAGGAAAAGTGTGAAAAGTGTTTGGCAGAATAGAGCATAATATGCAACTAGGCTGGTTGTATTCACAGGGGTAGCAGGAAGGAAGATGTTGACAGGTAAGAGTAGAATTTGGTCCCATGTACCAAAGTCAGTCACTGACAGTTCACTGTCTAGCACCAGATTATAAAAAGGTGACAAATCAAATCTTTGCCCCACTTGAGCCACATTAAAGGGAGATTTCATGTCCATGTGTCATTGGTACCGTTTCGTAGCAGTGAAGCCTTCTTGAAGCCAAAAGTCTAATATGGTTTGGGTGAATCTGTTTAAAAAAAACCATACCAAATAATAACACAACCAGTGGCTTTCCATGAAGCAACATTTCTGTTTTAACAGTGGTGTAAAATTGACTGTTTGGTCCTTGTTGGTAGGGAGCAAAGCAGATTGTTTGAGACAGACAGGGCTGAGAGGCATATTTTGATTTCTGAGGAACAATAATTATATTTTACTCTCTCCTTTTGGCTGTCAGTCTGCTTTGGATTTGCTGATTTTATTGGAAAAACAGGGCCTTTTAACTAAAGACAATGTACAGATACTGGAGGACGTCTGCATGACTGTTTCGCCTGATCTCCTGGAGACAATAAAGTGCTACAAAAAGGAAAAAGGTGAGAAATTCATTGTCTAGGAGTAGGTTTGCTAAAATGCAGGAAGCACTAGATGGGTCTGGGTAACTGAACTTAAGGTCATATGTGTGTATTGTTGAAACAGGAGCTAGAGTGGCATAAATCTGGCATAACAATTCCTAGCTTGCATTATTTCCTAGCTGAATCCATGAAATACAGGGATGTGCTGGAATATCTGAGGCCACACAGAGCAGCCCAGCACATACAGAACAGGCTGGGAAACTGAAAATCTATTTATAGTTACGTCACACATCTCCATTTCCCCATTAATAGTACTGAGATGATGACGACTGTCCTGTAAAAGGCACCTTGTGATCTATGAATGTGCACTACGTAAAGGCAGTTGCCTGCTAATAGGTTGGCAAGGCAAACTGTGTGTGCATGTGTGTCTGATACATGGGCTATGAGCATACAGATGATTTCTGGTTTTATATTAAGAAAATAAGAGATTTATCAGTGATTCAGGAGTCTTCATAAATAGAGTTAATTTCTAAGCTGATTTCCAGACAAAAAATTCATTTGAATGTCTTAGGTAGAATCTATCCTTGTACCATGGATATCTTTGTTCTGCAATATCAATACAAATAGAAGCCTTGCCTTTGTCACAAAAATATATAATAAAAATAACCAGAAAATGTTCAGAATAGATCCATTGAACATGACCATGCTGTCTTGTATGGAGGAATCATGCCTTTCAAAGAAACAGTATTTGAAATACAAAAAGTGATGTATTGTAGCTAAACTCCTTTTTGCTACATCCACAAATATTGGATTTATCTCCATAAATATCTGTGCTGGGGTTTTTTCTAGATAACAAGGCAGCTAATTTTACACAAGGCTTCCCTGAACTAAACCTGGAGCTGCGTGGAGAAAATGAATCCAAGGTTTGAGACAATCTCTTAAATCCTTTCTGAATACCTGGGGCTGTGAGGTCTTCATCCTCTCTCGAATGACATTTATCATGCAAGGACATGTGAGATACGTGTATGTCTCGTGAAGTTTCTTGACTTGACTGATAAATTGGTGTGTTTCAAAGAATATTTTAACCTTGGAGGCTAGAAATTTAGCAATATTGAAAGGTCTGTTGTAGGCAAAATGGGCGTAATACCCTTGAAGTTATTCACACACCAGTGCATGTGCTTATCTTCCTGATAAAGGCAAAACAGTTTGCATTTGTCTAAGTTGTGCATTTTGGAGATGGCAGTACAATGTGCAAGACAGAGACAAATGGAGCTTCACAGTTCTCACTTTTTGAATCTGGCTTAGAAAAGGCCTCAGGGCATCTTGGAATTAGAAGCGATAAGGGGTAGCATGCAAAGCCCTTGTTAGAAGGATTAAAAAGAGGCAAGAGTTTTTAGTAAGCTATTGCAGAGATCTTGGTACATGAGAAAAGATCTCTTTCGTGAGATCCCTCTTTAGAAGCCTTATGTGTACTCTTTAACCACAGCAGTGTAACCATTGAATTCTCCCTCTGGCCTTTTCTTTGTGATGACCATGGATATTGAAGGAACAAGTTGCTCCATTTGTTTATAGCTATTTAATTTCTTGAAGTTCTGTGCTATAACATCTTTTCATCACCTGGTGTTTGGACTGCTGTAGCAAAGCTGTTGAAGGAACTTGGAGCGCTGCCTTCATTTTGTTGTACTAAAATCCACAAAAGGAGGCGTGTATTGCTCTCTAGTGAGCAGGAAGGGACTGCAGTGGATGGAGTTTTTTATTTCAACCCAAGGTTGGATTTAAATACATGGTACTTGAAGTTTTGGTACTTTAGAGCTTTAAAAATGTTCTTTTTTAACAGTGGGAGGTAATTTTAAGTCTTAGCAAAAAAATTGGTAGTGTGGCAGGTTTATGCACTTCTGAGATTTCTGTTCTGCTTGCATCCTTTCCCAGTGGATCAGCATGAATTGCCTGCTCCAAGTATTCATTACTGTTCTTAAAAAAACCTAATTCGGGTGTCTAACATCCTATAGTTCCACTGTGAACCCTCTGCCATGAAGGTAAAATATTGTTTTGACACTGGGAACAGCTGGGGATTTCTGTCCCATCACCAACTCAGACTGCAGAGTTTGGCTGCTGAATCCTGCCTTTTGCATACAGATGAGAACCCAAATGCTAAACCCTTCTTCTACAGATTGATAGGATGGCGACAGTGTGCTTGGAGTTTCACTGATGTTTTTTCACACAAGGAGGCACCATTGAGTTGCAGATGTTCAAAAATAGCCCACCATCTTAGGTGCCTCTAACTCCTGGATGCCAATTTTGAGACATGTTAAGGAAGTATGAGTAAATTGAAGAAATTTGTTGAAACTGTAAGCTTTTTTCTTCTCCTTTCCACAGAATATGACAAGCTACAAAATGGATGGACCACACAGAGGATTTTGTCTCATTATTAATAATGTTAACTTCAATAGTTCTCAGAGGAAGGGTTCTTGCAAAGATGCTGGTAAGTTACTGAAGTGAGATTTTTGGAGGATTAGTCTCTCTGTTTCCCCAGGTGAGTTGATTCTGTAGTATTGCTCTATATTTTATTGTGTATGGTTAGTTAATATTCTAACAGAGTAAAATGTTTGATATGTGTTAAATTGTCATTTGTGTATCCTGGGGGAGGAAAGGTTAAAGGACAAGTAACCACTGGGTTTTTCAGTTGGATCATTCTTGAATAATTTTAAGAATCTCTTTTTACTTACCCTTTATCTACAGCTATCGTAAAGAACTAAAACTAAATTAAATTAAACCATCATTCTACCTAATATAATGCAAAATTCCATAATCAAGCAACTCTGTGCATACTTCTTACTTTGTTCTGTTTTCTCATATATGGAACTCTTAATAGTCAAAACTGCAACTGGAAAATAGTGATGTGAGGAAGTTTTTGAAAGATCTCTGAAACTGGGGGAGGGCAGATACTTTGTGTTTTCAAGTGTCATTTGTGTACTCACTTACAATGACAATGTACACACTGTTTTCTGAAACTTTTCTAGTGAAACCCAGGAACTCTGTGTTTGAGCTGATGCTATCTTTTTTTATTCCAGTTAACCTTCAGTTGGTACTAGTATGAGGATAAATCTGCAGAAGTGTCAGGGTGTAAGGTCTTTCCCCCTCCAAGATTAGCTTGCATGGTGACATCATAAAATGTTTTTCTCTTGCCTTAAATTTTCCTTTTATCTTTCATTTATTTGCAGAGCAACTGGAGAGAGTATTCACATGGCTTGGTCTGGATGTGAGGACTTACACAGATCTGACGTCTGGGGATATTAGAAGTCTCATGCAAACTTGGCAGCATTTACAAGATCACAAAGACAGGAACTGTTTTATATGTTGTATTCTATCTCATGGAGAGTCAGGAGCAATCTACGGGACAGATGAGAAACTTGTATTAATACGCACGCTTATGTCCCACTTCAGTGCCAAACAATGTCCCCAGCTGGCTGCAAAACCCAAACTCTTCTTTATCCAAGCATGCCAGGGTAACAAAATACAGCGTCCTGTCTATGTTGATACTGGTGCACAAACTCCTGACTTCTCTTCCGTGCAAGAGAGCTTTTCTCTTTTTGAAAGTATTCCTGAAGAGGCTGATTTCCTCCTAAGCATGGCCACAGTTGATGGTTTTGTCTCTTTCCGGCACATTAAAGAGGGTACTTGGTATATTCAGGCCCTCTGCAGCAAGCTACAGTTGTTGGTACCAAGGTAAATACTTGGCTTAGTGCTCTGAGTAAATACTTCTTCTCCAAAGGCAGTTCCTCTAGGAACACCCACCCATGATCTAAGGTGGACGCAATTAGTTAAACTGATGATTTTACACTGATAAATTTACATTATGCTGCTACCTGTAATTGCCATACCTGTAATCTGAAGAATGTGAAGTTTATTGTGAAAAAACACTCAAACCTCACATCTATAATCTTTAGGCAGCGCAGTTTCTTGAGTGGATATAGGTAAAAATATTTTATTCCACTGTTTTTCTTTATCGGTTGAATTAAGCAAGACAGAGCAAGAAAAGGTCTTATGTTTTCAATATGACTCAAATGAGGACAAAAGAGAAATTTGGAGAAAAAGATGTGTTTTTTGTGTTTTAATGTTCACACTGTATGTTCTAGCTGGTCAGGGAGATGTTAAGTGGATTGCCATCTGCTCACTAATAAGTAAATTTTTTGTTTTTGCTCTCGTTTTGGCTGTAGGGGTGAAGATATTTTGTCAATTCTTACACAAGTTAATGAAGATGTGGCCAGACGTGTGAGCCCCTCAGGGACAAAGAAGCAAATGCCGCAACCAGCATATACCTTAAGAAGAAAATTTATATTCCCAATACCTACGGCCCCTCCTCCTTCAGAGCAACATCAAGGCTTTTAAAACACATCATTTTATCATCTCATTTAAATGTAGATCATCACACTACCTAAGACAGTTACCCAAAACCCCGAGGATCTGTTAGCTTCGATGCAAGGCCTTATAAATTTTTGTCAAACAAACTGTGAAACTGGAGGAGATATAATTAAAACAATCCATGTGTCGGCTATTTACATAATCTATATGTTCAGAGTTATCAGTGTTGGAAGAACGAGACTTCTGTCATGTTAAACATTTCTGTACTTGCACAGGCTGCAGATACAAAAGGCTTTTTCTGGCAGCATTGGGGTTGCATGTAAGCTTTCATATCTAAACCAGGACTGTTAATGGCCTGGTTTAGTCTCATCATGTTTTATTTTGCAGGCTAGCAATTTTAAATCCTATTTCTAAATCCACTAGCTATGTTCATAGAGAGAAAAAAGTGGGAATGAAGAGACAAAACCTTAAGTAGTAAGTGGAAAAGGATTTCTTCCATCTCTAATGAAACTTAATAAAGAACCAGTTACCAACTGAAATCGGTAATTTGTTCCACAGTGCACACTGATACCCTCAAATGGCTAACATAAATTTCATGTACAATGGAGTTTTCCAAAACTGAGTAAAGCCAAAATGCTGACTATTATTCCCTCTGTGAAACCTTGTGAACTTTTATTTCCCCATCACTTCTGAAAAAATTTAGGGTAGAAGATTTGCATGCTATGAAATATAGGATTCAGATTAATTTTGTTAAGCATTACTTTTTTTAATTATCATTTGTTGGTTTAGGATCTAAAATGGAGCCATTTGAGAAATAATGTTCCTTTTGACTAAGCTGCTAACGGAATTTTGTGAGTTAACTGAAATAATGCTATGTTGTTTTGTTATGAGCATTTATTATGTGTGCCTGTGTTTTTCCTGTTTGTTACTGCATTAAATTCATACTTTAAGAGCTTGGTGAGATAAAACTTATGTATTGGGGTAAGGCTTATCCTTGTTTCTGACTGATTCCTCCGTTCGGTTGCATGAATCAGTGAGGTTTTAACTACTTCAGGGTTTAAGCTGAAGTGAAACTTTATCAAAACACTCATTGTTATATATGATTAGCAATACCTTAAGGTGAAGATTTCAGAGAGTACTGTCTAGTGCTATTGGATGCAATTTCTACCTTGCACTATTTTTAGAGGGGAGTTTTGCATCATACAGAGCACTGAAATGCAGCCAGTTTTCCAAAACATAATGGTCCCTTTATGATAATGAAGTGGTACTTGTGCGACCCAGTGCGTTTTAAGTCTCCTGTATTAGCATGGCTGCCACACTTGAAGTTACATTTATGCCACAGATAAGAAAAATGTTTTGTCTTTTAGTGGACTATATGACATTGGGATGGAATTGTGATGTTTCTGGCTTGCAGTTACTGTTCAAACTTGATGCACTCATTTTGCATGTTTAGGAAACAAATGAATTTTTATCAGATACTGATGAATTTTTAATCTCCAGTTAAATCATAGGTAGGTAAAGGCAGTCAGAAAGAGTCTCAGCTGACTTCTGGTTTGAGTTCCCTAGGTGGAAGGGACCCATACTTGTGAAGTCTCCCTTGAAGTTTTTGAAAGAGTTTGAACGTTTGAAGTTTGTTTGAAGTTTCCGCTACCCTGATTTAGCCTATTTAATATGAATATTTTAGCTGTGTGTGTCGAGGGCTATCTTTATGTGGCTGCACACTGTAATACCTGGGTGCCTGCAGTGGTACTTGTCAGCACAAGCCCAAAGGCAGGGCAGGCTTAGCACTGGAACTGCAGCTGCCATTCGGCAGTTGGGCATTTCTGTTTGATCTCCTGCAGTGTATTGTGAGGTGGAAGTTTGAAAATCTTGGGGAGAGTGGGTCAGTGATGTACAACTTAGATATTCATCACTCCTTGCTGTCCACACGGTACACCTTCCCTGTAACTCCAGCGACACACAGCTGTACCATCCACAAACAAACAAACAAACAAACAAATGTGGATGGTTGCTGTTGAGCCTTACTGATGGCATACAGACCCATGCACATGTGTGCGCTCTCCACCTACAGAGTTAAGGAAGGGTTGTGTCTTGTGCAGTCCCTACATAAACAGATAGAAGTGGAACTAGTGTAAAAAGAGCCTTATGGGGAAGTTGGTATCTTGGCAAGATCTTCATCTTAAAGCGGAAATGAAGTTCCAGTATCCTGTCCCTCCTGTCATTTTTTGTGCAGGAGCTGTGTATCCCGCCTTGTGCCAGTGCAGGCCACAGTCACTACAGTTGCTGAGCAGGCAGGAGCCTCAGCAGTTTTTCTTCCTCAAGGTCACCCTTTTTAGGGAGATGAATTTTTTGCAGGCTGTACAAGGAAAAGATTGGGTCTTCTCTTGTTCTGGGGGAAACCAGAGTGCAGGGGAGCCGAGAGAAATTAGGGAGACTAATTAAACAAAAGGACAGGAACATTTCCAGGAAGGGCAAGAGAGGAAGAAATCAAAAGTGAAACTAATGCCAAAAGGGGTGGTCCTTCAAACTGCTGTATGAGAGGAGAAGCCATTATCTGTATGTCACAGTGCATATCACGGCATGCTGGCTCTTTCAAACTGCCACTGAAGTCTTGGTTCAGGTAAAACACAGAAGAAATGATGGAGGGAAAGAGATGCTGAGACTTGGAATGACATGGAGACAAACATTTTGGACCTGAAGATGAAAGAGTGGTTCCTCTGTGCTGCTCCCAGCCTTTGGATGACGGCACAGTTCCTGCCACTGAAACAAGGTTTTCTGATCTGTTACTAGAGTGTGCCTTTTGGAAGGAATTTGTACGCCTCATTCTATCAAGGGGTATGTTATAATTTTGAGTTTGTAAAGATAGATAGGTTGAAATCAATGAATGGCTGTTTTCACTGCAAAATTTTAAAACAAATTGTGGCTCTCCTAACTCTCTCTTCATAATGCTGCCTTGAGAGTTTTCCGAGAGTCTGGTAGCCATACTGAGTGCTGTTCTGTTTCCTGCTGTGTGGAAGATACCGGTGACTTGCATGCTGGGAACCTTTTCATCGAAGGCTGACTTCTTTACTTTAAAGAGAGTGAAGATGTAAAAAGTTAATTATTGTTCAAATTCTCCTCTAAATGGGGAAGTATATTACATAAATAATTTCAGAAGAATGTTTAGTTGTTGAGTTCCCTGTATTTACTGAGTACTGCTACTGAATTTGGTGCTAATAGTTGACTTGTTTTAATTTAAGAAACATCTTCCTGTTAAAAATAAGCTGGGGTGAGTTGGGGAGGGACTTTGGAGAAAGGGGGTAAGTCATGGCAGATCTGGTGACTCAGCAGGGCAGTGGGACTGAGATATTTTAAATGAAAAGATATAATTGATTCAGCCGTCTCGCACCATCTTTTAATTAGGATTTGTGTATGAGAGCAAAAGAGCTGAGCTGTGCTCTTTGCTAGAAAGCACTAGGTGTGCTGCTTAGCGTGTTGCCTTAAAAGCAAAATCTGATTACTTTTATGGCTTGTTTGCCATTTTTTTCTCACAAGTTCTGTAATAATCAGTTCTCTGAAGATGGAAGTGTGAAGTAGGGATCTCCTGCTTTATTAACTTTTTTTTTCCATTGTAACATACTTCCTGTAAGTCATGTGACAATACCGTATCATATAAAAGGCAGTACTTTTCCTGGAACTTTAGAGACAGGCCGTCTCATTTTTTCAGAGTTGTTCCAGCACTTGTCCAGCCTGTCCTCCCATGTAAGTAATGTAAAACTATTATTATTATTATTAATTTTACTTGTTGTATCAGTTGTGTCTTTAAGTTAGTAAACTGGGAGAAAAAGTGGCAGTTAAATATTATTTTAATTGTGCTCCCTGTAATTACAGACAGGCTAAAATGTAGCATATAGGTGGCATGTCTTTTCTAACTGCAATAATTTGATGGGTTTGGAACATACAGCCTTTGAAAAATAAAATGAAAATTCTCTTTACAGGAAAGATTTGCTTTTGTTAGCAATATCCCTTGTATCTTAAATGAAAGGCATGATTTATGTGAGAAAGAAGATAACTTCATAACTAGCTACCAAGAAAATATTATTCTTTCCTGTGTGGTTATAGAAATATAAAGTCAGGTAATCACCGAATTGTGAGGTTAAGCACATTCACATAATACTGGTTTCTATGGGCTGAATTACATGGATTCTTGCCTGTTTAAAAGTTCGGTTTGAATGGATTTAAAGAAAACAGTATTTTGGAGCAGAACATGAATTGTATGTGCTGCGTCACAACACGTTGTGCCGTTCTATCAGTTTATTTGAAATGCAAAGGTTTAAGAATCTGTTGTACGTTAACACTTGCTAACCAACAGAATACTGACCAAGGGCATGCCACAAAAAGCTCCTTTTCCATAGAGTGGTCCTTGAAGGAGAGCAAAATACAACTGTCTGCTAATTATTATTACCAGTTAGTCAGCTGGACTACCTTGGAGTACTGGTATTGAAACATTTGCAGTAGCAGTAAGTAAAATGGATTGCAGTATTCCAGTAGAACTTCCAGTACTTCTCTTTGGTCATTGTCAACTTTTCTGTCTCAAACATTCTGAATATTGCTACAGGAAAGGTGTGATCAGAGGAGTGGGTTCTGTGGCAGTGGCCAGCGCTTGCTGAGCCAACTCCCTGCTCCACCCTGATACTCATGCTCCGTCCTCCCAGCCCAGCTCACTTCCTGTGAGCTGGCTGTGCACACATCAACAAAATGCACAACGCGTCTAATTTAGATAATGGGCGTGCACCAGGTTAACTGCAGCAGGACATGGATAGCGCACATGCCCCCTCCCCCCTTTTTTGCCTCTCTTTTCTCTGTCTATCTCCATCCATGTGGCAGCATCAGTGCAGGATCTAAGGACTGGTGATATTCTTTGCTTTCTTCCCTTTCTTAGCTTGCACAGCTATAATGTTTTACCCCATATTCCATTTTGAAGTTTGTTGTGGAAGGGGGGAGCTTGTGGAGATTTTTGTGGCTTGTGAGCCAGCACCTTTGGTTGGGTGTTGTGGCTTGTGAGCAAGCACCTTTTGAAGAGTTTGTTGTGGGAGTTGTGAAGTGTACTGTGAAAAATTAAGGGCTTGTTAGCCTCCACTCTTGTGGAAGTGTATTGTATAAATTTAAGGGCATGTTAGCCCTTTTGAGCCTAAATATTGGGGTGGTTGCCGCAGTTAAGAAGATGGTACAATCAAAAAATGAGTTCCTGACACATTCGGTGTCTTTGTTCAGCCTGACAAGAATTTATAACAGACACTAATATGCCCATGGGTCATCACATCAGCAGAAGCAGGTCCCTTAAGTGTCAGGGGGAGATAGTTGGAAGGCTTGCATTTGGTATTTTCTAATTTTTTCTTGTGCTCAAAAGTCGAATCCATAAGCCAAGTTTAATGTTTCTAAAGCTGACTGAAAAAGTGGAGGTTAAGGGAGGTGGTATTTCATGCTCAGCGAAACAAAGCTAGTTTGATAGGAATTCTTCTAGCCTTTTTAAAAGGGTTGACACGATCTGTATTTGCTTTTAATATTACAAATTAAATGAGAGCTGGGAACTGAGTTTTACTTGATGCAGATAAACCAAAAGAGGAAGAGGTGTGTTGCGTATGCTGACCAGAAGCAGCAAAGAAAAGAAAGGAGAAGCCAGATAGTTTAGAGTAGCTATACTCATGTGGACTCTTAGTGTTTTTATGATGTAAAACCTTTGTTGTGGCAGTCTCACTTATTACATAGTCTATATTTCAGACTAGCAAGTGCCTGTTTCTCCCAAATGGTATCAAACTTCTAAAAAACCCAAACAAAACCAGCAGCAGCCTGCCAGGATTGTACATCCTGTACATTGCTACTTCCCACTGTCTAGACACACCATAGGAGGCAAGAATGATCTGTGACTTTCTCTGGTAATGTCACTTAGTACAGAGGTTTTAATATTCTTTGTTAAGTCCAGAGAACTGAAAGAGCTAAGCATCAAAGCTATGATAGCAAGACAGCCCCTCTCTATTGAAATACTTCTGACTGCACGTATTTATTTTGGGCTATTCTACGTGATGTGATACCTCTTCTATGAATCAGGTTGTTGCACTAGTCTTACTGACACATGAAATCAACTGCTGTTTGTGTTTAGATCCAAATCCTGATGTGAAATGAGTAGAGACTTCCGCAAGCTGCTTTTTGAAGTTTCTGAGGCTTTGGTCACAGATGAACTGTCAGCTCTTAAGTTCCTCAGCCTGGAGCTTGTCCCCAGGAGGAAGCTGGAAGCCACCCAGGAGCCCAAGGCCTTCTTCGAAGTGCTGCAGGAGAAAGACATGATTGGGGCGAGGAACGTGTTCTTCCTCAAGGAGCTGCTCTACCGGATTGGTCGGATCGACCTCCTGACTGCCCACCTGGGCTCCAGCCGGGAGGAGATGGAGAGAGAGCTGCAGGTCCCAGGCAGGGCACAGGTGTCAGCTTACAGGTAAACACAGAAGCATGCAGAATGCAACAGTTCAGTGTCAACTGTCTTTTCTCTCTGCACTGTTGTCTTGTGAATATCTGAGCATAACTGTGTTTATTACACATGAATTCCTGCCATTGTGAGTTTCACATTTGGCAGTTCAAATGTTTAATTGTGGTGTTTACTTCTTATAGCTTTTTTGAAGGTCTCTCTATTCTTTATTGTCAGGCAACTGCTATATGCAATTGCAGAGGACTTGACTCCAGAAGACATCAGAAGTGTGAAGTTCCTGCTCCAAAAACAACTGCCAAAGAACAAGCTCCAGGAAAATACTGTATGAAAAGTGATCTTGAGACGTTTTTGCAAGGCTAGTTCAAAGTCCTCTAGTTCTTGTAAGAAGGGAGTAAAGAGAAAGCAGTCTGCTCTCATGAAAATCTGGTTTGAAAGAATTGTGATGTTAGCTAATAGCTGCTGTGTGAAAGAAAAGACCCTTATTTTTTTCATTGTGTCTTTGTTTATTTTGCTCTTCTTAGTCTATTTTCTCTCCACCACCTGTTTCCTTAATCTTGTCTTCTTGCAAAATCCATCATGCTCTTCCTTTAATCTTGCTTGGAATTTATAAGACAAATGTCTTTATAAGACATGCTATAGCTAAGCAGAGTGATGTTTGCTAAAGGAAAAATGATATTTTGGAGACAGAAAATCAAGTTATAATGTGAGTTCAACCACGAACTTCTGTGTGTCATTGGGTAAATTTTCTTATTGTAATTTGGAGTAACAATATATTGTTAACTTTCCCCCAAAAGTATTAAGAAGTTGGGTGAGTTAGTTTAATATTCGTAAGTAATGAGTGGTGTTACAAAAATGCTTGGTATTATTAAAAACTTTCCTTAGAAGTCCCATTTGTATTGTGGCACCTAGAGGAAAATTAGCAGATTTACCTCCAGCTTGGTGGACAATTGAGCTTTAATAAACAAAATTAGTGCTGAACAGTTTTTCCGTAATAGAAAACGCAAAATGGCATAGCTAAAGGACTTAACATCACTTCATCAGAACACAAAGCACAACAGGATGTCATGTGATCCTCATCAGTGCTTTGTACTGCTGAAACAAAGCAGGACAGCCTAGTTATTGGCAATTTCTAATTATCCTGCTTTAACCTTAGTGATGATGTGTTTATTCAGTTGCATTGCATCTTGACCCTTGCTTTAATGAGGTTTGGAGGAAAAAGTCTCCAAACCTTTAAGACCTTGGTCTATAGCTGGTCAGTCTCTGGGAACAAGGAAGTTGTCTTCTGCCCTGTTGCAGAGGTGCCTGATACTGCAGTTATCAAAGGTCACTGGATGAGTTTGGGTTACGTGTTTTTGTTTTACCAGTCAATGTTGCAGGTCTTTCTGGAAATGGAAATAAATGGGATAATTAAAGAAGATAACCTGGCAATGCTGAAAGATATATTACAGGGATTTAGAGCTGACTTAAAGAAAAAAATTGATGCCTATGAAGAAAAAAAAAAAGGTAAACTTATTTAATCTGCTGTTTAAGAACAGAGCTGGGGTCTTCTGTGGTTTTTATGGCTCCATCCTTGGCAGCTTAGAAGTCCAGAAATAAGGGAGAGACCTGATGGTGATGCCTTGATTTGGCATCAGTGGTATCCTAGGACAAGCAGAACAGCTCTGGAGAACTCTGCTTTCTGAAGCTTTCTGCTACTTCATTATCCCATCATGGATTCTTGTATCTGTCCTTGAAATCTGTTCTGTGCCTTGTAAATGGCACAGAACATCTTCTGCCTTCTCTTTGCCTTAAATGCAATTTATCTGTTCAGGAAAAAGTGCAGTGCTGGTTTTGCACCAGCATAACTTCCAAGTCACTCTAAGAGACTGGAAGTGACAGCTGACTTGAGGAAACTTGTGTTGGGAGGTTGTCAGCATTATCTTCTGTTAGCCAGGCCCTTTGCTCTTAGTCAAAGGAAAGTCCCTGAAAACCAGGCACTTGGCTAAAGTGTAGCTTTCTGTAAGCAGATGGGAAATTTCAAGGACTTCAGTATATCTGGGCTGTTGCAGCTGAGGTGTGGTGCCTTCTGGCACAGCTGAGTGTTTCTTTGGGAAACAGGATGTCTCAGTCAATAACAACTTCTGCATGAGTCGGGACTTGTGTTTCCTCAGATACGTTTAAACAGTCCATGCAGTACCCTGCAGAGCTACCAACTAGTTTTCCCTTTATGTCTTTGTGCTACTGTCCTCTGCTGGTGTCTCTAAAAGAGCAGAAGATAATTGCCAAGGGAGGCTAGTGCAAGCAAGTCCTGTGACAAGGGAATGGCTTTTTAGTAGTATTGTTATTGTTTTGTCCTCTTGATAAGCAGAAAGAAAGCATGTTGTGTAGATTTTGTTGCCCTGACAATTGAATTTCATTTAAACACATTTTTGTAACTTGTAAAATGGGTATTGTAATTTTGTTTCCTTGATTAGAGTCACGGATTTGATGATTTCTTCACTTTTTTTCAGAAAGTTGTATTCAAGTAAGTGCTTTGAGGAGATCTTTTATTATGCTGGTATTTTACATCCGTGGTACATCCACCCACACAGTAAAGTTCTCTGGAGAAGAGACAGTATCCTCAGAAGTAAATGGACCAGCATTTTGTACTATTGTACAAAAATAGGTCTCTTCCTTCACTTATGTATCCCAGAGTGGAGATGCTGGTGAATGGCTTGCCAGAGATGACTAGTCACATTCAACCTTTGATTATCTCTATCTTGCTACCAGTAAAAGAGCAGAGAAGCAATGGAGCACAGCCCTGCACGGCTTCTATAATAACCAGTAGTCTGTGAAACTGGAGCCGTGCTTGGCCCAGCTCTACAAAATGCTGGTGTCTCACTGGTGTGAAAACCCCCTCCACCTCACTCCTTGTTCTGGGTTTTTGAGTGGTGAAATGTGCACAGTGGAAGATTTATCCTTTTAGTTCTAAAATGGTTTGTTTATCTTCTCCTCGTTAGAAAATTATTCTAGGGAAGAAGTTCGCTATCCCGTGTCTGTGTCTGCGCATCCAGAGGAACAAGGAGCAGAGGGGGGGGCACCACACCCGGTGAGAAATACCTCACGATTACCCTGAAAGTATTTATCCAGCTCCTGGGAGAGGGAGCATAAATTCATAACACTAAGCAGGTAGAACAGCCAAGATGGAGGGGCTTCTGGCTCCATATGTTGGCCTTGGAACAATTCCTATTTTCCAAACAGGACCAAGCCTTCTTTGTGGGGACCTGGTTGTCAGCAACCTTTTAAGCAAGAAATGAATGAACAGTTGAGTGAAGAAAACCAATCCTAAAGATAATGGAGACTGGGACATTGAAGTCCTGGCCAGGACACTCCCGGACAGATGGGAAGGGAATAGCAGAACCCACTAGCTCACTGGAAAAGCACAAGGACCCTCAGAGGGAAGGGTGGGGTGCAGGAACTTTTCCTATGCACATGCAAATTTGTGTTTCTGCATACTTTCTCCCATGTCAAAATCATATCCTGACCGAAGAGAGAGAGGAGGATGGGTTCAGGGAGACAATGCAGATTCCTCTCCTCTGTAGTTAGATTGTATCCTAAGGCTTTTCCTTTCTTGTTTTCTTGGCCTTTGCGATTTTTTTTGTGCTTGGATAATGATGGACTGGCAACCTGTATATAGTGTATTTCACTTTTGAATGCTTGGCTCTGGTTTCCTACCTGCTTTTTCTTTGTTTCTGCAGCATGGGAAAATATATAAGATGAAAAATAACCCCCATGGTTACTGTTTGATTCTTAACAACTACATTTTTAAAAATCCACTTTACAATAGAGAGGGAACAGTGCAAGATGGAGGTAAGTACTTTTTAAATCCAATTTCTGGTATGAGTTTTTTCTCTGATAATTCTCCAAAACAGTTATCTAATCTTTGCTATGAAGAAGAACCATGTCCATGGTATTCCTTGGCCTCCAGGGACTGGAGTGACAGTCACTGTAGCAATTGGAAATATGCCACTTCCAACATTTAAGTGATGGCTTAAAGAAGGATCTACTTTTTGTTCTAGGAAAAAAGCATTGTCTTAATTGGTTGTATGTACAACTAGCGAAAAAGTGATTATTAATCCATGTTTTCACTTTTTGATTGTTTTTAATTCTTAGCTATCATAGAAAAGTATTTTTAAGTCCTCAAATTCTCTTCAATGCTCAAGTAAATGCTCTGTAGTTTTCCTTAAAGCCTGCCTTCCTGCAAGTCAATTTTAAGATAAGAGCAAAAAAGTGAAATCAGATTCATGAAAGGACTTGTCACGGATACTTTAACTCCATCCAGCCCATTTATAGGCTGCTTTCTTTCCAGCTACTTTCTCTCTGCCCACACAACAATTAGGCCACCATTTGCTGAGAAGTCTTCATAGCATTTGTGAGCAGGTTGTTCTGACCTGCTTCTTGCTGCATCTATCATTCTCACAGAATGAGGGACCTACTTCATTTAAGAGTGGCGGAATTTGTCATTCTAAAGTGGTGCTACTTCTTTAACTTGCCAAGTGTTGTTCTTAGGTATCTGAGACTACTGTGCAATGCATAGTTAAAGCTTGCTTTAACACAGTAAACTTCACTTATTTGTACCAATACAACATAATCTAAAACCTGTTTTTGTTTTAGATGGCATGATACTTAACCCAGTTGTGTTTAAAAAAAAAATAAAATTAGGCAAATTAGGCATTTGGGTTTTTCTAATAGGATTTGGCAGGCTAAGAGCCAGTCAGGTGAGTTTATTGGTGGGATCTGAACACTTCTGCAAATATCTGATCTACCACACAGACATTGATGTTTCAGCATCTTCCTTGTCATTGTGTATGTTTAACAAGTTCCTTCTGATTTTTTTCCCCAGAGGCTGTGAAGAGGGTCTTTAAGTGGCTTCAGTTTGAGACAGTTGAGTACATGAATCTAGAAGGAAAACAAATAAAAGAGACGGTTAAAGAATACAGCAAAAAAGATCACAGAAATATGGACTGTTTTGTTTGCTTCATTTTGTCCCACGGTGAAAAAGACAAAGTAAAAGGCATTGATGATGTGTGTGTAAATATTGAAGATTTAGTCTCCTGCTTCACTGGAACTAATTGTCCTTCTCTTGCTGGCAAACCCAAGGTGTTTATCATCCAGGCTTGCCAAGGCTCTTTAGGTCATCCATCTGTTACAGTAGAACCAGACTCTTCTGGACATCTTGAGGTGGATGCTACTCCTTTGGTTTCCATTCCTGATAAGGCTGATATTCTGATTGGCATGGCTACAGTGGAGGACTATTTGTCCTTCCGCAGTCGTAAGACTGGCAGTGTTTACATTCAGTCCCTCTGTGAGAAGATGAAGTTGCTTTGCCCACTGTAAGTACTATTTTTAATTCTTGTACATTTGGGGTATTGCAGACATGCATACTTAAGCATGCTGTGCTGAAACACAGTGTTTTGCATCTGTGCAGTTAATGCTTTTCACCTGCAGGACAGCGGAGAACAGTATTTGTTTTGAAATTGGGCATTGTTAGTCTTCTACAAATGAGCCAAAGTATGAGTGACTTCCCCCACTTTTCCTGTGACAAAACCAGGGTTGTAATGCTGCAACATTACACACAAACAAGTGTGTGTATGTGTGTTTTTAAACATTTTTTTTTACTGATAAATGATTTTTCTTCCAGTGACACCTGATTAGAGGTGAATTTGCTGAGTGATTACACAGACAAAAATCCCCAGTGTTCTGTAGTCATAATTTTCATTGTTGGCTCCCACCCATCCCCTCATAAACTTCATTTAGAAAATAGAATTTCCCATGAGATATCACTTTCTCATGGTGTCCAGAAGAAGACATGGAGAATGTATAGATTTGTTTCTGTTTCATCTTAGTGACCTCTTCTGGCTGTAACCAAAGCAATGCCACATGGAGGTTGCTTTTATTTCCCCAAAACACACTGAATTCTGTGGTTATTCAATGGAATGTGCAATTTCAGTGACAATAGGGTGAGGGAAGGTACCAGCCTTCCCTGGGATACCACGTTACTGGAGCAAACACAGCTCACCTTCTTGGCCGAGCTGCAAGTACCATGTGTTTCAATGTAACTTCTCTCCACTTTTGTTCAAGCGGCGTGGACTTCACAGCCATCCTGACAGAAGTGAACAACGAAGTGGCAGGAAAAGAATTAGAAGGATGTAAGCAGATGCCAAAGATAACATCAACACTACTGAAGCGATTGATCTTTGAAATTCCACAGTGAAAAGTAGACAAGTAAGAATACACTTGGTTAGGAATGACATCTGGAGCAGGCTTTGACAGGGAAGAGAATTTACATGAGACATTATCTGGATCTATGTAGTAGCCCCAGTCCTTTAAGGAGGCATGGGACCTAAATTTTCCAACTTCCATGTTGAATCAGTCTTCTGATACCTGGATCTGTAGCAGTTGGGTAAGGCTGTGGAAAACTACAGGTCATAGTGGAGTATGTTCAGTGTGGGTTTCAAGTGAGAAAGCACTTTCAAGTAGTATTGTAAGAGTTACTGGAAATGTCAGTGAAGTCCCATTTGCATTTGAGTTGTTTTAAGTCCCTGAAACCTGAAAAAAGAAGAACAGATTCAGAATGCTGGATCTATTCCCAGGCAGCATGTGTAAGGTTGTAACTGCCTTACCCAGAAGTGAATCATTGTCTGCCTTTGGAGGCTGTAACTGTTCATGAAAAATAACATCCTGCTCCAGAAAGACCAAAGCCCCATGATTATGTTAGTTTGGTTCTTTTGTTCTAAATATTTGGTTTGGTTTATGTCAATCACTTACTTAAATAAGCAGCCCAGCTGTATACATTTTCCAATAGTAAAGGTTCTTACTTTGTTATTTCTCAGAGCTCTCAGGGCACAGTGTCATGAATGACTGTGGCATACTGGAAGGAAGCTCTGTAATCTTGTTTCTGTCATAATAAATTCCCTTGGTTTTTATATCACCTCAGTTTGCAGTGTGTTCCTCTCTTGGATGAGCTTTCTGAGGGACAGTCAGCATGACAAACACTTTTACCTCAGCAGAAATCATTTTGCTCTTGGTGGAGTGTTCATTGGCAGCCACCCTGCCAATAAATGGGATAATGAGGGGTAGCAGATTGATATCCCTTCAACAGCAGCTGTGAGATTGTAGGAAAGAGCGAGTTCAGGACTGTCATGATAAGGGCAGATGATGCCAGTCGAGCCATTCAGTAACTGCTTCCTCTGTCAGAAACTTCTGCTGGAAGGTGGCAGCTGCTCCAGCAGTGAAGTTGTGAATCTATAGCATTTCTGTTTCTCGTATTTCGGTGTCAGAGTTCAACAGACTCAAACCAAGTTCTTTCAGCTATTCTATGTGAGGAGGAGGAATTGGATATCAAATTTACTTATTTGGTGTATTTGGTGCTACACGGGACTTTGATTTAGTAGGGTGAGACAGCTACACAGGTGTGCTCACCACCATGACACCAGACATCCCCAGTTGTGGTGGAACATGGGTGGAAGCCAGCTCAAGCCCATTGCTCTTTTCAAATATTAAATGTTTCATCAGATGTCCAGGTTTTATACTTTTAAGTTGGGTTGGGGTGAGCCATGTATCCACACTCTCCATGCTGGTCTGGCTTGCTCAGGAAGACATTATTCCTTGTTAATTGTTTTGGGATACCTGGTGATTCACAGGTGCAAATGTCTTCTCTAAAACTAAGGTCACCCTCCAATCTCCCTGGTGTTGAGGTCAATTGGACTTTCGTTACATTCTGTTCTTCCCTGAGATGGTATGGTTTTTGTCCTTCTCCTCTGAGATGTCCTCTGTTGCCGGGGGGGGGAGGCTATAGAGGGTGCTAATCAGTCACATTTTGTGATTAAATTGATTTGGTATTTTGTTCTTCCTATTAAAATCTAGCCACCTCCATTAGTTAGCATTATCACTTCCTGATGAAGATAATACTAGGAAGAAGAGAAAAACCCATCAAAATCCTCTAAAGAACTGCAGAAAACAGCTATACTGTGAATTTTTACGTAGGTCATGCAGGAATCAGGGAAGGAGAAAACACACTTTTGCAGTTCTGAGCAAAGTGTGGCTGGTAGGTTTTTGCACGGATTTGTGTCCCTCCCACAGAGCTGAGTGGTAAGAAAATAAGTTGGTTCTGCAATTTCCTGACCCTTTTTCCTCTGTAGTACAACCTAGAGAATGGTGAGGGGCAATCACTTTTTCTCTCTGAAGGCCCTCAGCTTTGTTTTTTACTTTGCCTTTTCTTTCCTCCCAGCCCATGGCTAGGAGGCCAAATCCAGTCACAACAAACCTGGCACTTAATTCTGTTTTGTTTTCACACAGCAGAAGAAAATGGAGCCAGAAGTCTGGTAGGAAAGAAAAGTTGGTGAGTTGAAGTCCTGCAGACTTAAACTGAAAGCAGGCAAGATCAGAGTGTTGCTATTTGAAAAGGAAAACACTCACAAGAGTTGGGGAGGACCGTTAGCTGAAGAAGAAGAAATAATGTTGTCCAGTGGCATGAATCCTTGCTCAGTCACTCACTACTTATTCTTTCAGTTTCAAAGCAGTTTCCCAGAGAGCTCTTTATGCCCACCTCCTGTGGGAAGTTTGTCATTCTCTCCACCCAAATGGTTTTAGGATGACTTGTAATACAAATGTGCTGCTCTTGGGGTGGGCTGGTGGCACGTGTGAGGAGCCTGGCTGCCAGCTTCTCCCACTGCACGGGCTGTGGCGAGTATTCCCACCACCTGAGTATTCCCACCATCTGTGTGAGGGTTTGCTCAGTTCTCAAAGTGGTGCAAATTGAGGTGCTGATGAGTTTGGATTGGTTGAACTGCTGGCTGTTTCTGTGATCTCTAAGATCTCCTGCAGGAAATTTGAAGACCAGGGAGAGGTAGAAACAAAATACATGCCATTAAGGATATTAAGCTGTACAGCAGGGTGTCCAGTGCTACATTTTTCTCTGGAGGTGTTGAGTGTTCAGCCTTTGCTGGTCAGACTTTTTATTCTGACCCCTAAATAACAGGGGCACATTCTCTCAGAAATTATTCAAATCTGCCTCTTTTCAACTAGAGATATTTCAAATTATGAACAGAGAATGTCATGTTTGATCTGCAATGACTTCTTTGCAATGGGCTAAGTGAGAACTTTGAGAATTCCCAGATATTAATTTCTGTGTGTCCTTTCTGTAAGTGTGCCTGTGCTTGTCACTCTGTTCTGTTATTGACAGCCACTGGAACTCCCCAGGCCCCAAACGACTCTTGTGGATGCCAACCATACATTCCTAGCTAGGTGGAATGTTATCCTGGACATATCTCCTGAGCTTGGCCTAAGTCTTCTACGTTAGTTTTATATGTGTAGCCACTTTGTGCTTAAGCCTGATTGGTCCAGGTATGTGAGTGCAAAGATGGATCCATACCTCCTTCAGACTCTTTGCTGGGAAGATCTTGTTCTAACATGTCTTGAGGACATGTCAGTTTATGGCCTGTTGAATAGTGCCTTGCTTTTTGGATTCCTTCTGGTGCCTGATGCACTTCCACCTCTGACCCACCCTGCCGTGCATGTAGTAACCAAGTATCTTGCACAGGGTTTTGAACATTGATAAGGCATTTCTATGATAACAATGTACAGATTTCTGCTTAATATATCATTAAACTGTTTTTTACTGGATTATTCTGGAAGGAACGGATGCTGGTTTCAAATCAGTGCTTAGCAAGAACACTGGTTCTTTATTGGAGAGTATGGATGCGCTGAGGGCTGCTCTCTGGCTCAAAGTGAGCATTAAGGTGTTAAGTTCGTTTTCAGAAGGATGAAATTCCAGTTGGTAAAAATCTCTCCCCTCCTATTGTGAAATACCATCTATCCATAGTGCTGCACCAGAAGGTGTCGTGGAGGTGGTGCAGCATCCCAGGGCCCTCTGCCATGGCGCAGTGCCTGCTCCTGTTGGTAGAACTGCCTTCAGCAGATGTGGGATGGGCGGGAAGGGAGCTGTTTACCATGGCTGGTGGCTATTACGGGCCAAACGCCTGCAGGGAGTGTGCTGCCCTTCTGACAGCAGCCCAGCAGGCTCGCAAGGAGGAAGGCGAATCAGTGGTGTTATAAAAGCTTCCTTCTCCTTGTATTAAAATAGCAGTGGTTTGTGAGTGCCTGGGAACCAGCGAGAGGCGGCTGCAGAAAAAGCGCGGGCAGAGGGAGACCTTTGCATCCGCACTAGCAGGCTCGGTTCGCTCACGAACAGTCGGCAACGTGAGCAGACACGGCCCAACACGCACCGTTCCTCACGGAGCTCCGCGGTGTTTGGCTCCGGAAGTTTAAATAAGGGAAGCGCCGCCCCGGATCGGGCCCCGCCTCCGGTGGCGACGGGGAGTGCCCTCTGTGCTGGGCGGCTGCGGCGCAGCCAGGCCCGGCCAGGCCATGGAGCTGCCCCTGCTGCTGGCGGTCAGCTACGAGCTGAGCGACGCCGAGCTGGCGGCGCTCAAATTCCTCAGCCGGGAGCACGTCCCCAGGAGGAGGCTGGAAGCCGCTGGGAGCCCGCACGACTTGTTCGAAGCTCTGCAGGAGAAGGGCGTGCTGGAGGCGGGGAACCTGGCCTTCCTCAGGGAGCTGCTCTACCGCATCGGGCGGATCGACCTCCTGGTTGCCCACCTGGGCTCCAGCCGGGAGCAGGTGGAGCGGGAGCTGCGGGCGCCGGGCGGGGCGCGGGTGCCGCCCCTCAGGTGAGTGAGGGCGCCGGGCTGGGCCGGCCCGGGCCGGCGCTGCGGGACCGGCTGCCCGTCTCATTATGTCCCGGACGGCCGTCACCTCCTCTCAACAAGGCTGAAGGCTGGAAGCGCGCAAGGGGCTTCCAAGAGAAGGCGGGAACAGGCCCTACGGAGAGGTGCGATCGCAGCCCGGGGGAAGGGAGGACACGGGGCTGTACTAGCAGCTCCCCAGAGCTTCGGCGTGGCTTTCACTGCAGGAGAACTGAGATCTGTTTAATTGCAGCTGAAAAGGGTTTGACTTCGGGCTGTCCTGGGACTTGTGTCCTCCATCTAAAAGGGAAAAGGGGGAATGCGTGCTGGGGGGACAGTAGACGAAAGGGGCAGTGCAGTAGTATGGAGTTAAATTGTGCTCGGAAACACGATGAAACAACACCCTCCACTTCTTTCTCTAGATACTTGCTCTTCCAGCTGTCTGAAGATATCACCGAAGATGAGCTGATGTCTTTCAAGTTACTTTTGGTCAAAGAATTACCAAAAAGCAAGCTAACCCGTGAGACTGTAAGTATCTCTTTAATACCTTTAAAAAATTATTACTATAATCCATAGAGGCAGTTGGGTTACTCATGGGGGAATGAGCGTCACTCTTCTTTATGGTGTCACTCTTACAGTGAAAACACCACAAGAAAAAGGGTGCCCCTGGGTGCATATAGGACTTGTTTGGGCTGGTGCTGGGCACAGCTTTTGCAGCTGTGTCACAGCCAGCTGTGCCAGGAGTGCCAGGAACTGAGGCCGTCACATCCAAGCACCCTACAGGGCTCAGGGTACTCAGTGGCTTTAATCAACAAAAAAAACTGATGAGCACATTCACTTATCTTGCCCAACAGACTTTTTTTTTCTTCTTTCTAAGTCATTATCAAATACAGAAAGTCACCCACTGTGGGTATTATTTTATGATTTTCGTTTTATTTTTAAATGCAGAAAGTACAGATCTAAGCAACAGATCCTTCTTAAGGTTAAGGCCAATGAGCTTGGAATTTACAAGTAGCCTTGCAGGAGATCCAATGCTTTTATGCTGTCCCAGCCTGCAGTTCTGACTCCTGGGTACTTTGTTCTGTCTAAAAGTTTTGAGGATTTCCCTTCTTTTCTTAGAGTGGAGACTGCGATAACTGTTGTAGTAAATTCTTGGGGTGACCGCTGTGCTCTGCCACTCACTGTTTGATGAGTTTCTGTCCCTTGGGTCCTCTTTTGCTTCAGAGTGATCTCTACACCATCATGTGAGGTTTATACCCTTTTTGCCAGTGCTTAAGATGGTCATTGCAGTGATTCTTGTGTTTCAGTTAAACGCACAAGATAGCCACTGAAAGGTGAATGAAAGCAATCACTAAATATAACATAAATATATAACAGCATATATTCCTGTATGACCACTGTTAGATGTCCTGGGCTAGATCGTAATTAGATCTTGGCACCTCTGAGCTACAGAAAGGAAATGAATATGTTTTGAGAAGATGTTGGTACTTAACAGTACTTGTAGGTTTTGTTGAACTAGGATTAAATGGCTCAGCTGATGTCTCAACAGAGCTCCAGTCAGCTGGATTGACTCTGTGGGTTGAACGTGCTGTCAGTGCATTAAAGCTTAGGTGCATTTGCTGCAGCTTCACTCCCAGTGGCAGCATGGAGGTGTCCTAAGAGCAAACTGCCTTTCTGATTACTCAGACAATGCTCGACATTCTCACTGAGATGGAGAAGAAGGGCCTTCTGGGAAAAGACAACCTAAGTATGCTGAAGAGTCTCTGTGAAAAAATTAACATCAGCCTGTGGAACAGAATTGAAGATGGATTAAACCTGTTTGGTAAAACAGAAAAAACCAGCCTCTTCCCCATAGTTATTGTTGAAGTGTTGTATAGGTATTGTACAGGACTAATCATGAATGCTTTGCAGGCCAAGAAGAGATGCTCATCACAGAGGAAGAGAGGGGCAGTACAGGAGGCTCTGGGGGCCGTTTGGTGTCATCTGTAGCACCTTATCTTCCTGGCAATTTTAATGACTCTTCCCAGGTAGGTTAGTTTATTTCATGGAAACATCATCATTTTGTCTTAGAAGAGCTCACCCCTCCGTGAAGTGAACAGTTGTTCCAAGACCAACTGTTAACAGCACTGTCTAGAAAAAGAAAAATGCACAACTCTGCATCCTTTATTCTGAAGGCACAGCTGCTTATTTGTCACAGGCACAGCTGCTGCAGTGTTGTACTTCAGAAACATCTACAAGGGTAGCAAGGTAGGCCGAGTTTATGATACTGGAATTAGGCAGTTGGCAGCTGGCTTGGCACGGAGAAGGGAGTGAACAGAGGACCCGGTGTGAGCCTTTGGTTGTCCAGCAGGGTGCTCTCCTGCACAGACTGCCAAAGGCAGTGGGGCAGGGCACTGCCAGGCCCTGGGAGCAAAGCAGGTCAGGGAGAGCTGCCTGGACAGGAGGCCAGCTGGCTCTGTACCTGCTGTGCCACTCCCAACAGCTGAGGAGCACCTGGAGGACAGCGCAGGAGTTTCACCAGGAGTCTGTCTTTTCAGCTGCTTGAAGCTTACAAAATGACCAGCCGACCCTGTGGAGTGTGCCTGATCCTGAATAATCACAATTTTGCAAAAGCTAGGGAAGGAGTGCCAGAACACAAACACATGAAGGATCGGAATGGTACAGACGTGGATGCAGGTACAGTGAACATTAAGGATGAGTTTGCAAATCTTTAAAAATAGAAACCTCCTTTCTCTTCCTAAAGGTCTAAATTTCAGTCTTTCCTTTCTAGGATACTTTTGTTGTAGTGGCTCAATCAGCTCTCGTTACTGTGCTGACGTGCCCTAATCAACTCTCATCAAGTTTCTGGTACCCAATGCTGAACAACTCACTAGCATTTTGCAGTTTTAGTGAGGTTACTGCAACCTTAAGCAGCACCTTGAGCCTGGACTTTACAAGCTAGGCTAGCTTTGCATCAGCCTTATGTATACTAATTCTAAAATATTCAGAATTGGAAACATCTGCTGCTGGACCAGACTTGGGCATCGTTTAACATCCAACTTTAGAAAAGGGAGGATGTTGGCACTCAGGGGCCCTGATTTTAGCAGGCTGTCATATAGCAGCAGAGCTCATGGTGGGTCCTAGGTTCTCTCAGATCAGTGTATTTGCACTGTCTGTGCCAAAAAATAAAATCCATCAATGGGCCTTCCCTCACTGAACTGAACTCCACCTTTAGTTCAAGTCAGAGCACAAGGTTTCTCCTCCTGTGACACGGGTACCACCCAAATCAGTTGTGCTCTCTTCTTGGGTAAAGCAACTGCGCTGTTCAACACTTTTTGAGAAACGAAGGGACTAGCTGTAAAATGGGTAGGGAAAAGAGATACGGCTTTCTTAATAGTTCTGCATGCTTTCCAGACAGAGGCACGATGGCAAGAACGCCTTTTAATGACAGTTAAGGGAACTCAGTAGAGATTCGATTAGTGATTAGACTACTAGAGTGTTTTCAGACTAGGGATACAACTGCGTGGATGTAGTCATGTAGCAGATGACCAATTACGTGTAGAAGTGCAATTTGCAATTGCAGAGTCCAACTTTCACATAATGGAATGTCTCCAATTTCCCTTCTGTTTGCTTTCCAGCGGCTCTGAGGAATGTCTTTAGCAAGCTTCATTTTAGAGTAGAAGAACACAGAGACCTCACCGCAGAAGAAATCCGTAAGACTGTGAACAGCTTCCGGAGTGAAGACCATGAGGACAAAGACTGTTTTGTTTGCTGTATCCTGTCTCATGGGAAAAAAGGCATTATATATGGTGTTGATGGGCAGGAAGTACCTATCCGGGAACTGACCGCGTCTTTCACTGTACAGAATTGCAACTCACTTGCTGGAAAACCAAAAGTTTTTTTTATTCAGGCCTGCCAAGGTGATGCTTTCCATAAAGGTGTGACCATCGAAACAGATTCTGGAGAGCAAGATGCTTCTGCAGAGCGAGATGCAAGGTTTCAGTTTGACTGCATCCCTGCAGAGGCAGACTTCCTCCTGGGCATGGCAACTCTGCAGGATTATGTCTCCTACAGAAGTCCCAGGGAGGGAACCTGGTACATACAGGCACTGTGCCAGCACCTGGAGCACAGCTGTCCTCGGTAACTATATTTCCATAAGCTTATTTTTGGCAACACTTGACTTTTCCTTCTGGATGACAGGGGTTGGATGTAGATGCAGAGGTAGATGATATGGAGTGGGGATGCTCACTCACAGTGAAAACAGTAATGTAGGACAGAGCAAAACCACATGGACTGTTCAAAGCAACTCAGAGAAGTGCTGAAGCCTATTAAAAACAGGAGCTGTTAGCACTGGTATATATCAAGATAGTGAGAATGTTGTTATTTTGCGGATGTTAACTGCCTCTAATGCAAACTGTACTCATGTCTTTGCAGAGGGGAAGATGTTCTCACCATCCTGACAGCAGTAAATGAAGAAGTGAGCAGAAAATCTTGTGAGCGGGATGCGAAGAAGCAGATGCCACAGCCCAGTTTCACGCTGAGGAAGAGGCTCATCTTTCCTGTCAACTAAATGGGAGGGAACTGCATGGCAGAGAGAGCTGCAGCAGCGTGGAGGGGGCTGGTTTCACTCAGAATCTGATAAAACACAACAGGCTTTCAAGTGTCTACTCTTACCAAAAGAGCACATATTTTTAACTGAAAGTACAACTGAAGAGAAAAAGCCTTAATAAATTTTTTTTAATATGCGTAACACTTTATACTTGAGTGCATCTCTGAGCTGGGCTGTGATTTCTCTCTGATTTATTTAGCTGATCTCTCTGAGTGGTTTGCTGTCTAAAACACACTCAGTGTCCTCTTATCAGCTGTACCACACTGATACTGCTTTCATAAGGTATCTTTAAAAGGCAACCATTATAACGCCTTGTGTACTTTAAGCCTAACTTCTGCAACATAAAGGGGGGAGTGCTGTAAATTTTATAGGATAGAATCAGCTCACATAGGTGTGTTTTGTTGCTTCTCATCACTTAAAATCATTCATTCTTAGTGGCTTGGTACACCTCAAGCTAAAGTCAAGCATTTGTCATTCAGCATCCTCACAGCAGGCTGTGTCTGTGACCTGGATTTCAGAGTATCCTCTACACAGAGTTGTCTCAACAGTGAAAATCGGTTGCTCTGGTATGGCTTCATGTTTCAAGATGTCCAGTTATCCTGTATTCACTTACCTTGCTGATCTTTGAGTCTTAGTTCTAAGCACAGGAGAAGTCACTAGCTAAGTACCCAGCTCCTTAAAGCATTTTATATTGCCTCCCGTGGTGAGCATGCACACAGAACTGCTTCAGTGTCTACCCCCATGTTGTCCCAAATCTATAGGGCTGATGTAACATCAGCTACCAAGACAATAAAAAAAACAACCGTGGTGGTGTTAGACAACACTGCAGTGCTAACACTCTAATGCTAGAGGAACACACTAGCTGCTCTAAAAGAGGGGAGGAAAAAACCCCAAAGCACCACTCACGCACAAAAACCCCTCAAGGTATCAGAAAATATGAACAGATCCATTTAAAGTGAGGCTCAGCACTCAAATACTGTCTAAATCAATTTATTGGCTTCTAAAGCCACTTCTGCAGATACCAACTCACTTCACTAAGCTTGTGTACAGTATAATAATCACTGTAACTTTTAGCCACAAAAAGGCCTGATTTTAGGTTTGTTAGAACACTGTAGTAGAGAGGATGACATCTGGAACAAACCACAGAAGATCAGCGATATACTGAAAAATGGCATGTTATACATGTTTATTATCAAATTTACATTCCACTATGAAACAACAATAAGTGCAAAAAGCAAATGGAAAAAATACCATGAAAATCCCAGACTGTTCCAACATTGTGTGTAATCCCCTCATGTAACAGCCATATGAAGCCCAAACCCAGTTACTCTCCTTCCCTCTCTGTTGCTAATTCGACTGCAGTAGATGTTAAACTTTGATCACAGGTATTTTGAGCATGCAGGTATCACTGAGTTTATCAAAAACTAACAGTGAAACTGGAAAGCTTTAAGTTTGTGCTTTGTTTAAGACAATAGGAATAAGGTAAATACAAGAATTTCCTTCTGTCCCTTGTAACTTGCACAAGCATGGGTAAATCCTTTCTAGCATCTATGTTTGACTCAAACCTGCAGGACAACAGAACCTTGCCAAAATGTAATTCTCCATTCCTTCTAGGTCTACCTCTACTGCAACAAAAGATCTGGTGCAGGATCTCAGCCATGCCAGTTTGTCACCTCTCACCTCTCTTACGGGAGATAACGAAAGCCAATTTATTCCTAGAACCATGGTAACTTCTAAAATGTTCTGAGAAACACGTTATTATCTTCTAGGTTTTGGCACAAAATGGTAACTTAGAAGAAATATCAATTTTCCCTGTTACTGCAAGCCAGGCATGTATATCCAAACTGTGCATGACCATCCAAAGGCATGAACGCATGACAGAATTTGAACAACACTGCACCACAGCACCAACCAACTGGATAAACACACACAAACACCATGGTATAGAGGTTCTTCCATTTTCTTTTTGCCTTACATAAAGTATCTGATGATACATCTCACCTACAGAACAAACTGACCTCTTGACATCCACAGCACTGTTTGAACCGAACTAGTTTATATTGTTGGGCTATGGAATATGGAAGCGTCCCCAAGAGAAACATGCATTTAATTTATATGCTTGTAGATTAATTTTACCTGAACCATGGTCTGCCAAAGGAATTCTGCCTGAGCTGGTTTGCTGCTCTGCTGATTCAACGGCTGGAGTTATCTAATGAAGCCAGTTAGAAACAGTGTAATACCTTCAAAAATTTATCTGTAACTGACAGGTATTGCTACAATAAACACATAAAATGGACATACTTTTGACATGCTACACACTTCTCTGTTGATACCAAACTGTCTAAGCTTTTGCTAACTCATTTCCCTGGAAGTTACAGATACACAGCAGACATTATCTGTCGCAGTCCACTAGGGACCAACATTGCACTCCCTCCTTTCACTCTTACCTTATGTAGCTAGGCAAGACACAATGCACAGCTAAATACATACAAACATAAATACGTACATGAAAAAATTAAATATTTTTCATTTAAAAAACAAAATTAACCCGTATATAGTCTTTAAATAAAATTCACCTTTTGTAAGTGTAAGATTTTGCTTAGAGAGCAAAAGGCAACTCCAGGAGTTCCTGAATATTTCTGTGCGCTGCTGACAGACAAGCTTCTGCTAAGAATCCCTGTGCAAGTTTGAAGTGGTTACTCCTTTTCCTTTTACAAAAAAAAAAAAAAAAATCACAGAGTCATCACAAGATCTATAGAACTGTAAAAGCAGAAAGGCCACTTTACAAATTTCCTATAAACAAGGTTAAGAAGCTTTCTTTTCCTGCCCTACTCCACTCACCCCTGCAGCAACGAGAGTGCTGATTTATGGTGGATGAGCCTTATGGCACATGCAAATCAGCATAATTGCACTGATGCATCACACACCACACCCCCAAAACAGCTGCCAGCTATGCCCCACTTACATGGTAACAGGCAAGGCAAACTTAACTGTTTAATCTAATTGTATGGAAACAAATTATTTTATAATGTTGATAGGTATAGTGAAAATTTACATAAAGATTAAGAACCTGTTTCTATTCAGGTCTAGCAAAGACAACTTTTTCTTAAGTTACACAAAACATCTGTTGTAGATTGTTCAGTTATGATTAGAACCTTGGACAGGAAGGAATCAAAAAAGCAGCATGGGCAGTTAATATTTTGATGGTTAACACTCAGAAACCAGATTTCTAAAATGGAGTTCTCTTTTGAGTTGGAAAGTCTGCCTCAGCTATGTTCAGAACCACACTCCCTCACTGATCACCGGATTTCAATAGTCATTAAAATGCTACAAAGAACACCAGCTTTTTTCTTCCTGTTTCTATGTACAGACCAGCAAATTTTGCTCTTAATGAAATATCTTAAACAAAATCCTGCCTAAAATGAGAAATAAGTGAATCAAAGTCATAAAGTATACTGGACATCTCTCAAATACACAAAATGTCTACTTGGCAAGACAAGAGGCAGTTTTCTGAACTTCCAACACTTTCCTTGAAGTAAATGCTTTCCACTTAAGTCTTTAAAAGAAACCCTGAATCAAGCACCTAGGGTTTATTTCCTTTTGCAATGCTGAAATGTGCCTGAGATATTTGTTTGTGTGTGTGTATGTGTGTGCACAAAAATATCCTCATTTAAACAGATGCACACTACACTTTGGAAAGATTTCTTAACTTCAAGTTTTCACCCCAATACACACTTTCCTGCTTCTTAATTCTTATTCATTGCACATTTCTCTGTGTGCTTCGCTCAGAAGCTCTGGAAAGAAATTAACTTCTGTTAATACCTCACTAACATAATTGCACTCTTTCAAAATATAAATCCTGTGTTTGTAAACCAAAGTATTACTTTCTTACACAGAGCTAAAGGTTCTCTCCTCCGCTTCTCAAAGTGAGGAGGAGTTCAAAAGAGCACAGTTTCTGAAATGGAAAATAAAAGAAATTAAAAAAAAATCCAAGTTTTCATATTTGTTTGCTAAAGAGAGGAACTTGGGCTGATAATGCTGGTCAGACTGACTGTTATTTTAGTATTATATTTAAATTACGTAGCCTGACTGCAAACAACTAGTAAATACTATGGGTGTATGATGGAAAAAAATAGAATACCTACACATAGAGGTTAAAGGGTTAAACCACTGAAACTGTCTACAATAGTCTTCACTTCTTATTAAGTTAAGACATATGCAGAAGGGGGTCTTGAAATCAAGCTTTGGTTTTACCTTTCTATCTCCCAAAAAACCTTCTTCCTCAAACCCAAGCAATGCTCCTTTGCTCCTTGGTACCAACTCTTGTCTCTCCCACACTTTAACATGCACATGCCTTCTCCAACTCTTCTGTAACACATCTAACAATGCCTGCACTGGATGTTCATCCCTTAAATTATTTACTGTGCTCTAAGTCAAACACCTTTCAGGCCAGTTAGTCTTCCTTTACTATATCCATTTTTGATGACTGTGTGCAAACCGGAGCTCCCAGTGCTCCAATCATGGCTGGAAGACTCCGGTTTCTTCTAAGTCCTGCCATTAAGTTGCTACCTGCATTTAAAAACCCAGCTGAGCCCTGCCTCTGCAAGCTAATCTCTGGCCCCTGATTCTTCCCATGGTCCTGTGTTTCAGGGGGCTTGATCACCCTGGCAATGCCCAGCCTCTTCAGTCTGTCCACGAGGTTCATCTTCAGCTGGCCTACGTCCGCACCATTACGGGAGAGCTTCAGGCCATACATTTCTTGCAAGAACGTTTCTGCTGGTCGAGAAGCCAGGAAATTTTCTGAGTGATGCACTCGAGACTCAAACAGTGGAGGGGAAGGACAAGGTGAAGGTGAAGGAGAATTTGGTGGAGTAGAAGGAATGGGAAGAGTTCGAGGGGGCTGTAGCAAAGGCAGTTTTTCTAATATGGGGCTGTCATAAACCTTGGCAGAGATGCCTCGTTCTTGCAAAAGTTTAGCCAGGCTGCTTGTGCTGCTGAAAGTAGTAGTTGAGTCTCTTCTGTTGGTGAGAAATTCTCCAATACTTAGTCTGTAAGGAATGGCTGGAGTGCTCACTACTGGGTTTCCAGTACTGCTGCCAGTATTTCCCAGTGAAAATGGAGGACCCATGGAACTGAAATAAAATAAAAATGAAACAGAGAATATGCACACATTAGGCATTTTCATACCTGCTCCGCATTTGCCTTTTAGTATATAGAAGTCTCAAGAAAAACTAAACTATTGCTATAACCTGTGACAGTTTCAGCTTCAGTAGAATCAGAATTATTATTCTGCAAAGTACCAATGAATTTACCTTCTGTGTTCACCTATACTCTATTAGATAGAATACTGACATCCAATTAATTAAAAAAAAATTAAAAATATTACAGAATCAGAAAATAATCATAGAATCTTTTTTTCCACAATAGATGTATGATCCAAGGCACCTGCTACTTAAGAGTTAAAAATTGCTTCAAGTTACCTTAACCTGTTTTAACTCTCACTGTAGAGAACGCCAAGTTTCCCTTTCTAATTACAACTATTTTTATTAGTAACATCCTACATGTTGCCTAACTGCCTTAGTATTTTTTAAAACTGGTCCACATATCAAAAGCCAGAAAGAAACTGTTTAATCCTATGCAGCAACATTTATGATGTTACCAGTCCTCATACCTGGGAGTAACTTGAGTGACATCAGATGGGTGAAGGATCCTACAGGTAGTAAAGGTGAATGTGGAATTTGTTGAAGATAGACACTTCCCTGGATTTGAGGCTGCAATGTGAAGAATTTACATCCATTGAGGGTAAAAATAAAGACATACAAGAACGAATCAAAGTTTAAGACAATGTTATTATCACTGCTAATTTTTTTGAGTCCTTTTTTTTGAAGTAAAGAACAAAGACAGCAAAAACAGCATTATCACACAGTCAAATACTTTCCATAGAGAAAAGAACACTGCTAAATAGAATCAGGAAGAAACACTAACTGTGCTTCTTACCAGTGAGTGGTACTGCTGCTGAAGTCATAGGTGGCAGGAAAATACCTGCCACTGGCTTTGCCAATGTACATTTCTTCTCCTCCGGGAAGGACTGTTGTGCTTGAAATGTTATACCTCCTTCACCCTCTTCCTCATCATCTTCCTCCAGGTCAGAGATGTGGTGCACAGTGTCATCAGACAGAGGAGTAAAGCCTTTAGTAACAACACCTGGTCTTGGGTCAAGAATGGTGCCTAGGTTGGGTCGAGCAAGCTGCTGCCAATGAAAAAGGGTCTGAGAGCCTGGTGTGACAAAAGAGAAGAGATTCAGAGAGCCATTACCTCCTATTGTATCAAGTTACAAGAATTCATGGGCAAAGCAACTGCAGTTGGCTGGTGCCCACACTGTGATCCACACATCCACTGGATGGCAATGCCAAGAAGCAGCCTAACACTCAGCACCCTCTAAGAAAGCCAAGTAGAAAGCGATGCTGACGAGCTCGCTGGCATGGAGCCTACCAAATGCTACTGCTTCCTGTTACTGCACATCATACCGAGCTATACACACAATGATTTAGCTGGCAAATCTAAAATCCCTTTCTGCTAATGAGAGGAAGGAAGATCATCCTCTCACCTTCAATGGGTTTGACAATTTGCAGCTTCTCTGGTAGGAGGACACGGAGATTACTACAGCTGGAAGAGAGATCTGTGAATTCTGAGTTTGTACTCGGGGAAAAAGAGCTTTCTGTTGGTGTACTGCAGCCACTAGCCTCTTCTTTCTGCTCAGCCAGCAAATGCATTTTTCGGTCCCACTCCTCCTCGAAGAACTGCTTCTCACTCAGGTAGTTCTGACGACGGAGGGAGAGCCTGTGCAGAGCTGTGACCAGGTCACTGTCTCCAGGGGTTCCTGGCTGGCCAGGACTGTGAGCATCTCTGTGAAAAACATCAAATAATAATAGATATTAAGACCACTGAGTTAACTATTTATCTCTTACACAGCAGAAGTCCAGTCTGGATTTAGTTTTGAATCAGTTCTTTTCAGAAGAAGATAACAGGATGTGCTTCCTACTTCAAATTCTTCTCAGAGCTGCTCCCCGGGGTCATCCGTGTGTGGCTCTCCAAATGGTGCACTCCAGACTGGAAGGGCTTTGCTGTCATGACAGCACTTGAGCGATTAGATCCAGGGATTGGCAGCGGGGCAGGAAAGGAAAAGGAGCGGCCGCGAATGATATTAGCAACCTTGACAGTGTCAAACACTCGTTTCTGTTGACCCCTGCAGAAAAGACAAGCAAACAAACATGATTTTCAGAAGCAAAAAAGATATAATAAAGAAAAATCTGAAACTTTGAAAAACAAACTTTGAAAAGTGCGGAGACCTCACTAAAAAGATGTTCAGAAAAACGTGATTGCCTAAGACACTCATGTCTTCAGGAGAACTACTCTATGAAGCATCAGAATTACCACTTCTTTACCTGAAAGACCAGAACCTCTACTGATAACTTCTTTAGACTATTCAGAAGTATATATTTTATTTATTTAATTTGTATATACTTTCAGAAACACATGTTTTGTTTATTACTTCTTGCTCAGAATTATGAGATCCAGGAACAGGTCTTCGGGGTTTTGAAAACTGTTATGAGTCTTTCAGCTACAATGTCATTTGTCCAGCAATTTTTCTATAAGCATTAAAAGGCATAAAACTAGTCCTGTGCATCAGAGAATTTGGATCAAAAAATCTCAAAAATTAAAGAACAAAATAACATCCTTCTAGCAATTCCCAGCTTGTTCACAGAATCAAATAAGCATAGCAGGTTTCAAAATTGAAAAGATTACCAAATACTACAAACTTTTTTTAATTTACCATGAAAACATTATCGAGGGAATATATACATTTGTAGAGTCCCAGAAATCAGTTTCACCTTAATTAATACAAGTCTATTGATAAATATCAAAATAGCACATAGAGATCTGAAAACATACTTTTGCTTGGAGAGAACAGATTCATCACCCTGACTCAATTCCTTCCGCATTGTCCCTTCAATTTCTGCTGCAAGGGAATCCTAGAGAAAAATTGAAATCATAAGAGTTGACAAGTTAGGTTCAAGTCTTCCTTCTAACAATTTTAGCAGAAAGTATCTGTAAAACTTACTTTTAACAACCTGCATTTGTTTGCCCAGTATCAGTAAGCTTTGGACAAACCCTTTGGCCTCTGTAGGAAGGGCACATGGGACAGTTTTCCACCATAACTACACCCATGTGTAATCAGCGTGGGTTCAGTTTTCATTTTTAAATTAGTATTTCTTTATGTACTCTCTATGTTGGTTGCTTTAGTTAAGCTACAATTTTAAGAGCACTTCTTACAAGGCCAAGCATGTACACAAGTGATTCTGTACACACAGAGCAACCAACCAAAACCTGACGAATTCCCAGATATTCTGAGTATGTAAGATGCTGTGTTTCTTCAAGAAACACTGTCAAGTCATAACATTCACACCAACATCAAACAATACACTAGCACAACTGAGCATAAGCTGTAGAACGTGCCAATTCCCTCACTAAACAGAAAAGGCATACAAAAAGGAAAAATAATTGCAGTGTCACAATGTGTCAAGTGAACAGTTAGCCTCCTAACTAATTTCCTAAGTTTCTCACAAGTGTAAAACATTGAAGAATTGAAAAACCAACAGATCAGCTCCTTTGCCTACTACAAAGTAGTTCTGGCTGCAGCTCCTGCAAAGGCCATTGTGCTCCTACAGCTGCACACTGCCCCAGCTGCATGTGCCAGCTGGTGCGTGCCATTCGAGAGGAGTTTGTTACCACAGGGAACGCTCCACGGGACTGCGGGTGGCACAGACAAGCGACGGAGCTGGCTCTGCTGCGCAGCAACTTCACTTCTTCCTGGGACTCGTGCAACATCCCCAGACACTCTGCATTCCGATCCTGCAACTCATGGAGCTGAAAGGGAAGAGAGGCCATCACATGATCTCTTCAGAGAGAAGACAGAGTGAAACTGAATTAACTCCTACAGTAACTTATAATGACTTATTCAACACTGTAAGATTCCTTCAACTGCAGGGCACAAGCCCACAACTGCAATGGACAACAGTCAGCACAGCACCCGCAGCGGTTTTAGCGACAAAGCATGAAGATTTGAAAGAGGAAAAAGTATGATGAAATTCAAAGGAAAATACATTGAAAAACTGCAAGTACACTAACTACTGATGCAAAAGAAGCAAAAAAATAGAACTGCCTTAAAATCTAATGAGACAGAGTACTGTTGATATAATCAGTAACACTGACACTAAAGCACTCTTTTTTCTCGTAACTACTAAGAACGGTAAGACCTCCCTACTTGAAACATGCCCCTTGCCTTTCATATTCCTGTGAACTACAAAAATAGTTGTGTAGGCTTAAGTAAAGTAATTATTCTTTTCCTCCAATCATATGACTTCAAACACAATGAGAGATAAAAATCCTACATAATTAAAAAGCAGTAGTGCCCATTCTCTCTCTGTTTTCTTTCTCCTGTATTCTATCCCAAACATTTATCTAAATGTATATATATGGAAGCCTTAAATACCTCTGCTGTCAGTTGTCTCTGAGCATCTTTGGAGGCTTGTAAGTGAAGTTTCAGCTCCTCCTTCTCAATCACATTCTGAAAGTACAAAAAGGTGCTCATCATTTTCTCAGCTGATTTCCCCAAGAGACTGATCCTCTGCCAGACTTTCCTGGAACAGCCACTCTCTTGCAGTGCAACCCCCTGGCTTGCCAAGTCAGTTTCTGCCTGCTGTAAGCACTGGCATGCACATGCTGCACAGACACCTGCACAGACACAGACACTTTATCAGAATTCCCTTACTTCTTTGAGTTTATGTTGGAGATCAACAATCTGGGACAAAAGGGATGAGATCTCTTCCTGGTAGCGAATCACCTCCTCACTCTTCTCTGACAACTCCTCTGTTATCCTGGAAATCTGAGCATTTGTTTGCCCTACAAAACATAAAAGGAACTTAGTCAAGACCTTCTCCCAGCACACCTTCTCCCAATACACCCCCCAAACCAAACCCAAACCCCAGAAAGGATGAGTCAAAGCCAACAACAATCTGCAAAATGACAAATACTCTTAGGAAATCAATTCATAATACATAAAAGTAGGTGCCTTAGAACACCCATAAGGAAAAGATTAAGAGTGGGGAGGAGGAGGAAAAAGAGTTAATTTCAAATGCAGGTGTAACATATTATGAACTAATCATGCAGAACCTGAAATACACATCATCAGTATGTGAAATGACCACAACAAAACTATTTCAAATGACATAATGGCTCATGACCAAGGCCAGACTTGGAATATCCTGGAAAGTCTGGTTCTGAATTAATCTTGTTATTAACTACCATTGCAAGCAAAGGCATTTTGTCAAACCTTGTCAAGTGTAACATACACTCTTGATCCTGGTCATTATCTATTCCCTAAAGATCCACTGAATACAATTTCCTGTTTCTTTTTTTTTTTCTTTTAGCAAGCACTTCATGAAGTGAGATGACAAAGCAACTCAAAGAGCTGAAATATTTTTATGCAGTTAGCCTTGTTTGTACACTTGCCCTGAAAGCACTGCAAAGTCATAAAAAAGTCTGATCAATCTTGCATAAAGGTCACACTACAACTTCAGTGCTTGTTGTACCTCACACATTTACTGCACAACAAGGCCCTGCTTATGGGCCTGTGGGCATTTAAGCTCAGTCAGTTACCTTTTTCCTGAAAATGCAAATTTTAAAGCTGTAGGCAACACAGCTTTAGCAGAAGATTCTTTCTGTGAGTCTAAATTACCTAGCAAGCCTACATGTGCTATAGAATTGAATTAAAAAAGTGAACTCACAGACATTCTCACTGAAGGAAAATAGGACAGCACATTTGAACTAACTCCTATTTGCAAAACATGCATATTTTCTCAGCGGGATCAGAGTAAACTAACCAACTAAGTATCAGTTCATAGTATTTAATGGTCATCTGTAACAAGAAAAATAAAGCAGCAATCCAGTCTTCTTTATGGTGGTTGTACAGAAAAAAAAATCTTAAATATAATTTAAGGTTATTATGCACAAAGAAAGTAGTACACATCAAATGACTACAGATAAAAAAGTATTGTTCTTTATTGTTTCAGAATACTTAGCATGCATTTACGTAAGAGTAGCTGCAATTCTTTGCAAATAAGCAGTCCCCAAAGCAAATACAAACAATTCCTCTAGACAAATTAAGCCACTTGCTAATTTAAATTCTTTGCTTTGTAACATGTATTTTAAGACTAATGTGTTCATAGTTTTAAGAATCTATACACCAACACATTTCAGTGTTAAGTGTGCTGAATACACAAGAAGAATATTTTGTTGGTTTTCTAGTGTCTGTAGGCTTTAGTTTAGGAAGTTCATGGGCATTATCTTTTGTGTTCATTTTCCCCTTCTAAACATGACACACAGAGCTGAATTTCAGTGCCAGAGTGAAACCTGATGAAATACAGAAACAACCTTACACTTGGGCCTTTGCCCAAGACTTCAGTGATTGGCATAAATTACTGAAGCTTGTTTTTGCATTCAGGGTTAACTAAGAAGGTGCAGGCACTAGGTATTTCACCTACCATTCTGCTATTGCAAAATACAGTCTGGATACTCACGGAGTTCTTTGACACAGTCATTGACCAGCTGCTGCTCCTTCTCTTCATATGTAATGGTTTCTGACTTCAGGTGGCAAGCCTTCAAGAAAATTATTCATTTATCAATAACAATTTCAGTTTATCTACAATGTAATAAATTTTTATTTCTAAAATTCTTGCAACTGAAGAATCTCCCCACTCTTTAAAAATTCTATGCAACTGTGTTTTCCACCGTAACCTGTTTCCCAGAATTTCACAGGTATTTTGAGTGAAAGACACACGGACACATGAACAAAGCCTGGTCTCTTGGCTCTAATCAAAAATTGTTGCAAAAAGATGTAATTTGGTAGGGAAAATGAACCAAGACAGAAATCAGAAATAAGCAATTAAATTTGCTTCAAAAAACTTATGATAAAAACTGACTGATGTTAGCCAACTCTCTTACGGCACTGAAAAGCCCATGGTAGAACAGCTTTTCTCCATATTCCCAACTAGTCTAATATTTAGAGTAAATTTTCTGGGCCCGAGACTGAGTATCACAACACATCTAAACAACATGAAGCACTCTAGATTCCCACTTCCCTTTTGACTGTGAGAATGATAATATTAAATTTAGCACAGACAAGTCTTCTATACTCAGGACTGTTTGCCAGTAAGGGACTCACACTGTAAAACTCAGCAAATGGTTTTTAAGATTATCCCAGCAAACAGTGGTACATCTACACAAGTGCAGGCAAATACACTTCTTTACATAGTGCTGTCACATGAAAATAAATAAAAAAGTAAACAGAGGCTCATTGTAATTGAGGCTATTTCAAGTCACTGAAGGTTATGTTACATCACAGAGTGATTAACCCCTGGCTGGTCTGCAAACCTGTGCAATCATATACAGGCTTAGGAGCAAAATAAAGGCAATCTGATCTTCTCTTTCTTATCCTACAGCACTACTAACGTATCCATTTGGTCTTAGAGAATTCTAGGAAGAATGTGCATCTCATGCTGAGTATTTTGGAGACAAAACAAGGGCAGAAGTGTATTTTGTTGACATTAAAGTAAACTAGTCTGGTACTGGTCAAGCTTATACTAACAAGCTTATACTGGGAAAGGGTCACATAGAAAAAAATCAAAAAACCACACAAACACACACACACACTCTCAAAATAAAAACCCCTCACGGTTCTTACAAACAACACCCCCTTTTCTTAAAGGCAACAAAAGAATCCAGTTTTAAACATGTCCTATTTTATGAGTTCCACTCTTCATTACCAAAGAAAAGACACTGCATCTGTAGATTCCAACTCTTGGAACCTTTGCTGTTGGTTTCATTTTAGAGCCATTTTTTGTTTGGCCATTTAGTGTCTATCCTCCCAATGGCACAGTGCCTGTATTCAAGTTTTACACACACAAGAGACCAGCCAAAATAGAGAAACTAATCACACAGTCAAAACTAAGTGTGTCTTTAAAATAATTTAAATGGAAGCTTATTAACGCTTAAATATCTTCTGACAAAAACAATGGCAACAGAATGGAATTCCCCAAATACTCCTGCTCATTGCAGTCAGATTTATATCAAAACAAACTGTGTAAGCTCGAGGGCCTGATGTGTCCAAGTACTTTTGCTGGGTGCTTACGTATGCTCTCATGTTTTTTCATGTATCACAACTGCATTGAGAACAGACTACCAGAGAACTCCGGAGACAATGAGGAATGAAGGAAACAGAACGATGTGGGCATGGAGGGAAAGTGCTTGAGAATGATTTGTACACAGCGACACAAAACAGCCATGTGCTTCAAGAGAAACCCTGATGCTGGATTTTGAGCACCCTGACTCGTTTCATACCCAGCACACACAGCACAGACCATCGGTCGGACCTACCTTGGATCGCAGAGCCAGGTTTTCCTCCTCCAGCTCTCGGAGTTTATCCTGCAGGACATCCAGCTGCAATGGATCGTGGGAGACACTGAAAGACTCGTTGAAACGCAGTGGTGTGGAACAGCTGGAATCTGTCTCACTCTCCTCAGAAGCGATGGAAACAATACGCAGCAGGTCATCCTTCTTTGACAGTTCATGCTGCAGCTGGTTAACCTAGGACAAGTGAAGATCACCACCACGTGAAATACACTTTAGATACGCAATACCATAGTGCATTATTTATGCAGCCTCTAGAACATCACTACTCCAGTCTAAAATGAGATTTAAGAAGAGCTCACACCTCTATTTTACAGGAAGTTTGCAAAATCATAATTTTACCAGTGCAAGTGAGACTGAAAGTTCAAGACACCACAAAAATGAACAAGAGAACCTACTTTTTAAATCGTTTCCTGCAAAATCGTTTTCCAGCTGCCTTGATACATGATTTCATTTTAACCTGCTAGCTATCATTTTGATTATGACCATTACTTTGAACTGCTGAGTTCCTGGAGAAAAGGACTGAAAGGCAACTATTTCCACGTATAGAGTGGTACCCTCCAGTCTGCACATTACATGAATCGTAGGACAATTAAAAACAAAAGAAGAAACAGATCTCATTTAGATAAATTCTATTTTGCTTATCTACATTTTTATATGACTACCTAAGTTTATGCTGCCCTACAGCTGATTATGAGTACACCTTTGTTACCAGCATACTGTTTTATACAAGCAGCTGAATCCATTTCACTGTAGCTTACACTACATCTGTTGACCACAGGGTTATTTGTCAACTAACTATTTAATTCCTTTTTTAAGAAAGAAAAACAAAGAAAAGGTTAGATCAAGAATTTGTGCTTACAGGAAGAGAGGGAGTGGAGATCTTGATCAGAATTCACTTTTCAGTACATTTTATTTATTCATTTGTTTACTCTTAGTGTAAGCACCCCATTAACCAGCTCATTTTCTGTTTCCTCACCTGTGAAGTTGTTATGTAGCAGCTCATGTCAGATACCAATCTCTTATTTTGACTTCTATTAGTCCACTCTTAATTTAACAGTGGGAAACCACACTGATGGTCTGATATACCTAATGATATCTACCATTCTCATAATTTCTAGTTACTACAATATGCAATCTTCAGTTCCTGGATTGCAAGAAGTGACTGAACAATGATTAGGAGAATGACATCTGAGCAAACTTCTGTAGTCTGCGAGCACCAATCACCCCTTTCACAATGAAATAATATAATTCTATTAAACCTCTTGCCACCATCATAAATGGAAAAAAAAAGAGATTAAAAAAAGGGGAAAAAAATGTAAATAAAGGAAAAAAAGAAAGAAAAGCGGTCACTTACTCTGTCTAGAGTTTGTCCTAACTGTTCTTCCAGTGATTCATTCTGTTCCATCAACAGATGGTTTCGCTTAAGGAGGGCTTGTCCAATTCGTGCTGCCAGTTCCAGGTCCCGATCTTTCTGCTCCCAAAATGAGAAAAAACATTTCCTTTTGATCACGTAAGGTTTAAATTTAGAGCTTTAGATTCTCCTAGATATTGCTCAATGCATCACCACTCCGAGATCCCCTTTCACTCTCAAATGGATCAACATTGTTAGAAAATTATTAATGCTTCATCACCTGGATCCAGAACACATCCTAACTGTGTTTTTTGATATCGCACATTCTCTTCCACAGCCATTTGCAATAACAGGAGGAGGGGAAAGCACCAAACCTGGGGACAGTTTTGGATTTTGGGCTGAGTACAAAGGGCTCTGTTGAATCACACACACACACAAAAATCACATTTACTTAGGCCTGTGGTCTTTCCAGTGACATTTTCTCCAGAACAGACTGCTCAGCCTGAATAGCGGTGAAAGGGTAGAAGCAGAGGAGCAACAGGAAATCAGAAGAAAGCTGCTTCTTTCTTATACTCACTGGTTTAATGGGTGCCCACAGTTCTGTTAAATTTTGTTTCTGACGAGGTGCAAGCAAATGGGCAGCTTCTCATTATCCATGTGTTTGATAAGCAGCTCTTGAGATAACTGAATCAAAATGTTCAGCAGCTGAATAAAACCCTCCCTCAAATACACTTCCCCAACTGTATTAACACAGCACGAGAGAGACAAGCATACCTCAGCTAACAGACGTTTGACCATGTCAGCTTCACTGTAGTCTTTCTGTTCCACATTATCTGTGCCAAGAACTGAAGAGAGATAAACATGCTTATTGAAGGAAAGACAAGATTGTGGGAAGGGGGAGAGCTAAACTCAGAGGCTGCTGTTTATATCCAAATACAGTACTTGGTTGATGAAGCTAGCAGAGGCTATGAAAATGCATCTTCAACTTCAGAAATGTGAAATAATACTCATTTGGGAGACTGATAAATGAGGTATTCAACATTTACACCTTTCAGCAACATTAACTAAGACTTGAGGTGCTCACACATCCTTCAAATTTAGAAAAAGGAGAAAAAACTCCTAAGAGCAACTTTTTGAATACAGGTAAGCAATTGAATCATCCAGCCTGCTGAGGAGAGGAGGAAGAGTATATTGGAGCACATCCAAATATAGTTGAATACATACTTTAACCCTGAAGCAAAATTCCCTCTTGGCTGTGTGACAGCTATACACAGGAAGTACAGAGACCCCAGAGACTAGTCACGAAAACGCATCCTTTAAGGGCTTGACCATCTTGGAAACAATTAAGAAGAAACGAGATAATGTATGTCTGCATTTTAGATGTAGCAGTAAATGCTATCTTACTAATCAAGTAACTCCAATGTTTGAAGAGTTTGTAAAACTACTAAAAATCTGAGAAACAGTAGGATTTGAAAAACAGCACTGAGTGAGGAATTAAGCAAAGCATTAAGAATTTGTGAACAACTCTAAAGTTGTTCACAAACTGACAACTGACATGCTAAGTTTTAGCATGTCAGTGCTAAAACTGCAAAGCATTGGTCTGCTCTAGTTCACGCTCTGAGAACGAGGAGATGGTAGTAACAAAGGCATCTTAATTACCTTGTGCAAATTTGTGAGATCCATCCAAGGAGGAGGAAGGAAGTTCAATAAGAGCTAGAGTGACAGATAATGAAAGATGTGGGGGGAAAAGAGAACAAAGAGGAGAAAGAATTAAAATGTAAGGAAATAGGTGACTTTGCCATGCATTTACCACAACAAAAAAATAAATGCATGTGCAAACATACTTTTTTCACTATTAAAACTTTCTTAGGCCTTTTAGGGAACTATTTAAAAATTATTTCCTTCAGGAGCGGAATTATATATCTCTCCGTCAGGTGATGAATGTTTGTACTTGTCCAAGCTCAACAGCAATTTGCTATTTTTGCTTTATGAAGTCAGGATCATTAAAGTGAATAAGGCAGCAATATAAAGTTAAAAATTACAGAAGTATCTGCTTCAGCTGAAGGTTTAAGTTAACCTGTTTCAGAAGTAATTCCATCATCACTGAACTGCAAAATGAGATTACTATGGATTTGATCTCAAGATGACTTTCACTCTTTTACCTTGTTTAAAAATGATTGTTACTCTGAATACACAGTGGTATTGATTATCAGTTCTTTTCTTTGTTTGTTTTGTTGAAGACTGCACACTTAGTTATGAGATAGCATGCACTTCAGCTTGGCACGTCACTGACTTTATTTACTTATGTTATATAAGCTGTCTACAACCTTTACATACATAATGCCCACAATTAACCTTTCAAAGCATAACACTACGGCTATGCTAAAATCAAAAACAAATTACATTTTAGTAACAAAAGAAACTTTTTTGTAATCTCGAAAGACAGGAGAACAGGAAGAACAACACAGAAGGAAAAGTTTTACTGTTTCTCTAAAAGCTTAAAAGAAAAATATATCAAAGTAACAAACCAAATGCTTTTCACCAAGAAGATCAGCAGGCATAAAAACCCAACACAAGCTGTTTAAGCATGTAGGAGCTTTGAACTTACAGCACTGTCATTTACTAATTGTATTTCTAAGCAGAGAAAAAATAGAAACTCTCCACTAAATTTAAAGTATGTATCTATCAGTAGCATAACATGCATTTGGAGGACAATTTTACTGTACTGCTTGGCTGCTGATACTGGTTGCTGAGACACGGGACTCCAAACACATCTAGCTTATCAGTATTTGGAAAATTCACTGCACACATGTAACTAAGTTACAGCCATTACATAAAGGCAGAATATTATATCCAGCTCTCCTGTGGTAACTGTTCCTAGCAGGTGATTTCAAAGTTACAAGTTTCTATCCAGTGCCTTTAATAAAAATTTACACTAATTCCGTACAAGGTTACTCAGGTAGGTAAGTCCCTAAAATCAAGAGCAAATATCTTTACTCTGATAAATAAAATCACAGAACCAACAGCTTTGAAACTTAGCTCTATAAATAAAATCACAGAACCAACAGCTTTGAAACTTAGCTCTATATAAATTTCGTTATTTTCTCTCAGTACAGGATCAAAACTATACACAGTTTGTTATAATTCTCTCTTGAGAACACATGCACATGCAATACTCACCTTGCCAAGTGAAAGTTGCAAGCAACTCTTCGTTTTGGTTAAAATTCTTGTTGTGTTGTGCCATGACCCTTAATTCACACACACAAAGTAGTTCCAAAGAGTGATCTTTTGTAATTCAGGGCTTCTTAGCCTAGCACAGCTGAAGCACACAATATTCTTCCACCTCACTGGAAACACTGACAGTGTGAACCCAACTGGTCATGGGACAGACCTTCTTATAGGCAGCAGCAGCAGCCATAAAAACAGGAGGAGCTTAAGTGCAATAACTGTTGTGTTGTTTTGGGGTTTTTTCTCAACTATAAATTCACTCAAACCATATATTTAGCATTCTCTCTTGGAAAAAGTCATAAAAATGTTTCCATACATATACAGGGGGAGGAAGATACGCAGTAAAACCCCATCTTATGCTTCATGTCACATTTATTCCCAATTTCAGGCAACAGAAAGAAAGATTAAAATTTCACCTAACAACAATAATTATAACTAGAACTTGATTTGTATCTGTATTTGTCTGGGACCTTCCCAGTATGTCCCCATGGGTTACTAGTCTCAAAAAAGCTACTATGATGACAAGTGTAACCAATGTCTGAACAATTTCTGGGAGAACCATAAACCATATTTATCTTAATTAAGATACTTCTTAATTAAGTTACTTCTTAAATGATAGAAGAATTGGTTTTATATGTTATGCCTAACAGCTATCTTTTCATTCAATTTCAGTAATTGTTACAAGAAAACACTTATAGCAACTGCTCAAAAAACTCCTACAAGCAGTTTACTGTTTTCACAGGATACCTTCTGTATTTGAAAAAAACTTCCCTCTGGGAGAAATAGGAAGACAGAACTTTCTGCAGTACCTTGACAGCCAAATAATACACAACAGGCTTCATGAAAACTTTGTTGATAAAACCCCTCCCTCTCCCTGCAGGTTGAAAATGGAAGCTCACACCGACTGAAGGTCCTTCGGAGCCCTGTGTTTCATCACGCAGGTGAGGTGCTGAGCAGAGAGCTTCAGCAGAGCCACGTTTCATGTCAAGCTCCATCCAGCACAGACAGACTCTGATCCCACCCCTTTATAAGTAACGCTTGGAGACAAGTACACACCCCACCAACTACACAACTGCTTCCAGTGAACTACAAAAGCATTAACTCGGCTATAAAATCATTTGTGCTTGCATTTTTATTATCACAAACAGACTGAGCAATAAACATTAAGAGGCTTTCCAATTACTTCCCACAGTTAAAAGAGTTCAAAGCCTGCAAGTCCAATCCGTAACAAGATCACTCTAAATTGCTGAGCACTGCATTCTTGGGAGGTAATGTTTAAGTCTTTTCTTATTTCTTTGCTATGCACCCTCGGGAAGCTTAAACTACAAACAGCAATGACACAAAAAACCCTTTTAGAGGTGGCGCGTACAAGGAAGAGGTAATCATTACAGACTGTATATAAATAACAAGTTTACTCTTCTATATGGTTTGTTCCAATAGTTCCAATATATGGAGGAAACAGGACTTCCCCATTTATCTGAAGTGATTCCAATGCATTCTCCTCTCATGAAAACACTTAGAAACTACAGGCAAGTAAGTGTTCAGTTATTTTGGCAACTTTCTATATGTTCGCTTTTCAACGTATTAAAGGTTTCTTCAAGTGACTGGAGCTGTCCATTTTCTTCTTCATCATTTGATAGGTATAGGAATAAGTTATTTAGTATTTTCAGAACTGGAAGGCAGTGACCAACACTGATCTAGTACCCACTTACCTGCCATTTACTCCTTTTCTATCTCCAGAAGAAACCACTGACAGCACCTCACAAAAAAACACTGACACAAAACATCAGGGTAACATCACCAAATCCACGACAGCATCATGAACATTCCTGAAAACAGAGTTGCTGCACAGTTCTGGGTTCCTGCCTCTTTTTCACTATCACATGTTCCCACTCTTACTTCAGTAATCTGATGATCAGGCAGTCATGGGACATCCTAAGTCAGCCATTAGAATTGCAGTCCTGAACTACAAGCACTTCCCCTGAACTCAGCCTTTTCTTCCGCCTGTCCAAAGTTTCCCAGATTTGACCATTTCCTAATACTAATACTAACTTTGTACCTACATTTTTATCTTCAATATTTGGGAAAAAAAAAATACCGACTCACTCATGTAACGGAAGGACTCCTCCTCACGAGCTGGAGAAGCGATCTCCGGCACACGGCCATGGCAAGCCGGGGGCTGAATCCAGTCTGGATTTTCATACAGGTACAGAGAGTCTACTCGTAACTTGTAATCTGGCAACTGTTCTTCCAGCATGCTCACCAATTCCACCTCAGGAAGGTCCTCACTGGAGCAGCCATCTGAAAGAGAGTAAATGACAGTGACAGTACATTATTAAATACATGTAAAATTTGATAGTGTTGCTACAGTTCTATACATTTTATGTACTATAAAATACTTCATAAATCTTCGGTAGATTTGAAAACAATCATTCTGTACCAGACAAAATACCAGAATACTTACTGAATCAATACTTGATTTACACTGCAATACTTGTAAGTTCCTCATCCCCAGCTGACCCCACAACTTCCTGAGAAGCTGGTATACTCTGTGTCCCTCCAACTTCCTGAATATGATGTAAGTAATGAGTTTCAGTTTCTATCTTTTCCTCTTCATTTAGCTAAAACACAAACCTACATTTTACCAGCTATTGATTTCCTAAAGTTTCACTGACTTTTATTATAGCTGTTACACTTCCCCTTTCTGAAGGAAATTCATTTTTCTTGTTCTTCTGTTTTATGCATTGGTTTGATAACAAACATAGATGTAAACAATCTTAAAATAAGTAAAATCAACTGAATACTGCTTTGAAATAAGGGAACAAATACAAAATTCCATTATCATCCTTATGGAATCACATGCTGAGAAACGTGATATTAAAACCCCTGCAATCGAAGTTTAGCTCTTTCTGTGTTGTGGGGTGTGTGTGTCCCACAATCTTTTCACAATTATTGCAAAAAAAAAAAGAAACATTAATACTAAATTGCTCAAATATCAAGGGTATGCAATGATTATCTTTGCAACATTTCCACTCAAAATGAAGACTATCTGCAATATCTTTCAATGGGAAAAACACCAATGTTGACTATTGACAGTGAGAATTTTCAAACAGTATTTTACAGTGCACGCTGACTTTACAAGTGAGTTACAGGGACTCACTGTTTTTGTTCCTCTACAGTATCACATAAGCAATACAAAGAATGTGAAACGTAAGGTTGTCTTCATGTTAGTGCTTTATGACATGTTAGACACACTCAGGATTTGTAATAGTAATTCTTCAACTTACCAGGGATGCTCTCCAGGCCTCTGGGATCCAAACTCATGAGTCCTTCCTTCACAGTTCACTTCCTTGGAAAGAGCATTCTGTAATCAAGCTGTGCACCATTCCTTCATTGCTTTGGTGAAAAGATGGCTTTGGTTTAGAGACAGAGTAAGTGAGATCCATCAAGCCACAGAGACTCACAAATCTGGCATCAGCTCACTTCTGTAGGCTGGTTCATACTCCATATCTACTGCCATCTTAGGACATGCCTATTTCATCTGGGCTACTACTGATCAGTAGAAGTATTTCAAGTAAGCTTCACCAGCTTCTCAGCTCACCCATCACCTAAAAGTAAAACAAAGAAATGCCAAAGTTTAACAGATTTCACTCTTTCAAGGAAGACAGGTAAATTAGTGTGACTTTGTCTCTTTCAGTCTGAATTTCCCCTCTGAACTATAATTAACTTTAAAAAAAAAAAGGCAAACGCTTTATTTCCAGTTTACACAGTACATATAAAAGGCAGCATTAAAATATGTTTTATCCCTGCAGATATAACATCTCACCTTAAGCATGGACTTTATCAAATATCTCTTTGTCTGTACTATTCCTCTTCTTTCACATAATATTTAGTGTATTCAGGTCATTCACTAAAATGAGGCATTTCTTTTTTATGGTAACGGACAGCAGCTCCAGCTAGACAGAGATTTTCTTCAGGCCACTGCATTTATTTAAAGTGATGGATTCTAAAGGCAGGATTTCAAAAATATCACCCTTAACATTTCTGTTGTTAAAAAATTTAAGTTTTATACAACTGTTTGCTTTAGTCTCTTTTCCTTTTGGAGTCTGTTAATTAAAAATTGGATCCATCAGAAATTTCCTTTGTGGATTGTGATAAAATTTGTGTTTTCTCTTCAGCAGGGACTCATGTAAACCAGAAAACGAAACCACCATGACTAATTAAGATATGCTATAAGAACAGTTTAATAAAGTAAAAATACTGCTCTTCCCTTGCCAAGACTGATTAATCACCTTCCATATAAAACAGTAGTTCTATAAGACAGAAAGATGTAAAACTAAAGAGAAAGCAAATCTCCTTTTCCCTCCTCTGGCATTCAGTTAACATAAAACTCTCTTAAAATCTTGCATTAATTTAAAATTTGCTCTTAACATTTTCCCCAAGATCTCCAATCATCAAGCACAGCAATCAGAGGTTTGTTTTGCTATCTGTAGCAACCTCTCATTTGACAAGATCAAAATGGACAGTGCAGGAGCTCTTTAGAGCAAGCTTGGAGCCTGCCAGTCCATCTGCTTGTACACTTTGGCAGGAGATAAAAAAAAAACTTTGTTCCATTAAGGTCCGCTCATACTTGTGGGCAGTATCTTCTTGTTTTGTAATTTATTTCTTTATGTATGTACTCTGCTTATCAGTTGTAATTCTTGTCCATATTAAACACTTAATAAAAAAGAAAAGATATTTCAGAAACATTTTCTGTTTGAATGTATAGATGCTTCCAGCACTTTTCAAAATTTTTTTTCCTAGAGGCTGTTTTTTAAATGGATTGCTGAAAAGCATGAACTATACATACCCCCTTCTCTAAAACAACTTCATAATACAGCATAATAGAAGACATGTAAGAAGATTGCTGTAGATCCACACATGCAAATGACTTTATTTTGTAATAAAAAGAGTCACTATACAGCTGGACAAAGTTCAGCAGCATAGGACAGTTTCTTCACAACTCTGACTCAGTCTTTTTCCTTTGAGTTTTAAAAATGTAAAAATGAATGCTGCTACTTCTCAAGGTTGGTTTTAATCTAAGCACAAAGCAGAAACACTATTTGTTGCAGGTCAATCTCAGTTCAGCCAAAGAGGGGAAAAAAAAAAGTCAAAAGTGATTTGGCTAAATGTTTTTTAGAGCACCAGGCCAACACCAAGCTATTGAACTGAAAGGGCAAACTCATCTGTAAAACCTTTGAGAAGTTTACTAGATAAGCAAATACCATAAAAGTTAATGCTTGTACTCCCAATGCTTCTCATAGCTTCACGTTCCTGTACCGTGGGGCACCTTCTGCAGAAATCAGTAGCAGTACCACCCTGAAAGTGACTCCATGACCTTTCTACATGGCAGCTATAAAACTATTTCCCAACTGCAGATTTCTGCAAGTCACAACTATAATTAAATACATTTAAGTAAAACCCATAAAATTTACAACATGGCTTTAAATATATGACCATGCTATAAAAACACAGACCAGAAATTAAAATTGTTAAGTCGCGCAGAAAGACATGTGCAAAAGAGAAGGAGAAAACTTTCTCAGGTATTGATTTTAATCTTTATTTATAAATATTATTTCCACTGTCAATTTACTATATTCATTCTACTCTGATCTACATCTTACTAGTTTTGTCCCCCTACTCCCTCATAGGCCAATTTCCCACTGATGTTTGCATCTTTTATAGGTTAATTGAACATGGAAAAAACCAGAAATTCAAATACTGGAGAACAACCCATATGCAGGGGTGGTGCTCTCAGGAGGCTTTCTTTGAGGAAGGTTCAAGAGAGATGGAAATAACAGACAACATTTTATATACATACATACCTACCCACCTACCTATCTCAATCTTAGTATTTCTTCACTCTCTAGGTTAAATTTTACTCCCCAATATGTGTCTCACATTTCAGCTACCATTTGGCCCCAAACAGTAAGCTAATATCTGGGATACACAGAGCACACTTCTTGCAGAAGTGGGAACTATTCCTACACCTTCTGTATCTGCCCTAGAGAATCCAAGTTGCTCTAAAGAGATTCTGTAGTTTTTTCCTTTAATGAGTCAGAAGACCTCAGTAAAGATTAACTTGAAAAAGCAATATTGACTAAAGTCTTAGAGTAAGATAAAACAGTTATAAAGCCTTAGAAATTTTTCTTGTCTTTGTAACTACCACTTTGAGCAACTCAAGACGGATGCTGAAAGAGTTGGGGCACCTCAAGATATAATTAATTCTGAAGACATTCTAACACTAGAGAATTCTAATTAAAATCTGAATTATGAGAAAGGTGAGGGAGCTGCTTTACAACTGGAAACCACACACAAATGTACGTGTTATTTCTTTGTGCACAAAAAGTTAAAAATGTATGCAAAATATTGGCATCTACACTGACACTATCCAAACTTAAATGTGCTGTTATTCCTGCTGTTTTTCATTTGCTGAGAGCAGCTGATTCCTCACAAGTACTTGGAAAGACTAAACTAGGTCTGCTCCTCTGTACAATTCCAGGATGTTAGGCCACAAGTAACACAATTAGGCCACAAGTAACACAAACAAAATTTTGACAATAAAGAAGATTCTAACTTGATTAAGAGACAAGACAACATCCATTTTCCAAAAGCAAGCCAAGTAAATGAGTGTATTATTCTGAGATGCCAAATTTTACTGCTATGTAAATATGCAATTAAAAAAATTACATCAAGTCATTAACACAGTACTTTTTCCATTACTAAAACTGGAATGCTGTCAAGCCAGCTAATAACAATCAACATATTTTGCATTTCAAGGTTAATGAAACAGTTCTATTCTTACAGTAAACATGACCACACTGAATTGCTGCCAAAACATTCCTGGGACTAGTGCTCAGAAGCAGAGGCCAAATCCTTCAACACCATCCAGTAGCAGATGAAGGACAAAGGATTATCTACTGAAAAACAAATCTATGCGAACACAAACTTTGCCTACCACAATTAACATTTGCTGTGTGCCTAGCACCTGTTATTTTCAGCCAGTACTATCCCCACAGAAACCTATTTAGTGCTTGTGTTTCTCTCATGTAAGGGAAAAAATATTTAAAAGAGTATGCCAACACAATCCTAAAAACAGCTGTAAAACAAACCTGCAACAGACCTTCAACTATAAATAGAAGGGTATAAGAAAGAAACTGTTAGAAAACAAACAAAATAAACCCCCCCCTCCATCTTCTGGATTGTTTTTATTTTGGGAGGGGGGTAAGGCTTCAGAGGGGAAGCTGGAGAACAAGTCTTGGGAATGATGAATCACAAGGAGATCATGAAGCTGGCCACAACACTCCCTCATCCTATTTAATCTACAGTTACACCAAGCCAGGCTCACTTATTCTCCTTGTCAGTCATTTGTAATAGCTCATATTCTCCAAAGTGGCAACATTTCCTGTTAAGTACAGGCATATATGCTTTATGTACATGTACACATGCACACTGTTGAATACCACAGCTTGACAGTTAAGATTTATTTAAATCCTGCATGTTTAGAGGTTGTCTATATCACCCTTAGTACACAATGTAAAAACAGCAAAGGCCTAATTGAAGTCTAACTTAATCTGAAACTACAAGTGTTACCTACATTAAAGACACATACAATGTTTTATTAATTCCTAAATCTTTTCTATAAATGCATAATCAAAACATTACTATCTGTATACATCTTTTCTCACAAGTTTTCTTTTTCCAGAAGAAATTATGTATATACGTAGTAATGCTATGATCTCAGAGGAAGCAAGAACTATTGTGAATTGCCTATTTGTTAGTTAAAATAGAAAATACAATAAATGCTCTTGAGGCATTCTGCTAATGCCTCATTCTACTAAGATCTCTGCTAATATTTCATTATAAAGGTTGTAATCAGCTTCTTTTAAAACTCAAGCTTGTTTTCTATAACGCATACTTGAAGGGAACTTGAATAACACTTAACTGAAATCACTAACACTTTCAGTTGATGCATGGCTGAATTCACCCAAAAAAGTAGTTTCAGTTCCTTGATCTATACCCCAGCCAGTGCTCAGCATTTTAAGTTACAATTCTGTATGTGTTAGAATTAACCAAACTGATCAATATGACTCAGCCACCAGAGCAATCGAACCAGATAAAAGGATGTCTTCTTTTTTGTAGCCATCTCTGTGAAAATGCTGTTTGTGTCTTCTTGGAAAACTAATCAAGACTATCATTCCTGAAAGACAGCACTCCTACTGGACAATATTAATTCCGGAAGCCCACTATTAGAGGCAAACCACCATCAGGAAAGTCTGTGGTTTTCCAACCCTCTTCAAAGTACATTTTCAGATACTCATAAAAGAAATTCGATAAACTGATACAGCTCTAAAAATCACACTGCCACTACAGAGTTGAAAAATTTCAGGTATTGGAAAATATTTTTTTTTCAATTTAGCTTCAGTGTCAGAAGTATAATCAAAAAGAAGTCTGCCTATTTTTACTAAGAACTACGTCTTTTGAAAGAAAACAAGTACGTGAAAACAAAAATCAACAAAAATCGACTAAAATCGACTGTGGCCTTGTAATGTTGCTTTAATTTATTACTGTATCAAATATCTGCATCAGACTGTCACAATCAGTCAACAGTAACTGTGAAACATAACCAAGAAATAGGCACATATACAACAGCTGGAGATTGCATTAAAAAATAAAAACACGAGCATGCCACACCACATAAATTTCTCCACCAGCATGGTCGACAGAGTAAATGACATTTACTGACAGATAGTCATACTCCAGTTTAACTAGCTGATAAAAATTTAACAGTGTGATTAAGAAGTTGATAAAAGCCAAAATTTCCTTGCCCTCCATACGCAAGCAGGACTAAGATGCCACCGAGGGCTGCCTCCTGTTCGCGGTGACATGACCCTCCAGGGAGCCCGCTCGGTGACGGGCACCCCGGGCCGCTGAAGGTCACCCTGGGCACCGCCTGCGGGCACCGCCGCCCCCGCAAACCCTGAATGGACGGAGCTCAGCACAGCGCTACGTTACATTACAGCATCACCACCGCCAAGAGTCCTGTCAGCTGCCAACCCAGACAGGCGCCGGAATTCCTTCTCCGCCCGGCACCGCGGGGCCAGCCCCGGACGCCGCCTCACGCTCGGGCCCCGCGCTCCGACCCCAACCAGCCGCAGGGAAGCCGCCGCATGCCCGGCGCGGCCCGCCGTACCTTCCAGCCCGGGGGGTGCCGCGGCTCGGCGGGGAACGGCCCCCGGGGCGACAGGAGGGAGGGTTAACCCCTGAAGGGGTGTGAGGCACAGAGCGCGCCGCTCGCCGGTGAGGCGCCAGAGCAGCGCCGGGCCGGCGCCGAGCGCTCGCTTCCCCGCCCCACGCTGCGCTCCCTCCGGCGCCGCTCCTTCCCGCCGCAGCCCGGCGTGCAACACAGCAGCGACAGAGGAAGGGCCCCGATGGCTTCCGCTCGGCTCCCGCCCAGAACTACAGCCCCCGGCGAGCCGCCGCCAGTGACGAGCCCCACAATGCGCCGGGGCGAGTGGCGCGGGCGGCCCCCGCTGCTGGGCTCGGCGGGGCCGGGAGCGGGGCGGGGCGGGGTTCTGGCGGGCGGCGCGGCGGTGGCGCC
>VXBT01001726.1:109063-304107 GCA_013400235.1 Oriolus oriolus | reverse complement strand
AGGGAGGCGGGGGCCCAGCGAGGAAGGCGAGGTACGAACTTAACAGAGAGAGTGAGGAACTGCGGGGGAGCCTGCGGGGCGTCCTTCCGCACGTTCTGGTGCTTTGTCACGGACGGATCATTGCACTCGAGATACACGACCGAGAGCTGCCTCAGTCACTGCGAACGCTGTAGTAGGAGCTGCAGCGCAGTGTCAGCAGAACCCAGTAACGCGCGTTCCCGGTACCGGGGCTTCGGCTCCGGAGCCTCCCCACTCCCCCAGCTCACAGGCACAGGTTTCTGTGGTTTTTTCCTGCCCTGCACTGTTCGCTGGCTGAAGCTTTGGCCAAAGTGCCATGAATGTATCATTTTACCTGTACAACACTTGCCACTATGTACAGTACAAAAAAAAAAAAAAAAAAGCCTGCGATACAGAAGGAAAAATGTGGGGACAGGAAAAAGGTTTATGTGGAGACGTGATCCAAAGCCGTATTGAAAAATGGGAACAATGTCAAACTACATTAAAAAAATAAAAATCTTAAAATTGTAATGTTATTTGAATAAATGTGCATCATGGATGTTTCTGTTGGCTGGCTATACACCTTTGAACTAAATCTACAATAATTTGACTTTGGTATATTAAGATTTTATTCTTCAGCTTAGCTTTTGTGGTTTCATATTGCAAGCAGCAGAATAAATAGTCTTGTGTGGGAGAATGAGGCATCTTCTTTCCAGGTAGGAGAAGGATGCTGTAGCCATTACAGTGCTGGGCAGTATCTTGAAGCACCTGCATTCTTTTTTTTTCTACTCCACTACAGACTTCCTCAGTGAAGTTTTTTAAGTCAAGTGCTGATCCTCTGAAGGTGCCCACTACCTGCTGGTATCGACTTTTGTCTCCATTTGGTATCTCTAATAAGGAATTACAGTATTTCTTTACTCCAAGCAGATCTTCAGGGTAAAAGTGCAACAGATTAGGAATGGCTTGGATATTTGGCAGTGAATGGGGTGGTGGAGGCTTGTTAGCTTTTCAAGAGTGTTCCTTGATTAACTAGGATACATAATTTAAATGCAGGATATATTCAAGCTTATCTCCTTAATAAAATTATCAGTTTCTGGTATAGTACTTCAGCTTTTATAAGTTAACTTTCATACAAAAATTACATATTAACATGGAACTATCTCCTGTACCTCACTTATCAGGCACAAAGTAGGATTCCTCATGGTAGTTGGAAGGCTGCCTATCAGAAAAGGACTTGGGGTTGCTGTCTGACAGCTGGCTGAACATGAGCCTGCAGCGTGCACAGGTGGCCAAGGCCAGTGGCATCCTGGTTTGTATCAGCAATAGTGTGGCCAGCAGGACCAGGGAAGTAATTGTCCCTCTGTACTTGCTGGTGAGGCCAGTTCACATCTCAAGTACTGTGTTCAGTTTTGAGCCCCTCACATGAAGAAAGACATTGAGGCACTGGAGGGTGTTCAGACACAGAAGGGAAACAGAGCTGGTGAAAGGTCTGGAGCACAAGTATTACAAGGAGTGGCTGAAGGAGTTTAGGCTGGAGAAGAGGAGGCTCGGGGGGGACCTTCTTACTCTACAATTACCTGAAAGGAGGTTATAGTGAGGTGGGAGTTGGCCTCTTCTCCCAGGTAACAAGCGATAGGATGACAGTAACTGGCCTCCAGTTGCACCAAGGGAGGTTTAGATTGGATCTTAGGGAAATTTTCTTCACTGAAAGGGTTGTCAAGCACTGGAACAGGCTGCCCAGAGAAGTGGTGGAGTCACCATCCCTGGTAGTGTTCAAAAAACGTGTAGATGTGGTGCTTAGGAACATGGTTTAATGGTGGGCCTGTGAGTGTTAGGTTAATGGTTGGACTCTGTGATCTTTGAAGTCTTTTCCAACCTCAGTGATTCTACTGTTGAAAATTTGCTTATAGCTAAAGTAAAATAGTTAGTCCCATTCTGTACTTACAGAAGCTTTGATACACTGAATAGACATCTCTCTCACTGCCTAAGCTTTCAAAGCATCAGACATAAAGTAAGTCTGCTAGAGGACTTTCAGAGAGGCCGCTCTGATCTGTGAGGGAGTTTGCTGATTCTGTAGCCTAAGTAAAGTGAAAATTATTGGAGTTGCTTCTCTTTCGTTTTTTTACTGAAATCCCTTACTTACAATAGTATTTCCTCTCTCACTTGTGAAATGTAAAGTGCAATTGCTTCTGCCTTGCTTTTTTTTTGTGAGCTAGTTCAGCTGCATACAGCCAAGCCAACATCTGACTAGCACAGCTGTGCTCCTTTAAAAGAACAGATGATTTCTTTTCCTACAAACTGCCAAGGATTCATGAGTCTGTTCTTTTTTACTTTTTGCACTTGTGCAGTTAACTTGCAGTTAAATTGTTTGTTCAGAATTGGCAACAAAACTTCTATACCCATTAATTAAAAAGGAACGCTTGAGTTGACGTGTAGTCCTCAGTGTGGAGTTTGAAATTGATATGCTACTTAAATAGAAGCAGACTTTCCCTGGGCTGGAGTTCTGGGGTTTTGTGTGTGTTAGATGACAGGAATGCCTCACAGTTGTGATTAAGGAGATTTAAGTTTAACACAGGTTTATGTATCATCTTACTTTGCTACTTTATTTTTTTCTAGGATAAATGGGTCTGTGTGACGTTTCCCCTGATCTAAAGCGGTTCCATGTCTTGTTTGGTAAGTTTGTCTTTAAAAATTCTGGTCGTTGTTCCTTGTTACCCAGCCATACCTTAGTATGAAAAGCCCTGGTGAAATGTCTTGCTTGAGGGGATTTCCACAGTGCTGAGATGTTTGAACTTTGTTGCGTTAGCTTTTGGTGAAGGAGACTTTAGTGTCTCTTCTCTCTAGGTCTGCCATGTATGTGCTTTATGCTGTTTCTTAACCCCTTGATTGATTGACTTGTAGCAGAAGACTTTCTGAACTGCTGCTTATAAGGCCTATTTTTTTACATTTTTGCACTGCCATATTTAATAAATTGCAGCAACTCCACCAACATTCACTTGTTTCTGTTCTCAAGGACTGCTCCTGTATTCTGCGTACACCAGTTGAATCAATCAGACCAGAAGAGCTATCTCAGAGCAGCATCCATGAATGCCTGGTAAGAAGAAAATAGAAACTTTAACTCCCAAGGTTAAACATAAAGTTCGTACGTATTAAAAATAACCTCATTAGGGAGTGCTTCTTAAAATATTGACAACAAAAATAAACAGAGCACTTTGGGGCCTCCACTTTGGAAGAAGACTACAGGTTGCTAAGTGTTAATCTTTTACCAGTTTGAACACAAACACACACACACAAAACCTGTGACTCATAAAACTAAGTGTTAGTAATGGTAAAAGTACCAGCTTGAATGTTCTTATTTGAATACTGGACTTTAGCATTAATAATATTTTCGCATTAATTTAAAAAATATAAATTATTAAAAATTACATAGTCATTTTGAGAACTGTTTCTTCTCTCTCTTAGGCTGATTCTGATCCAGCCTGGATTCCCCCATCTACAGGAAAGAATGAAATGGTATTTTGCTCTTCTAATGTCTCTCATTATGAACTCCAGCTGGAAATAGGTAACATAAACGGACCTTAAAATATTTCTTCTTCCTACAATCAATAGTTCATTGTTAACTGCAGTAAATATTAAGTTTGGAAAATGTGGGACTATTCTTGTGTCCCAGTTGAGAAAAGTGCAGAGCATTGCTCATATTTTAGTAATTGCTTATTTCAAGATCTAAGACAAATCAACAATTACCTGAAATTGTCTTTTGATGTTTGTGCATGTACATGTCATTTTTCAAAATCTGTGGTATGTGACAATAAATACAGCCTTAAGTAACATCATGTCTTGTAACTTGGCTACCCAAGTTGATTGTTCTAAGGATGGCTGCCTTAGATCCTACTATGCATGCATATGTTCATGTGAATATGCATACTAAGTGTTGTTCATTTAGATGTATAATTGATACTGACATATGTTTAAACACTTTTAGTTGTTCTCAAAATAGCAGAGCCATGCTTCAACTAATTTGCTGCATATATTTTGCTGCAACTACTTAAGGTCTTGACATTCTGAAAGAAAAAGACACACTGCTATCAAGTGCAACTTTAAAACTGGAAAATGATCTCTGAATATGAAGGAAACCATGTGATGAATTATTATGCTTTCCAGTGTTAAGGTAGCCATTTCTGGTTTCAGGAAGGAGGTTCAACAACTTAACTTCAGTTTACCTTGCACGGCATACACCTACAGACATGCAAGTTGCTGTAAGGATCACAGACCTAGAAAACTGCTCTGAAGAGCACTTGAAAGCCTTACAGGTAAAGGAATAGCATTTCTGCACAAAGTCTGATGAAGATAGTGAAGAATACATGTGAGATTACTGAACAGAGGTAGCCTTTGTTTGCAATGGGTCATTTCAGTCAAGTTTTTCCCTCCAAAGGAGTAGAATATAATAAATACAATGCATGTGTAAATTTGAGAGTTGCTTTCCAAAGACAGCAGCTGACAATTGCTTTAGAAATACTTCTGTAATTGTACAACTTATTTGAAACATGTTCTGTACTCTTACTTAACACCAAAAGTTTGGACTATGAACAAACTAGATTTACTTCAGACAAATGCAATTATGGGCAAGCTGTTTACATTTCTGTTGCAGGCTATGCACATCACCTGCAATCTTGTATAAATGCAAAGAAACAGCTCTATTTACTGATTACTGATGTAGTTAATACTCTTTGTAGGACTGCTGTCTCGTGGTTAACACATCCACTTTCATTTAATTCCATAGAATGAGGTGGTTTTATCACACTTTTTCCAGCATCCCAACATAATGACATTTTGGACAGTGTTTACAGCTGGAAGCTGGCTTTGGGTCATCTCCCCATTCATGGCCTATGGTAAGAACTGCTAACTGCAATTCTGGAATAGGAAAAAGGGCTGATACCAGTTGGACCACATGGTCCATGAGAGGTTTCTCTTTAATCATCTCCTGTCTAGTAGAAAAAACAAACTCTCCCAAACCATTTGTTTAGAGAAGACTTCCTCCCCAGTGAAGACTGGTATTTGAACTGCATTAAATTCCACTTAGTCCTAGCACCCACCATGGTGCTAGGAATGGTAACTGGGAGATGTGTATCTACACTGAATACAGGTTGGGCACAGACTTCCAGTTAACAGAAGCATGACATGGGGCATCAGTTACATCCATGTAATAACTGTCCTTGATGCACCAGAGTCAATATAAAGATGAGACTGCTGCACTTGATGAGTGCATACAGTGAAGGAAGTATAGACAGGTAATTTAACAAGACTTGTTAGGCCTAGCTAGGTTTTTTTCACTTCCAGGTTCAGCTAGACACCTGCTGAAGACTTACTTTCCTGAAGGAATGAGTGAAGCTTTGATAGGGAACATTCTGTTTGGTGCAATCAGAGGATTAAATTACATGCACCAGAATGGATATATTCACAGGTAGGAGAATGTCAATAGGTAAGAACCAGATTATAGCATTTCACCTTAAGTATTGTCTCCTTCCTTTTCCTATATACCTTCTTATATCAGACAGTGCACAAGTAACAATTTTTTCAATAATACAGCAGAACCAAGTTTGTAAAATCTTAGCCAGAAATGTATTTATACATTTCTTCCAACCAGTTGTTACAGGGATTATACATCTGCCTGGCTTTGTCTCTTTGAAGCAGAAGAAAACCAGAGTTATAAAAAGGGCTTCCTTAGTTTACACTACCCTTGCCGGGGAGAAGGCCCTTCCTCCAATTTCGGGCACTTTTTTCCTGATCATATCTTTAAACAGAGAGATGAACTCCATGCTAGCATCTCACTATAAGTCAGTGAAATATGAAAGCCTTTCTGTTCTAATAGTGCTTTGAGTAATTACTGTAACTAAAATTTACCACTTTATGTTACAGGAATATTAAAGCTAGCCACATTCTGATTTCAGAGGATGGGCTGGTTTCTCTCTCTGGCCTAAACAACCTTTACAGTTTAGTTAACAATGGACAGAAGTCAAAGGTGGTGTATGATTTCCCCCAGTTTAGTACATCTGTGCTTCCTTGGCTGAGTCCTGAACTGCTGAGACAGGTTAGTATAAATTACACATAATTTTTCCTATTCAAAGTTAGCGGCAGTACTCAATTTCCAACTTAAGTCTGCTTGTAGAAGTACAATGAAAGATGTTGAACTGAAACTTTTAAAAGTACATGTATGTACTGAATTTTTAATTCTTCTAGAGGGAACCAGTTCTAAAGCTGTTGGTAAGCTGATTCTTACTAAGTCTCTTTACCCAAACCTCCTGGAAACTACTGCAGATCCTGAAACTTGTGTTCAGTAAAGCCATCAGATTTCTGAAAAAAGCCTGAGGTTTCACAATTTAATTGCTTCAATACTGTGTAAGTTGTGGGGTATTAGAATCTCATTTTGAAGTGGGCACTTGTATTCTTGTTGGCACCGCTCAATGGTGTCAGTGATCAGTTGTGTTTCCTTTCTCTCACAGGATTTGTCTGGGTATAACATGAAGTCTGACATTTACAGTGTGGGAATCACAGCATGTGAATTAGCCAATGGACACGTTCCATTTCAAGATATGCCTCGCACTCAGGTACAATGCTAAACTTTGTCACTAGTTAAAAACATGCTGAGCATTCTTTTTGGTTTGTTTTACTCATAGAAACCAGTGTTATTACTACTGAAATAGTGGCTGCTTTTTGTTACTTCAAATGTGCATGCTTCTTTCTAGAACAAATAATCCTTCCCTCCCTGGAGTTTCACAGCTTACCCTGAATAGGTCAGGATAGCTGTTGAACTCTCATACTGCTATTCCTTTCTACTAGATGCTGCTGCAGAAGCTGAAAGGTCCCACCTACTATCCTTGGGATTTAAATACTTTTCCCCGGGGGGAATCCAGGATGAAGAATTCCCGATCAGGTGTTGATTCTGGAATTGGTGAGAGCATGACACGCACAATGACCAGTGAAAGACTACAAATGCCCTTTTCCAAAACATTTTCACCTGCCTTTCACAACTTGGTAGAACTTTGCTTGCAACAGGACCCTGAGAAAAGGTAACATTCTGGTGAAAACTAATTTCTTTGTCACTTCAATCTAAGACCAAGTATAGCCCACAGTCTAGGATACAGTAATCAGTTGAATGCTGTCAAAATCAGAATTTCAGACCAGATGTACTATGTCAAACAATACACTTACATTTATAATTTAAGAATTATCTTGTCTGATAAAGGAATCAGACTTTTAAAGTCATTTGACCCCTGAATTTCTTGCAATATGAATGTGCTTTGTAACAAGTAAAATTAACTTTCAAACATGTACTTTGTCCAAGAAAAGAAAACAGAAATCTGAAATATATGTTTTCAGTTCTATGTCTCTTTTGAATGAGGCGTTGAATTCCTTGTTAAAGCCTTTAAAAATAGATTTCTTCAGTAGTGCTTTCACTACAAATCAAGGCATCGAATGTAGGAATTGTGTGCTGCTTTTCTCATTCTTCACATTTGTCCTGTGGAGGAAAAACCACAGGGCTTAAATTTATTTGTCAGTCTGGCCCATTATCCAAATGCAGTATTTTACTTTCCAAAACATAATTATATTGTTCATTTTATGATTCAGGCCATCAGCAAGCAGTTTGCTTTCGCATACGTTCTTCAAACAGGTGAGTTTACCACATTTTGTTAAATGACAAAGGTATAGCCTAAATAAGATACAAAAAGAGCTAGATTACAAAACAATGAAGCTACCTGGAGCCAAAAAGCATCCTGTAAGAGCACATGTGCTTCATACTTTTTTAATGAAATGATATTGATAGAGTATAGGAAGCATAAGTCTAATCCATTTCCCCATTGATGAAGTTGATTTAACTTAACTAAAGGCAGCCTAACTAATTAAAAAAACTGGTTAATAGTGTTAATTTAAAGCAGAACTGCATAGCTGATTTAATTTGTTTTGAAAGACTAATAGAGTGGGGAAAGCAAAACCTCTCATCCTGTTACTTTCAGTATTGTAACATGCAAGAACATGGCTCTTATTTCACATGCTTTTAATGAAGTCAGTTGCAAAGTTATGGAGACTTTTTTGTGCAGCTTTATTTTAACTTTTTTTCTTTCTAGATAAAGGAACAAACACAGAATTCACTATTGTCCCTATTACCACCTCCTATTCAAAATAACAGATCAGAGTTCTTGGCACTGCCCTCAACAGCAGTTGGGACTGAACTTGGATGTATTGCTACAAATCAAGATGATACAGACTGGGAATTTTAAATAAATACCAATGATACCTCTCCAGTGTTTCAAAGAAGGAAAATGTGATTTGTATTTGCTGCTTTTGTATGGTTAAAATACAGTTAGACCAAGTATACTTGAAATGCCATGAAGTGGCTATAATTCATTAACTTCCTCTTGGCATCACAAAATGCAGCGTGCCTCACTCTCTGATTGTAAAGAAAACTGTGTGTAAAGAATGGCTGAGTGCTTACCTCTCTCTTTCAAAGTCTTTCTTAAAAAGAAAGTCCCTGCTGTAATCTTACTCTGTACTGTATTATCAGCTCATATGGCTGCAGTCCACTTGCCTTTCTGAATTCAGGCCTGGGGTTTGTCTGTGATCTTACTTAAACATCTATTTGTCTTTTCATATGATGCAAATCATTTTAGTAAGGAGAAATCCTCCACTTCCAAGTTGAAATGTGAAACTGCACAAATTAGTTGCTTATGAAAATAAATGTTTCTCTCTCAAAAGACATTTTTCTCACTTGACATGCTGTCATATTTGCCAAAAGTTAGCTATGCATCATTTTTTATGTGGTTTTAATACTGCACGTGTCCCAAAGAAGTTAAGCTGCTTGGAAGTGTGACTCATGTTCTTGCATCTGTCCACATTCTTAGTACAAATCTGGTCTTTTGCATCTCCATTTATTGTTGTGTCATTTTAGCAGTTAACCTGAGGATGTCTCACTATGCAAAGTAAGTCTCAAGTTCTAGCAGCTACGGGTTAATTTTGAAGAGTCATATTAAATAATCTCAAGTTACTGTACATATTTTTTATACTGTATTCCTGTTCACCACCAGAATTTACCAGAACCTAATACTGTTTTCTTGGAAGAAAAGGCGACATGCATTAAGCTTCACTGGCACTACTGCTGGCAAACAAGCCTCTTTTGCAAGGCACAGTTAAATTCCCCTGGACAGCTTCAGCCATAGTAAGAACCTAATAGCCCCCTAGTATCCTAGTGAATTTATCTGTCCTAAATCAGATTAAAAGCTGTCTTCTCCCTCCAATTCACTAAGTTCTCATCTCTATCAGGCAACTCAGACTGAACAAAAGCAGCTTTTTTCTTTTAAAAACCTGGATATTCTCATAATGTTGTAGCAAAAGTTGTGTCCCAAAGCCACTAGTACTTTAGTGATGGCAGCATGATGGTGGTAAAAAAAGCATAAATAGATATTGAATGGATATATTTTAAATTTTCAACATAAACAACATTCCACGTAAGTCTTCAAGTCTTCCATAGCTGAGCAGGCCTATAGCCAACTTTGAGAATACCACTGTATTGCCAGCAGCTTTGCTACAAGGCCTTGACGACCGCATGACTGAAATACAAGCCTGAGAGACGCATAAAATTATAAATGACCACATAAAAGTATTAACAAAAAAGTTGATTCTACTCATTATGCTGCGAAGAGAGCTCTATATTTCTAAACCTAACATGTAAAACGTCAGATAAAAAACCTGTCAATAAACTTACCCTATCAGCCTCCATTTATATCTGTGATTCTTGGGACTTCTGTTTTTACCATAGTCCAGCCATAGTAACAGCTTCTTGTTACTGCAGGAAAAAAAATCATATTTATGTCAATCATTAGGTAAGAAAATAGTTGTCTAAGCTAGAAAATTATTCTTATTGAAAATATTAATAACTTGATTGTGTACTCTTGGAGAAGATACTATTTTCATGTGAACCCCATGAATTAATTCTTAACCATCACAGATTTGGATGGTTTGCAAGTCAAATACATTAGATAGCATCTACAAGTAATTTTTGACTAGCAGTACATGTTAGTCAAAACCAAGTCAAATGAGAACACAGATGAAGTTCTACATATTTTAATTACAGACCTCTGAATAAATATTACTACTATTAAAACCTGTAGAAAATTTCAGGCAGCTTAACTGCTAGTATTTTCAAGCTTCTCTTGCAACAAGTGCCATGGACTCTAAAAATGAACTTGGATATGAATGTCAGTACAAAGTTATTCAAACCACCATGTGTTCCAGTGGAATTACTTTGCTGCCCTCTCTTTCTGTGAAAAAAAAATTAAAAACTTGTTTCTAAACACTGTTCCAATTTCTGTACTGACATTAAGAAGAAAATGGAATACAATTTTTTAAAGCTAAAAAGCTCACAAATCTTTACTCTTAGAACTACTGCTTGTCAACAACTGTGTCTCTTCAAACAAAAGCAATTAAGAGGCACTGTAACTTCTTAAAATAACCAGAAACACTTGAAAATAGTCCCTGGATTATATTTGCTGAAAGGTTTGATATCATTTTGCTCCTCAACTGTGATGCTTTCTATTAAGGAATAATGCAAAATAAATGTTAGTTAGGAAAGAAGCTGTATAATCATATTATTAAGGTTTCAGCTACCTGTCACTGAAAAGATGATCTTGGAAACAATTGTTCTGAAAATCTGAATGTTTTGCATACAGTTAGCTTTCAAAATCTGAGATTCATGATCTGCATTGTTAAGATTCAAGTTGCAGGGACTTTCTTTCCAAGCTGACAGTTTTAAGCACAATAGTTTTTTGTTGGGTTGTGTTTTTTTCAGAGCACTTGTTTACTCTTGCTCATACCAATGATGTGTGTTAGCAGCATGTGAACTAGAACTAAAATTGGACTTGAAATTTCCAAGTATCTTACATTTAGGCTCCATGTGATGTATTTTCAAAGGGGCTTATAAAATTTACACATTTGCAAAATCCCATGGCCACTGAAACAGAAATCTGTAGCCTGGTTACTTTTGAAATACTTGTGAAAACAACACAAGTGGGTTTTTTGCAGCCACCTTTCTTTATGCTAGCATTTAGCACTATGTAAAATAATGAAATAGCTGTATAATAGGAAACTTATGCCAATTAACATTATCCTGAATATATGCTCAGTGCTATTCAGTGTCTCACTGTCTTGGTCTGATACCACAGCAGTTTTTGAATGACGGAATGGATGAACACAGGAAAAAATGTGATCTACTTGGAATCAACTTGATCTGATACATGAATTCCTCACTTTAAAGAGTCTCAGTGCAACAAATATCCATTGAAGAGTGAACAGTTTCTTCTACTTGATGAAGTAATTTTTTTTTTCAAATTACAGAGCTTTACCTTACCTCTCTCTTTTCCCTACCTCTCTCCTTCTCTTCCAGTGCTATCAAAGTAGTTTTTAACCTAGAGGATGGGTAAAAACATGGGAAAGCATTTGAAAACCATTATTCTGAACCTCTCTTGACAAGAGGCAGGTACCAAAGCAGGTGACTTACATACCCTGCCTTTAATGCTATTAAGTAGCTTTACTAAAGAATATTAGCTTGTCTAATAAACCACTGAAACAACTAAGCTAGCAGTGATGACCTGTCCTGATGATGGCCATCCCTTTCCTGTATGAATGAGGAAAAACTAGTAAAATTCAGAAATAGTACACATTACTGAAAAGACCTCAAAGGACTATGAGTAAGTACCATAGTATGAAATGAAACAATCGGATGTAACAGACAAGCAAAGATTAGAGGTTATAAAAAAAGAAAGCACTGAAAATTGAGCTGGTCTACTAATAACCTGGTAGCAGAATAAAATTTGGGATTTAACGTAATTAAATCTATACAGAAACTTGAGATAGGATGAAGGAAAGAATATTAGGTTTAAACAGGTGCCTGTGGAAACCTCCATAATTCCCGGATGAAAACAACTAGGTTGGCTCTATAAATTAGTTACATGTATTTTTGTTTCCTATCCAAAAGTTCCAGAAACGTCTGGAAAAATGCTCCAAAAGCCCATATGAAGTTAGCTGCAATCAAGTGGTGGTTTTATTTTTAGATATGATTATAGAATACACCATTATTACTGGATTTACCTACATACCCAGATTCATGGAATTAACTTGTTCTCTCCTAAAATCCATCTGCAGTGGAGGAGAATGGATTGCTGGCAGGATGCAGAGGTTTTCCTCTGTTTTGTCAAAATTTACATGACATACGGGTCAAGAGTATCAATGCTGAGTTTATCTATTACATTTTATTTTCAAAGTTTGTTTATTCTACATTCTGATATCAATTATCTTTCTAATTCTCACATTTCATGCAGTCAAAAGAAAAATATTCTTACAGGCAGATTTCCTTTTGCCCATGTGGAATCTGGCAAATCAGTCATAGAGGAGTTTTTTTAAAATGTTCTCCTGGTTTGAGGTACCTGTTGTTCTACAGTAGCTGATGAAGCCGTTACAGACTTGTGGAGCAATATATTTGGCTGGCTGTCATGCTCTTTTTCCTGCTCCACTTTCTGCTTCAAGTTTTCCTTACCATGGGAGAACACATGATTTTGAATCCTTGGAGCCTGCAGCATGTGATGGTGAAAAAGGTGGTTCAGCATACTTTCCATGATTTTTCTTTATGACATAACTAGATTTCCTCAAACTAGTTTTGAGGACAAAGTAATTTGGTTTTCCTTCTTAAATAGCATATTTATTAATATTTGACCCAGATGTTGATGGCATGGCATGGCACATTTCTCTACACTGCTTCTCTTTTGACTTCTAGTCAGGATTTTTTGGCAACTTTTCTTTTTCCTTATGCTGGATTTGTAAAATGACACATTTTGGGCAATTTGCTGTAAAGGTGAGCCATGGCCTACAAAGATGCCCTGCTTGAATATCAGCATCACAAGCATTTAAAATGGAAGAATCTTACTGTTTCAGACTTTGTTCTTACTCTTTTACTGTCAGACTTTTTAACAATTTCAAATTTAATGTTATTTCTTTTTTTCCTTTCTTTATTTTTTTTCTAAAGTGGTTGTTGGTTGGTTTGTTTTGGGGTTTTGAGGGGGGTTGTTTTGAGTTTTGGTTTGAGTTTTATTTGTTTGTTGGGGTGAAAAAGGGTGGAGAGGGCTCCTCCCCCCTCCCCCCCCAGTACATTAATCTGTTTATTTTCACTATGGGGATTAACTATTACATCTGACAGTGCGTGTGGATATTTAACCACAAGAAGATCTTGCTTTTTGTTTCTGTGTCACTGTTTGAGGCCTGTCTGAATCCATCTGAAAAGCCGTGCTCTCTTCCATTTTACTGAATACAGTGCAGAGAAACTGTAGAGGGAATTCTGAGGTAGGGAGGGCTGTACAACTTTTACAGTTTGAAGAAAAGGTTACATAAATTTCAAATACATAATTATTAAAGCAAACAGCTTGGTTCGTGGGAATTTTTCTTTTTGACTGGCTTTCCCATTTGGATCCCATTGCCGCAATCACCGACAGCAGCGCGGCCGCTTCGCTCGGGCCGAGTCCGACATGGCGGCCCCGACACCGCCCCCGGCGGCCGTTACAGCCACCCGCACGGCGCGAGGGCAGCGCGGGAAAACCGCTGAGGGGGCGCGGGGTGACAGGGACGGACAGGGCTGAGGGGGAGCGGGGTGACAGGGGCGGACANATCCCATTGCCGCAATCACCGACAGCAGCGCGGCCGCTTCGCTCGGGCCGAGTCCGACATGGCGGCCCCGACACCGCCCCCGGCGGCCGTTACAGCCACCCGCACGGCGCGAGGGCAGCGCGGGAAAACCGCTGAGGGGGCGCGGGGTGACAGGGACGGACAGGGCTGAGGGGGAGCGGGGTGACAGGGACGGACAGGGCTGAGGGGGAGCGGGGTGACTGGGACGGACAGGGCTGAGGGGGCGCGGGGTGACTGGGACGGACAGGGCTGCTCGATAAATAAACGCACCGGGGACGGGAGGGCGACACACGGCAGGAAAAAACATCCCGTAAAGCGCCTGTCTCCAGAAGCAGCAACCGGCGGGTTTCAGGCGAAGGCTAGGAACCCTCCCTGCCCTCCGTGAAGGGAGCGAGCAGCCTCGCGGACAGCCAGGCAAAACAGTCTTTCTGCAAATGTCTGTGGATTTACACATTCGTTTCAAGCACAGCCGCCCTCAGGAATGCAAAAAGCACCTTCTACACCGCTTTGAGGAAAGAGGAGGAGACAGGTAAGTCTTAGGCTTAGCTTTAGGTATGTACCTGATAGTGTTCTCTGATCTCTCAAAGTCTTCAGTCATTTAAATTAATTCTTCTGGAAATATGCAAGCGAGTAATTCTCACCTAATCAGAACCCTCCTCAAGTTTACCTCGGCAATACCAAAACTACTTTAAAAAGACATTCTGCAAATTAATTAGTCACCTGGCTTCATGTTGAGAAAGCTGCCTTTACAGAGTAACATTTAAACCAAGTGAAATTAACCAAATTTTAAATAACCAGAACAATTTAAGTAATTAAAGCAATTTCACTTTGGAGGGCCTCCAGAGGCCCACTGGGTCCAGTCTCTGATCAGGCTGCGTGGGGCTTTGTCCACCCAAGTCTGGAGCTGCCCCAGACAGCCCCTCAGCCCCCCATCCCAAATCCTCAGACAGACTGACTTATTTTAAACAGACTAAACAACTGGAAACAAGACAAAGTAGTACCATCATTTCTAACTAGTTTACAGCAATTGTTTAATTGTTTCATATATGTAAAAACAAGAACTTGGCACCAACATATCTGTAATTTTTACATTAACACAAATGCATTAAAAACAATGATATGGAAATGCACAAAGGCATTTCAGTTAAGGCTTCTACAAATATTGCATGTTCTATAATTAAACATCTATTTTGTAAACTCATTCTAAAACTTTCCAAGAAACTAATAAAAAAGCTCAGTTAAACTCATATCCACTGTGAGGCTTAAGGGAATGAAAAGTATCTTGTTAAATAGATAATTAGCCATAAAACTGTTTATTGCGCTTTTTATATGGCAACCTCAAAACTCATTAATTTAAATATGGATATACTCAGACCCTCCTAAAAAGGTACACTGGAAAGGCAAGCCTGGCTTGAAATACCGATCACATTCAGTTCATTAATTCAATCCCTGCTCAACCATCTGAAAACTACTATATTTCACAATAAGAATGAATCTGGCTCTTGGCTGGCATCACTTTGTCCAAGGGATAGGTGGAAGGCCAATTCCTAGTATTAATGTCCGAAATCAAGCAATGATGTTACCCAAGTTTTTCCTGTACTGATGTGATGCCTTAGGACACTTCTGCTGAGCTGCGTATTTTATGGGCAAAATTATACTTCTGACCATACCAAGATGAAAGAAGTGTCATGCAGCCATGCCATTCATAATCTCATCTTCAGGAGGTCAGTGATTCTGCAAGCAAACATACAACATCAGGAGAAAGTGTGGTGGCAAACTGCATGGGAACACTTCCTGTCTCATCTCTCATCTCCTACAGCCAAAATCATGGCAAGAACATCCAGTGCACAACTGAAGGAGACCAGCACCCTGAATCTCTCCATTTTAATGTACAGTGCAGTGCCAGCCATAATTTATCTCTGTTTTTACAAAAATACAGACACAAGAACCATAACAATTTGCTAAAGAGGTTAAGGGCTTCTTCCCACAGCAAACTGAACGCCTCAGAATGCAGCCAACAGCACTGGAACATCTTTTAATTCTTGTAGATCTCTTTTCTCTCCCTGCCAAGATTACCACAGCATTTAAAAGATGTCATGAACACTGAATTTTTGAATAACTTAAATTTGTTGAATGGACACAACAGAACACAGGTCCTCAACAGGGCAGCAACAGCCCTAGTTATTCACATTCCCATGTTTGTTTTGAAGCAACTCAGGGAACAGCAGAGAAAGTTAGCACAGAAAGCTTTGAAAGCTCTTTGACATTTCCTTTCAAGTCTTATTTGGCTACTCTTAACTTCACTACTAAAAAGTTCAGTAATTCTTCACTGAACTTTGACAAGTGCACCCCTTTTACAACCACCCATAGACACACCTATTAAATAAAACAAGGCAAAATGAATATATGTTAAGTAACATATACAAACAGGTTTGGGGCTTCAGGTGATATTTGCTTGAAAAATGGTTTTCAAACTAGACCTTGTCTGTGTCTGCTAAGGAGATCATTTCATCCTGCAATATATCTGTATTTGCAATGCTTTCATTTTGCCACTCTAAAGGAAAAGGAATGTTGGTTCTCATCAGCAAAACCCACCACCTGCCACAGTTACTACTACATCACTGCGTAGAAGGTGGGTTGCTGCAGAGTTTTGGGGTTGCTTTAATAAGCATTTTCTTGTAATTTTAGGAAGTTTCCCATTCTATCCTATCACAAACCAACAATTTGGCAGAAAACAATGTCCATCAAAATAGGCAGAAGTAGGAACTTTTTTAACATCTAAGAAATCCAAGTTTGTTTAGAAAGAGCAGTGAATAAAACTATTGCTCTTGCCATACCAGATAAGGAGAAACCAGAACACTATTCTTGGGAGTGGCTTTGTAATAGTTACGCTTCCTGGCTGCTGAGAAATTACAGGACACGGATACATCCTGTTGGCAATACAAAAACACTCTGTGTGATTAGAAGATGTATTTAACTGACCAAACTCTTGCAACATTAAAACTTCTTTGTTTTGCATCTACATCAACCCGTAAGAACTTGTTATCATCAAGATCTTTATCAAGAGAGCTAATGAAGATTTAAAAAGTGTCCTCTTCTATGGATTGTTAAACAAAATCCCTGTCATTATAATCCTTTATTCTAGAAAATATTTATTATGAAAAATAAATGTATATTATTTTAAGCTTACTAACTTGGTGGGGTTTATGCTTCCTAAATGTTTTGTTATAAATTTTCCTTAGACTACTTTTGTCGTAAGATTTTTTTTAATCTCTAGAAAATATTTAATCAAATCAGATAAGCTAACTGCTGTCAGCATTAGTAACAAAAGCAGGTTGTTGAAGACTGTGTAGCAGTCAAAAAAGCCCTGAACCTGATCTTCTGCAACCCTCTAGTGTCTTTGGCTACGTAGGTAGCAATATTTACAAAATCACCTTGACTTTATGCACTAGGGATAATCTGCTTTGTAAAATAAAAAGCAAAAGTATAAAAAGTTTTCAATCACATATGGAAACTGTAACATACATAAAAAGATCAACATTAAATATATACAATATAAAAATACACGTTTTTTCTTTGTGAAAATTATAATACATAGCTATAATACACAACATATCGAGCCATCAGTCACAGCTACAATATTTGTAGACTCTTGTTCCACACTTATGGCTGGACTCTGGGTATGACATCTCCCTGAGGAAATTCCTCAATTTCAGAATGAAACATCAATTCTAAAAGAGAAAGGAAAGAATTATGTTTCCTTTGAAAACTTTCACCTGAATACAATTCCATTATTCCTGAAAAGCACTCTGGCATTCCCCCAAGCCTCCTGCTTTTCATCCCAATCATATCATCAACAACTCAGCAATGGCAAGGGCCACCAGTGTTTTTAGAAAACTATTGTTGCTCCCCAAAATTGACAGAATTGGTGACAATGTTAGCAGTTGATTGTGTGTAGTACCATCATGCATTCAATATGGACACTGAAACGCAAATCTGAAGTAGACTGAGGGATTGTTAAAGTTTTGAGACTGTCAGACTCAGGAAGGAAGACTTCTGTTTAGAGACTCGTTCATTTTTGGATGTCTCTGCTCTGTGTTTCACAGTGTTAAGTTAGCAGCAGTAGAACCTGGCTTAGGAAGAATCATGTATGAATGACACTTGCTCACAGCTGTCACCATGGCAGCTCAGGCCTGGGAAACAGCCCGAGGGCAGCAGTGAAGAGCTCCTTGTGGAGAAATTGGCTATGCACACCAAGCATCTCACGAAGTAGCCCTTGCGCAGTTCTGCGCTGCTGAGAGTAGAGTTTTCTCCTGTCTGGGTTCTACCTATAGTACTATACTGGGTTCTATCTATCTACTGCACCTCAGCACAGGAGTGCTTTCTGTCTTGCTGCCTGCACATCCAGCATATCATCCAGGCAGTGTTTGCCACCAGCTTGTCACCATGGTAGTTACAGTACATGCAGTAACGTGGTTTATCCTCTCAAGTTCGAGAGCCACATAATTTGCTACCCCATCCTTAGCAGACTAAGCTTTCTCTACTATTTGAAGTCCTAAGGAATTTCTCTCTAGAAATTTCCAAAGTGGTTTTCCAATCTTAGTAGGCACATGTAAATACCCAAAAATTTAATCAAAACCTGAGTAAAAGTCTGCCACTGGATTCCTCGAGCAAGTCTTTGTTATTTAAAACATGGGTTTTAAATATGATTTAAGCATCTACTATTAAGTTTTACCACTGAGGACTGTAAAGGCTGCCACTTAGTTGTTTGGGGTTTTTTAACTCATGAAATGAGTTATTAGAAATAAACATAGTAACTGGAGCCTTCTGAAATACAGACACCTGTACATTAAAATTCAAAAGTAATTTGAAGAGGCATGTTGAATCCTCAGCCTCCCAAACACAAATCTGTGCTTCAATTCATTATGTTCTTAGGATACCTGTTGACTTTTAAGTTGAAACTTATGATTTTTATGTACAGCATACCTTCAAGTGACAGGCTGCATGCACTTGACAGGAAGGCTGAGTTATGACACACCTTTTGGATTTCAGGTGGAACACAAAAGGAAGAAGGCCTAGTTTCTAGCCAAGTTTCTTCTATGAGAAGAACCTGCTTGCCTTCTCCTCCAGCCTGGACAAGCATGAGCAGTCCTCATTTGAAATCCTGTTCTGCAAGCACAAATCTGATTTTTCAAAGCTTGGGAGTCAAAAACTATTGCAATGTTCTATTGAAAGCAATACTGAACTTGTAACGCATTAAGCACTTGCAGAAGGAACATTAATAACAATAGGGACTTTTCTAAGACATGAGTGGAATAAATACATTTCAACACAAAATACATTTTAAAATACTATTAAAGTATTTTAAATTATTTTTCTCTTCATTGAAAAGAGACGCTCTGTAATATTTCAAAATTCACATTGCTTCAGACAGGATAAATAAAGCTTTTCTTTTTAAATTAATGTTTATAAAACTAAACACAGACACCAGCACCTAAGAAACATTTGCTGTGGAAGGTTGCTAGGAGGTATTTGTTCTTCCTCAGTCACAAAATTTCTCAGGACTAGCCTTGAACACCAAATGCAGAGCACAGCAGATAAAAAAACCCAACCTGTATAAATAACATTTTGCCTACTGATGTTTCCTACCTTCACTGTGGTCTAGCTCTGGTCGGGAAGACAAGAAGATCCAACTTGTCCCAACTAGAACAGACACTACAAGATTCACCACAACCCACGAATGAACAATTTCTTCCTCTGTACCTGCAGTCCTGGGAAAGACACATCAAACCGTCAGCCATCACTGGTATGTAGAAGTTACAATAATAATTTCAACAGAGTATCATCAAGGTAAGTTTGCTAAGCCAGATGTGAAAAGAGAGCTACTTGTACCATCATGATGGTCTTGCATTGCAAAGGCCTAGTAAAGAGAACAATTGCCAAAGACAGCAACTCAGCTAAGAAACTCCATAATCTCATTGAGAAAGTCCATTAGCATATTTCAACAAAAAATTCCTTTTCTTGGTCAAGAGAAAGAAAACAAAAATCAAAATGCATGGTCAAATTCTACAAAATGCCATCAGTCATTCTTATCTTTAAGCACTTGTTCACGAGTCAGCAAGGTACATGAACAGGGAGTCAGTAAATCTGTCTGGAAGCCACTGCAAGGACTTGTGCACAGATGCTGCAGGGTGGATGAGACAGGGTTTTAAGAAGCTATGATTTACACTAGCTGAAACTTTTCTTACTACTGTATCAGTAGCAGGTTATGGTTTTGTTACCAGAATCTAGGCTTTTTAATAAACAACTCAACGAACATTTATATAGAAACCCTAAACCCCTGTCCCCCCTCAAAACTAAGTGCCCAAACCAGCAAATTTTCACGTAAGTGCCATTGTTCTACTTCTCTTGGTTTACTTTAAAAACTTGTGCTACCAGAATTGAAGTCCATTAATAGGTACTTCAGAAAGTAAGAGTTTTGGATGGGACCACCTAACACGAAATGAGGGTTTATATTTAAATGCCAGCTGTGTCTGCTACGCCCATGCATCCTGTGGCAGACTCCTTCAAAAACAGTGTTGACTGTCTACAGAATGTCCTGTCCTTGAACCCAAAATGGTTACCTCAGTAGGGTCCCACTTCTCAAGCAAAAGAGATTCTTAAGGTTCCTGCCAGATGACATTTCCAGCATCATTCCAACTCTTGTTTGAGGTATAATGGATTTGCAACCAACATGACCAAACTCATCCTTGAGTTTTTATTTTTCAGTGAAAATATCAAATATTCAGGACAAGCTCAAACAAAGGCAGGTTCAGAAATAAAATCCTTCATCAATAATTTCTTACATATCTTTTACAACCACTTCAATCTGCCAGTTTGACAAGGGTCCCTAAGTGAGCCAGGTTATAATTTACAGAAGTGATTTCTTGTTTCCTACCAGATGCTGCCATTTTCCGAAGGTGGTGTGTAGAGGTTGATTCTGTCACATGTCATCTGCTGGCTTAAGGATAAGATAAGAGCAGCAAAGTACACTGGAGGAAATGGAATTAGTAGTGTCAGACATAAACTCATAAAATGCTGTCTCATCATGACATGGTACTAATTACTACATTTTCTTTCCTTTCACTCCATTGCCTCCAATGACAGTTTCTTTTAATTCATTCTCTCTTCTTTAACATTCCCCTGACCCATCAAAATCTGGTTTCTGCACTTTAGCAATCCACGAGCTACATCAATGCATCCTGTGATTCTGTTGTTTTGTTAGGTTTGTGTTCTATATTCAGATATGGAAAAGAACTATCTCACTAACAGCCCTAGTAATGCTACTATTGCAAATGCTCTAAAAAATAAGGAATGAACTGTTTATGGCCTTTGCTATTATCAACTACTGAGCAAGTCATTTATTCTAAAGCAGAAAATAACCTGGGAGGAAGATTTCACTAAAAAGAGTATGGAGGAGTTTTCCATTTACCATATTTTCTGGACAGCTTCCTATCCACTTCAAAATACTTACAGAAAGAAGCTAGTGCTGCTGGGTCTAGGGTAAGAAAGCCCCTCAGTGCAACTGATGCTTTTGCCAAATCAATCCTGGTAACAAAATCAAGAGTCATTAACATAGCCTAGTAAGACAATTATACTGTTCCTCTAACAGTATTCTATTGTTCTTTTACTTTTTGCAAGGTATTTTTTCTGCTTCTGTAACAGTGTCTTAATATACAGCAACATCCCACATACGGCAATGGTCCCCATTATGCCAATTCCAAGAATGACTGAAATGGAGGAGGATGTTCCATGAAGTCTGTGGCTTTCGCACTGCAGACTTTCTGAAACAGGGAGAACATGGGGACATCTGTCCCCTCTAATCCTTGCCATTCAGTTCAGTGTCCATGCTAATGTAACTGCCTACATTGCTTACAGGAGCAAATATGAGTAACTTGGGACTCCTCCCTGCCATCCTTCCAGGAAAAAAGTCACAATTTTTTCCACAGCACCAACTCCTCCCCTGGCTTATCATACCTGTAACTAAAAGCAACATTTGTGACATCCATGAATCTGGTCTAGTTTATGATCTTTTTTGAGCTTCTTTCTTTTCATTCCCACTCTTAATCTGTAATGCAGAAACCCCAGCTAAGCCAGGAAAACTGTTCACGCAGTTATGTTTCAAACCTGACTAGGGAATGGATTCATATGAAAAGTAGCCTGATAGAAACATTTGTTGTCCTCCACCCCTCTTCACAGTCCCACCTCCAAGAAAACAGGTCAGCTCTTACATTTGTTTCACCTCCTGATCAACAAACAGCAGCAGCACATTGAAGCAGGGTGCAAGCACTAGACAGAAATGAGTACCAAAGGTCTGGATGCACAAATACACCCTTTCTTTGTATAGTCAGCCATATGAAAAATCATTCTTTAAGCGTATCAATTAAATCATCACCAGCAAATCAAAATGTGCCATAGAAAGGAGAAAGGAACATCTTATACACAAATTATATACACCTTTCAAATGCAAATATATTTTACCTGTCAAAGGCTGAGACTGTACTGATAGACAGCAACAAATAGAACAAACTTTGAGCTGGGTATGCTATTGTCTTATACTGTTCAAGCAGGTTAGAAACCATGGAAAGCTCTTTTCCTGCCAAAATGTAGATAACCACGATGTTCCATACAGCATAACCAGCAAGGAAGCCATGGGTGAAGAGGCCCAGCACCCTGAATGGAGGAAAGAACATTAGACCAGTTTTAACATCTTGAATTAGCTATAGATAGAAAAGGCCTAGGAATCCATCTGTTCAACCCTGCTTTTCAAAGCCTTTCAGAGATTGTTTCTGAGTGCTTTTTCTGATCTAGTTTTAAAAATTCTAAGCAAGAGTTCTGTTTCCTCCCTTCACAGACTGCACCAGAACTTAAACGCTTACAGAAAACAAAGATATTTTGCCCTCCCTTCATTACAGCTACAGGAATCAAATACTTTCACTTGCAGCTGCCTGTCGTTTCTCAAGACCACTGCCCCTTACACTTACACAATGTTCTAACTTGTCCCCAGGGCAATCTTTTCATTATCTTCATTGCTAAGGAAAAGCTTGAGAAGGAAGCACAGGCTTCCAGATAAAAAACACCACACACGAAAATGGCTGTTATCTTCCTAATCTCTATCACAACACAACCACCTATTAAAACAATACACAATGTTTTTGCTATTACGTGCAAGCTTATTCCCCCAGTCCAATTTCACTCATTTTTCACCAACCAGGATTTTTCTTTGAGAACTATCTGAATTCAGGTATTTTTATTCTAGTGATACACATGATGGGTCAGTCTTATTTTCTAACACATTTCTGTAGGTGAGTAGCATTTTGGTTATCAGCTCAATTTCTTGCTGTTCAGATTTTGTCTGAATCTTTGCAATATGGCTTTCTTAGTTTTTCTTTTTATAAGCTTATTTCACATGTGATGTCTAAACTAGAAACACATTCTCTTTACAACAAATACCAAAAGCTGGTATCAGTAAGAGGACTGATGAACTTTATACCTGTTGCATCCTGAACCACCATTTATTAGGAATATCCAAGAGAAATAAAAATACATCACAACTGTATAGGAAAGACACTAATTTTCAGGGAGAAAAAAAAAACCAACCAAACCCAAACCCCTGATTTATGTTTGTTTACATCAGAACATTTATCTTTCACCTGAAACTTCGGTGCACTGAGAGGGCAACATCTCTAGTAGTCCATGAAGCCTTCACATCCAGAAGTACATTGATATTTTCAGTGGTTTTAACAAATTCTGCACGGTCAGCTGCCTGAAAACGCCCTGAAAGGATAAAGAAATCAGTTTTAGAGAGCTCTGTTTCCTTTCTTCATCATTTCTGCATTAATACTTAATAGTGTTAAAAAGCTGTAAGCATCAGAATTTCCATTAGAAAAATTTTTCTCCCCACTTCCTGCCCTTTGTCAGCTTACACTGACACAGGATTCCTCTGGTCAGAGTGATGCATCCTGGTGGGCCAGGCTATGGATTTAACAATGTGCAAAGCACATTGTTAAATTAGTCAGTGTTCCCTGGGACAAAAAAACCCCAAACAAAACAACAGAAAAACGCAAACGCCTTGCAAAAAACTTCCACTTGAAAGACTTTTTGCAAGTAATAATTTTTTCTCAAGGTACTGTGACAATATTAAGTCAAAAGAGCTCAGTGGGGTACTTTGAAACTTTCACCTCCACCATGGAATTAAAAAATTCAACCAAATATACCACCATAGCAACACCAGCATTCACTGTTGAAAAATGATCATGTATATTTATTTCCAAATAATTTTTTTTTTGAAAACTTTTAAAAAAATTCTTCCCAATACCACAGTATTTGGATTTTAGCTACAATAATGCTTCCTCTAATCACAAGAATATTCTTAAATTACTTAAATCACAAGAAGAACCTACGATTTTTTTCAACGAACACTTTGCTAACAGGCTGACTAATTCCAGTGGGAGCAGCAAACACAGGCTGCTGATCTGGGCTCCTTCTCTGCTCATCTTCAATGATGTCTTCCTCCTCCACTTCCAGCTCATTGGAACTGTGCGTTTCGGCTGGCCGAGGTTTCCTGTTGGCACAGAACATACAATGGGACAGAGAAAGAATAGGAAGTAATGTGTAAAATCCAAAGGCTCCTATGAACATTTAACATGTCTAACCTGACTGATAAGACCTGATCAGGCTATGACCTGTATAATATTACCCTGTTTATAATTTTAAGGACTAAACTTCCCATGGAGTTAGTTGACTAAAACCTTAAGATTAATTCCATAACAGATTAACAATTAGAACACATTAGAGCAATTGGGAAAAAGAATGCTAACTCTCATAAAATTAAGATAGTAAGAATGGGAGAAAGCAGTCCCAAATTCTATTTTTTTTGTGTCTATGACTGAACTATTAGGCTCATGAAAATGTATTCAGAGCTGTAATGCATCCAGGTATGCATAAAACAAAGAAGAGAAAAAAGTTAGATCTTAACCCTGAAAAGAACTGCACACAGGCTGAATGGTATTGTGGGCTTCAAGATTTTTGTAAAATGACAATGTGTAATACTCCTCAGCCACATTCACTGTCACAGTTATTCCAAATTATGAGCTATACTAGTTTTGTCTCACTTTGTTCTTTTTCTTTGTTTGCGGTTCACTGTTTCTTCAGCTTCAGGGACATCCATGCCATTTCCATTCTGAAATAGGGATGCCACATTTTGCTGGGTAAAAGAGGTCTCAGAATCTGAAGATTAAAAAAAACCAACCCAACATTAAAGTTTCAGAGATTTCATTAAAATGGAAATACATTCACCTAAATACATAAATAGTTATTATATAAAAAGAGTAGCAAAAAAAGGAATGATCTTCTGAGCTTTGAATGACGTAAAGTATTATATAATTTCCAAAACACTATTGCCATTATTTTCATGGTGGTTTGTACCCTATGAAATCTGAAACCAGAAAGTGAAACTCTAAGCTACCACTCACCCAGCAATTACTTTCAGCTGTTTTAAATAAAGCAAATGAAATGTTTTAAACCAAAATACACGTTGTCCAGTCATATTTCTGCGTTACCAAGATTTATTTACTGCTCCTGCTCATCTACCACTATTTCACATACCAGTAGGTACTTTCTTCTTCTTGCGTTTCCTCTGAGGAGGGGCATCAGGAGGTTCAGGAGTCAGGGGCTCACTGCTTTCAGACTGCCGACGAACCGCTGCTTGCACAATGCCATCTAAAACCACATTAAAAGATCCAGCAGCCTGAATTCAGAGCCACTGAGAAACAGGCAAGAGAAAGCTGCCTTTTACTACACTGTTGCCCAGCTGAGCAACAACTGAGATGAAAATGCATTGGCTAGGAAATAACAGGAGCTGGGAATCAATCATGAGAAGTAAAATAGACAACGATATTTCACTGTAACAGTTTCATGCTCAGGAGGGAATTTAAGTACCCAAGAAGTATCACAATTCTCATTTGGGCATACAGCAGAGGACTGCCTGAAAAAAATCCACCACAGGAAAGAACTACATCCCAGTATTTCTCTTTTCTATGTGCAAAGATTATAATGCAAGAAAAAAATAACAGTTTATTACAAGGTGATCCGCACAGATACATGCTAAGGCAAAATGGCATCACATCAAAGGAAAATTTAAATGCTAAACATACTGCACAAGAATAAAGAAGGAGCAGAAAAAAACACTGAAGGATATTTACTCCAGTCTGAGACATGAATTATTATACTCTGGAGAAATTATATTTCTGTGAGAGGTTAACAGGAATTCATGTTATAGCGCAGTAGCATCAATTTGCATGATCAGATGCAGAAAGACAAAATTACTTCTCCATTTTACATCACACATGTTTTTTAATAGCTCCTTCAAGGACGGCAGTTTTTATGGTAACAACTGAATCTTTGTTTCCACTTCAAGGTTTACCCACTTTTTATAAACCTTTATTGTGCTAAAATTCAAAATTAACCAGCAAAATAATGGCAAAAGTCAAGGTGTACTTTGCACCATCTTTCAGCTCACTGAAAACAACAGTAAACAAAACTTAATCCTTAGGATATCCTACTAGCAACAGCTCTACTTGCTGCATTTAAAGGTCTGTCAGTGAGGCTTCATTTTTAAGCAAATAAATGAGGTTTACTCATCAAACTTTTACATGGACCCAAATCAACTGGTTACTGAAATCCACTAGATCCTATTAACATGTTCTGCTTTATCAAAATAGATCCAACTTACAATCTTGCTTAAAACAATATGTTTGTTCTGCAGATATGCTTATTGTAAAAATACAAAGCTCTGATGCTAGTCATCATTTAGAATCAACTCTTCAGTGATAATGGAGTGATTAACTTGTGACTTTATTTGGCCAAGGACTGAAACTGAGCCAAATTGCTAAATGAGTTTCATCTTAGCTCATTCAAAAATTTCAAGTGCTGAACACATTCAACATAAGCCACTTACAGCTGGAAATGACTATTTAATGAATTATGCAAAGAAGTTAGAAAGGAAGAAATAGCAGGAATAATAGAACAGTTTTCAGTCTTGGAAGGACCTTACCTAATGGAGTCTTTCCTTTGGATTTCCTTTTTTTGGGACGACTCAGTGGAATTTCATCTACATAACATAAAACAGAAGTATGGGTGCACAGCAAGGGGAAACCTCCATTTCCTTTTTTTTAAACAGCCATCCTATGGCTAGTTAAGAAATAGATCTTTTTTACAAATTATGCCATCTTTTGTCTTTTACAGGTAAGATGACAATTCACCAGTTCACACAAGGAGGAGTACAGAAGATGGTAGGAAAACAGGGTAAGAAATCAGGGTAAGAAGTCTTATGTGCAGTGAAGGCTCAATATACACATGCATGTGTGTTAAGTGATAAACTGAAATACTCTGAATAATGCTCTGAAAAATAAACCTATTGTTTAAAGCACAGTGGCAACAGTTCAGTTACCTTAATGGAAACAGCAAACAGTAAAGGGAGCAAAGAAAAACAATAGTTCCAACAATGGCAGTTTAAATATTCAGCCTGCATTTAGGAAAAGCATAAGGCTCTATCTTTAAGAAGAGAATGAGTGGCACCAAAAGGAACTACCAATGTTTGTAGTTCTCTTTAATAACTCACCTTGGTTTCCACTTCATATTGAAGAAGAAAAGTTGTTGATGAGCAGGGTAAAAAGATGAAAAGAAAGTTAACTTTGAATCAATTATAATTCACAACTGTGAAATTCACACTGCTGCTTTTATGGTTCATTTTCTTATCCCCACTCCTCTTTATGAGCAGATTTATATAACAGGGGTAAGGGTAGGAAGCAATCAGCAAGATTCAACACTTTGTTGGTGACTATGCACAGTTTCTTGATTGGCTAGCTGTGGATCAGATTAAAAGCTTTAATCACCTGGCTAATTAAAACTTGTCTTACTGCCTGATATATAACAAACTAACAAAAGTTATGAAACATTTGAGCCCATACATCACTAAAAAGACACTATCTGTCAACAATCATAAACATCACATTTACTTTCAGGTACTTTGAAGGAATTCTGAAGTACCGTGTCATAAAAACTATATAAATGCTTTTCCTTCCACACTGAAAAAAAAAAGCCTAATTTTTTTCTCTATACTACATCAAACTAATAGATTCCTACATCCCTACTGAAGAATATCTAGTCTAATTGCAGAAATTCTTGTTTTAAAGGATTTGTGATTCAAATAAACTAAAGGATGCAAAATAAGAGGGGGGAAGAAGAGTAAAAAGGGCAACAATTAAACTATACTAGACATTAAAACTGGAATATTTATCTAAAACATTTTAAAGGGTGTCTCTCATGAGTATTAAAACTGAGGTAATATGGTAAAATTTCTTGGCTTCTGTAAAACTTTAAAGTGCTTTGCATTCCTTGTAAAGCATTTTGGGACAATAAATTAGCAAGAGAAGCAATTTTACTACTCAGATGTTTATTAAACTTATTTCTCTTAATGTTACTACTTTCAAAATCTGCAGTACAGCATCATGATCAGTTCCACAGAATGCAATGATTTTACCTTGGCACTGGAGGAAGGGCACGAGGTGGGCACTGAAAGGCAAGAGAGAGACAAAAGTCAATTTCTGTCAGTATGAAACCACCTCTCAGAAAACAGCTTCAGATCAGAACATCCAAGGTATGTTTTGCTCTGTATGCCTCCTAATTGGCCAAACATTCCTGACGGAGATACACAAAAGCAGGATCTTTTGAGATGCTGGAATAATATGCCTTTACCAGAGTTCTGATGGGCACTGCAGTAGGAACCTACAGCCAACTTTTGTTTGTGAGGTACAGCTTGCATTTCAGCTTCAATAATTTTCACTTTTCATGTAAGGTACTGCTTTCATTAGAAGGCTTATTAGTGATTCTATTTAAATATCAAAATATTGCAATAATTTAAGCATTCAATAAAACTGTACAGTATACAACGTGAACTGAGTATTTTCTATTAATGAAGATGTAAATTCAGAACAATAATAAAAACAATAAAAGGAAATAAGCTCACTTATGAAAATACTTTTAAATATTATAAAATATTAATTTTCCATATAATTTTGAACATATTTACCAGGAGGTCAAACAATTAAAATCTAAAAGTATCTCCTGATAATAATCTGAAACTGAGCTCATACCTTTCTCTCATCTAGAAAAATGAGTTAACTTTTCAGATTTTGTACTACACAATTATATTGAAAGAATATACACAAATAATTATTTCCCATGCTCAGAAAATTCAGTTGATACCAGAAATAAAAAGGGCGTAAGACTGGTAAGACTCAAGGATCCACAAACTTACCACTTGTTTCTTTCCCATATCATTTGAAGTCGTTCCCTGAAAGAGGCACTGTGAACTGGTCTATGCTCCCTCACACTGCTCACATTGAACCTCAGCTAATTCTGAACTAAAAATAAACTTCAGGCAGCCAGGATTAGCTGGACATGAACCCTCTGCCCCTGGGTCAGGACCCAGAACTACTCCCGTTTGAAACAAGGGCAGGTTGTTCCACAGCAGCAAATATTACTTGCGCTAAAAAACCCGTAACTGTGCATGCTGGTACAGGTTCCTATATGCAAATTTTACATTGGTTTGTTTACCCAAAGCAAATGAGATGCCTCATGCAAGGAAGGGTTTGTGGGATTAGACCTCCAATCTCTCACTTGGATTTTGGCCATGCTGAAGACTGACAGCAAGTACCATTTACACAGGTAGAGAACTGCACACCCTAAGTGGCACCCAGCAAACTGGTGGGGACTGGTCCCACTATACCAGTGCACCATAAGGGAAAAAAGTCTTGGTAAAGGTCAGATCTTATTACTTTTATTGTTTCCAACACTCTTGTGGCAGTAAACGTTAAATGTTTAAGATACTCGGTATTTAAAAAACCTAAAAGCTAAAAACCCCATAAAAACAAACAAAACCCACAAACCTTTTTACACAGCATTCATTGCCTGTGCCATAGTATGTCTGTATCGTGTAGTACCTCTCCATTTTATTACCTTCTACAAAACAACTGGGAAGTGCATTGCTAGTAGCCAGTGGTGAATACTCATCTGTCCATCTGTGTGACAGTCCGCAACTCTGCCATAGAGGTATCAGCTTTGGTCTGTTTGCAGTTTAGCAGAGTCTGAAGTAAGTCACTCCAAACTTCATAGAAAGGGTGAGTTGGGGGACAGGTTCCCATGGACATTTTCTTATTGACAGAAGAGCCGCAGAGTGCTCTAACGTAGCCAATGGTGCTCCCGAAACCGAGAGACTCTCACAAACCAGGCAGCCGCTGCCTCAGTCAAACCCTGTGTCTGAGCCAGGCCACAAGACGGTGGGACGCACCTGGAAACTCAGGAGGAAAAACGAACTACCCAACCCCCCGGGTGTCCATTCCACGATGCAGAGCAGAAAAGGTTTAAAAGTCCCCGATGTTTAAAAACACTGAAGCAGCCTTTACAGATTTGTTAAAGCTTTGCCGATTTTCTTTTGAGAGATTTATATGAAAAAACACGAGGAAATGCTTGCATGCCTCCGCAGCAAAGATGGGCAGAAACGTCCCACCCTGCGGCCGGTTACATCGCCCCTCCCGCGGGATGCAGCAGGGAAGGCACCGCCGCGGAGCGGGGATGTAGCAGCCCCGCTACCACGGATCTCCGCTCCCGCGTCGCGCTTCAGCTCCGCCTCCCCCGAGCAGCTGCTGCCGGGGAGCGCCCCGCCACATCCCTTCAGCAACAGCGCTCAGGCAGGCCGAGCTTCCGCCACCCTCCAAGCCCGCCGCCGGCCCCCCGCGCTGCAGCCCCACGCAGCAATTCGCGCCCCGCGCCCGCTCCGGCACCACCGCCGTCTCACCGCGCCGGGGCCCGCCCGCCGCGCCGCCATGGGCCGCGCCCGCCCAGCTCCGGTTCTGCGGGGAGGAGCCGCTGCTCCTTCCGCCCCGCGGCGGCTGCGGCCCCCCAGCGCCGGGAGGTCCGACCTCCCGTCCCGTCCTGGCTGCGCCTCCTCGCTGGCGGCTCGCTCAGCAGAGCCAACCCAGCCCCGCGGCACTGAACGGGAGTCGTCGTCTCTCGGGCTGCAGACAAGCAAAAGCAAGGGGGAAGACATTCTAGACTAGTTCAGCTTGTAGCTAAGGTCACAAACTGCTAAATGAAGTTCTATACAGTAATCGGAAAAACACCAAACGAAAACAAACCACCAAAAAACCCACCAAAAAAGAAGGAAATAACACATGGAAGAAAGGCAAAGAGAAAGAGTCGACAAATGCTGGACTAGGCAGAAGCGGGGAAGCTGGTCATGGACCAGCAGCACAAAGCTGGCTGCTATCTCACTTTCTGCCAGTACTTACCCCACATCAATGTCATGCTGGGGCTTCGGCCTTTCCCGTTTTACCTCTAAACAAGCCCTGGCTCTAGAACAAGCAGCATCCTGGGGGCTGTAGTATTTGACTTTAAATAACCTCTTTCTAGACTGCTTAACTCGCTTTTGTTGATTTTCCTCCAGGATGAGGTAGGCCAATAAAATAACCATCTGTGGACCTCAGTGGGCAAGGCAGCTACAAATCTGAGGTAAAGAGAGTGAGGAACTTACTTGCCACAAGCATTGCACCCTTTGATGAGGAGAGCATGGTACCACAGACCAAACCAACAAGAGAAAGGGTTTCTGATGATTTTCCTCTTTGCTAAGTCCACATTTTGTCAGTTTGAACTCACCCGAGTTGATGAAACAGCAGAAAAGATATATTGCATGTATTATGAAGATAACTGGGTTTTGGAGTAATTCATATTACACCAACACCACTCCTATATTAAAAGGTAAAAATGATTAGCAGCCAATCGAATCTATTGATTAGAAACCAATACCTTCATAAATAACATTCTGCTCATGGACAGCATGCAAAAAAAGCACATTCTGACTTAATATCCATTTGTACGGCTTCCAGAATGGAGAGGCATCACAGTACCAGAATGAGCATAATAAAAAGAAAGGACCTTTCTGAACTTATGTGTAAGTAAATAATGCAGATACATGCAACAAAATAGATTTTTCTTTATTCTTGTAATTGAATGCTCACAATATTTCTTTTTATTTTTTGTACAAAAGTGGATGCAACTGTAACATAAAAAGCTCAAGAGCTACACAGAACATAGTATGATTATATCTCCCGTAGCAGCTTCTTTCCTAATCCTCTTCCAAATCCCTCACATACAAAGATAAATTCTTGCAATCCTGACATTAGGATTATTCTTGAAGTAAAACATAAGCTGTAATCTTTCTGAAGCTGCCTGCTGCTCAGAATTAGGGCTGAGTGTCTGAGCATATCCATACTGCAGGGACCCACTGGGGCTCCACCTGTGCACGATGCACTGCAGACAGCAGCTGCGCAGAAGCCTCTTGTAAATTGTCATTCACAATCACTTGATCAAAGAACTGACCAAACTGAGCTTCCATTTTCTTAGCTGAATCTTCCATCTCCTGTAAATCTTCTTCCTGTGAGACAGAGCAAGTCCATAAAATTTCAGTGTTGTGTAGAGAAACATACCTGCACAGCATCTGCAAAACACCTTGGGCCACATAAACAAGAGGTCAATAGATAATGTCAGTCTACTTTATTTCTTTTACAGTTTGCTATAATAAAGTACACCTTCTACAATCAGTTCCAGGTCTCAAAACCAGAGCTGCCTGCCATATGCTTCCCAAGGAAGTACGTTGTGTCTCAGTATGCTCCATTTGCCCTAAAAAAGTTATCCTAATGATGAGTGCTGGCAGAGAGTGTTAAGGACTGGAAGGCAAATCTTCTAATGCTTGTGTTCTTACTCCAAATTTTAGTTTATTTCCCCAATGTTAAGATGCGAAATTTGATTATGATTTGCATGGAAACAATTGTGACAAAGTGCTGTATATATTCTAAATATAAGGTATGCATTTCCTGCAAGCAGGATCTGCGTTTTATCTACAGAACTTAGTATAGGATTGATACTGTCATTAAGCATATATGAAATAATAATACCTTCTTATAACTGTGAAAAAACAATTTATTAAATTAGTGAATGGAGCACATTCCAAGTATTTCAATGCATACAGTAAATATACATGTTGAATCAAATATTGACACAAGGCAGCTAATTAAAACAAAAATATGCAAAATAGCTTCTCCTTTAAAGACATTTTGAAACAAAATGCCTCGGGCCCCTAGATACAAATTACAACTCTTATGCTTCAAAGCCAGTCTGGAGGGGGGAAAGAAATCCCAACAAAATCTACAGAAAAAGGTAAGAATAATTAGATTTGATCCTAATGACACAGTAATATTTTTTTAAGAGTTAACATTGTAGCATAGTAGAATGCATTATGTTCTCATAACAGAATCTCAGATTAATAAACTCAATCTCTTTTATTCCCAAATCTCACCTTGAACTTCACGTTCACATAATAATCTGTAATGATCCTGGCATTTTTACGAGTCTGCCTCATGCAACCTATGCTGGGTGGCTTGATGAATATAATGTAGGGCTTTAACTCATGAGTCCGGGCTATTTGTATACCCTGCAAATGAAGAGTAAAATGAAGTATTTCAAGTATATTCATCCCAGTTTTACTCACATAAAAAGCCAGTTGTTTACAACATGCTGTTATTTCCAGACCTAGGAGACACCTTTTTCAGGAACACTTACTTGAAAAAGATCTCACTAATAATCCCTGGACTAGACATTGTTAAGCAACTGTAGCATACAATCACTTAATTCTGCTTGGTAACCTTATTAGGAGAAGCTTTCAATACCAGTGAATGATGGAGCAGTGTTCCATCACTGTTCTGATTACAGAATGATGCTAGTAAATATTTTTAAATTACTGCAGAGCAGTGGAGGGAATGAAAAAATAGAAAAGCAAAAGAAAATCATAGCATGTAAAATTGGTCAAGCCACCAGATTCAAAATAAAGTATGCAACTCATCAGTACTTCTGCTACCTCACTGCTCTTACTTCAAGTGGCAAGATTACACATCCCAAGTCCCAACACCACACTTTTTCCCCTTTGCTTAAAAACGTAACAGAAGAAACCCAAGGACAATTTTAGATGTGAAGACTAAGGTGTGACCTAATATGCCTCTTACAGCAGTTTCAGTTTTTGAGTAGTACCCCACAAATCTTGTAACTTAATTTCTATTTTAAACATCACAAACCGCTGTCAGCCTAGGGCTCAGACACATTGGCTCTGCATAATTAGAGGGAAATATCCAAGAATTACTGAGTTATGGTGTTGCTCTTTACATTGGGTTAGAGGAGATGTTGAAACGGCACAGCCCAAACAGCTCCTAAGTACTAAATATGGAAGTAATTCAGAGAAGTTTAGCAAGATTTTGCTAGACACAGCTCAGGCTCTTATTAGCCTTATCTTCATCAGCAAACTCAATGCAAAAATAGAAGGAAAAGAAAAGTGAATAGCATCTGAGTGAAGAAGCAGGTTACTAACAGCTGTACCTTCTAGAGAGAAATAAAGGCACAAAGGCACGCTAAAATTTTCAGCTTTTGCTTGATTACTTTAACTGTTTCTGCTTTTACCAAAGGGTGTTCTGAGATTGCTAACAGAAGGACAGAATTCTCAACTAAGAGAGCTTGGAGGAGGAAGAAATCCCATGCAACAGGTCTCCATGAGAAACACTAATGTTTATTTTAAGTAAGTATGAAAACTCATTTCCATGCCATCCAAACTGATAATGCAGCTGCTGGGCTTGGTAAAAAATGAACTATCTCAACATACTTGTCACTGTAGTATCACCACCACCCCCTAAGACACATGAAAAGAATAATCTATTTTTAATAAGCACCATGAGGTAAAGTGAAAAACAAGACAAAGCAACAAACACTGTTCCAATGGCTCAATAATGCAGAGAAAATTATTTTTCCTTCCAGAAGATTCCCTGCCCCTTTACCACTCACCTGTGGTTCTAAATCTATTACACAGATCTTTCCTGCATCAAGGACTGTTCGCACTGCATCAATACTGGTACCATACAGGTACCCTTTGTATTCCCCATATTCCAGCATTCTGCAACAGTGGTGAGGAAGAAGGAAAATGAAAGAGCATTTGAGTTTCAAAAAGGTTCAATTTAAAGGTGAAATCTTCAATTATAATCCAGGGATCAGGACTGAATGGTCATAAAATGCAGTGAACACTGATGAACCTTCACCTTTGCTCTTCCCTGCTACACTGGGCACAAATCAAAACCATTACAGTTCAACGGCTCCAAAACATGCATTTTTTACTCATCATAGTTTTAAGAATTTTGTGTTTAGAGCTTGTGATTTTACTTGTCAGTGCTTGTCAATTACATATTACAAATAACTTCATAAATCTGAAGATCTCAAAGCACTTGGCCCAGCTCAATGAGTGTAGCTTCTGTGGTGCTGAGCTGGTCTGTCTTCGACACATTATTGATGCATAGAAAGGAGCAGACACTTTTGAATATTTAGCCCTTACAGTTCATCTGCTCGTGCGTCATCACTGCAGAGATTCTGCAATGGAGTCATAGGTCAGGAACAGGTGTGATTCACTGCTAAATTTTCAAAAGCAGTCTGGTTTCCAGGAGAGTTAGACTTATAACTTACAAGCACATCTAATGAGCTCAGGACTCGAGAACCCACGTTCTTTTAGAAGGATTCTGAGATTAATTCTGGAGGAGCTATTTGCAACTGCACGAACATAGTCTTGGAAGAAATGGTCTCAAGTAGTTTGACCCAAATTTATACCAAACATACACAGTAAGAATGGAGGAGCCCAGACTTGGGACCGAACTACAAAACTGTATTTTCTTGGATCATGTTGCATTTTAAGTAATAAAAATGTAATTTATCTCTCTACTCACCTGTGGCTATACACCATGTTTTCAAAAGTTTCCTTTGATACATAGTGATATTCCCGACCATTCATTTCATAACTTTTCTGAACACGAGTGGTGTCTGAAAGAAGATATAACAACACACACACAAAATCAGCTGCAACTAAATTATTGTAACTTTATAAGTGAAAATGAACTTCATGAAGAACTATCAGTATTTTCATAAATAATAACATGAGTTATTTCCATTTGTTAATCCAGAGCAAAAGCCCCATATACTGTAATAGTTTGCCAGTGGCAAGTCATTGGAAGTTATCAAAACACAACTGTATTTCTTGGAATGGAAGAGTAGTTTAATCCAAATAGTTGTGATTCAAAGCAATCAGGAACTGCCTTGGAACTGGTTGCACAACTATTTTTACTCCTTAGAGGCAAAAATTTTTAAAGTTCATTCAGAAACTGAGGCTTCAGAAGCTTCCCACACTTGTACCTTCCCCATATCTGGGATCTTAAGCACAAAGTCCTGAATTTTCAGCTAGTTTCAGATCCATAATTTCCAGTTTGGTTATCTAAATTACAAGAACCAAATAAGCACAGGTAGAAATAATTTCAGTTGTTACGTCAGAAGTTAAGCTGCATAAGTCTCATCTGAGACTAGAAGGCTAATAAGGAAAGCTGAAAAGCGTATTAAGCACCGACTTCTGTTGTCTTCATTCTCATATCTGAGCACTTAAACCCTAAGAACTTAAAATATCTCCAAGACACGTTCTTTTTTTTTTTAATTTAGGAAAAGCAAACATCAAAATTAAACCAAGTCATGCACATAACTTTCACCTCCATAAAGCTTTTAATAGTTTCAGAAGCTGGAACTTGAAAATACCTTTGTCTGATTTGCCAAAATGAGATAGATAGTGTTTTAAACTAACCCTTATGAAAGCAAACAGTACTGGCTTTCAGTAGAGCTGAAGAAACAGCCATAGAGCAAAGAGTTTATGAATGCACAAAGGCAAGAGGAAGGCACTTAGCATTTCCTGTTTGTGTTTGGATTGGAGTAGTGGAGGAAAAAGGAAAAGCATTACATACGAGGTGTGGCACTTTGAAACTCTCGTGGGTTACTTGTGATAAGCCTTCGCCGTATCTCATTCACACCAACTCCTGCAGGACCTGGAAAGTTGGAAGAGCAACTAATATTACTGACAGGGTACAAATCACTCCCCAGCAATATAGCCATACCCAGGAGTCAACACAGCAGTACTATTTTAAAAGAAAAAACTTATCAAATATTTCCAGACATAGAAAGGATAGTGGATTTGCCTTTACTCAGTTTGCTTTATCAGGACCATAGAACAGTGCAGAACAGCAGCTTCCCTTCAGTCACTACAATTAGAGTCTTGAGAGCCTGCAGCCCACTTAATGCAGTATGTCCTATAACAGGCATTATTAATGGCATCTTTCCATACTGTCCATGACTGAGATTGTTCTAGTCTGGAGTTAAATATTCTTATGATTGTCATATCTATGCATTTAACACTGGTTGTCGAAATGCCTCCATGTAAAGATGTTTTCTATTAAGTTACAAATGTTTTGTCATCATTTTCAGTCCCAACTGATATAAAACTGAACCACTTCCCTAACAAAATCCATTATCAACCAGCATTTGTAACTGTACAGTTTCTTCTAAGGACTCTATTATTATTGTTTTAAACACTCACTATCTCAAGCAAAGAAGTTGATACCTACATTAAACTTTAACCCCAGTAACGGGGTCAAATTACAATAATCCTTGAAGCGTTGCTTTGAGAGCTGCCTACACAGTCAGCAACCACTGCAGTTAGCAGCACGAAACTCCTGTGGATCAGACCCTGTGTGACTGTTCCCTTTCCTCAAGCAGAAGAGGGTGCAGTTTGCCTGTGAAGGTCGTTAACCTCTTACCCACGAGGATAATGAGTCTGTGCCGGTCTGTTGGGTGCCGCTGGTACCTGACCACCTCTTCATAGGGAGCTGCCAGGGTGCTGTAGCAGCTGCTGGGGCACCGGGAGTAGCAGGACTGCTGGCTGAGCCGGGCCTTCCTGCGACACAGCCGCATGCTTCTGCGGAATCCAGCTGCAAGGGGCAGAGGCATCAGTACTGGAAAACACACCCGAGATGCAGGCAACTAGTTCTTTAGCCCAGAGGGCCTCTTTCTAAGCCACACAACATACTACCTTTTTTGAGCTTTTTGCAAGGTGCAGGTTAGTGAATTTCATTGCTGCACTTGATATGACAGTTTGGTAGAATCTCTGAGCATTAAGTGACAGCTAGAGAGTAGGTAAAATCCCACTAAAAGTCACCTGAAAATTAGCCCAGAATGAAAGACTTCTGAAAGATCCCCAAAACAAGCTGAAAGAAAAGTTTCTGACTACCTGAGGCATCTCTAGGGAACAGGTCAACTTTTTTTGATAGTGTAGGTGGTTCACACTCATGAGGCAAGTCTGGAACATTTGCTCCAGCCTCCAGAACATGTATTTTGAAGGTCACTATGGTTTAATAACCATGGGGGTAGGTTTGTTGCTCCACTTGACCATCCGATTCTGAAAACCTTACATAGAGATGTACTTTTCTAATGAAAGCCCTCATGATTATTCTCAGTGGATGACAGACATTACTTTTGAGAAAAATTAATAATGAAGTCAAGTTTAAATAGCAGGGGCCAAGTCTCTGTAGAAACCTAATAGGATGAAAAATTTAAATGGAGAGACTGAGCATTATTAGGAGGAAAGAGACTTCCTGAAGTTTGGAAAACAGAGTAAGCTGTATTCCATTTATTAAGTCTTTAGGTAACATAAAGAACAAAGTATTTTATTTAACGTAAGACAAGCACTTAATCTAGGATCAAGCCGTACAGATTTTACTTATCTTTAGTCTTGCATACCAATAAAGACTCGTTGACCAAATTCGCCAAATTCTTCCTCTTCTAGAATACAAAGAACAAATACTCATGAAATAAAAAAGAAGAGAGAAAGCTTAAAAGCTAGATGGCTAACAATTATTGCTGATGCCAAGGAAAAAAGGAGTTTCAGTAAATATGTGGAAGTGTGATGCCTAATATAATTTTAAAAGCATGATACTCCATAATATGAAATATAAAAATATTTCACATGACCAATGACTGATTCAAAAGGGTCGTTGTAAGAAAAAATAAAAATAGAAAGTCTTGGTATTTTCTAAATTAAATTAGAAATTTAACATTCTATTTGTTTCATTCCTAAGATACCAGACAATGTTTTGAAAGTGAAATTAATGGAAAAAACCTCCACATAATTTAAGCTTTTCAGGTGAAATCTATCTTACAAGCACTCCTTAGTTAAAACAATAACTAACATGCCAGTAGCTCAAAATTGGAAACAAAAAATTTGTAACTCAGTTTCTGCCCCATAGCATGTTTGGAAAATGCAGCTTGCATCTGCTCAGATCTTTCAGGCAAAATGAAGACCTGATTTTATTATTTCTTTTTTCTTCATTGGATCAGTGATATTTATGCTCCAACATGTGAGCCTAACCTGTTTCCTCTGATTCTTTTTGTCCTCATGCTCATGCTGTTCCTCATGAAGGCTTCACTATGCAGGTGAGACTTCTAAAACTCTATATGTATTTTTTTTAAATTAAATCTCTCATATAAGGCTCAAACATACCAATTTTCCAATAAATCAATGTTCAGAAAGTTTAGAAACTATTTGAGAAAGGTGACTTGAAAAAAAATAACCAGGGAAAAAAAATGGTGCCAGTGTTCAGCTTTCTTTTCCAAAAGAGCTCCTTATTTTCCCCTAATCACGCATGTAGTTATCGAAGCTGTGTGTTCCCTTTATTTAGGCCTTGTTAAAGCAAGAATGAGATACAGAAGACATAGGCATGTCTTTAAAGCAGTATTCGTTCCAAGGAAAAACATGATTTTTCATAGCTTTGAAATGCTTTTAGCAATAGACTCTTTGATTTACAGTTATCTCATAAGCATGGAAGTATTGAAACAAAATCAGATGCATGTTAATTGCTCTTTCAGTCTTCATTACTTGTACCTTTACAATACAGTTTTATTCCTACATTTCTATATGTACTAACAACTAGTTTATGACTATGGAAAAAGCTACTTGGCACAAAACTGCTCATTCACAGAAATGCTCTGTTCAGAGTAATGTTCAGCTGACACATGCCCATATAATTTCTATCTTCAGGTCTCTTGAGTCTTTATTCAAATATGTTTAAATATTTCTGCTTTATCAACACTCTCTTCTATGGTATGGAGTGCAGTGTAGAATCCTACAGGGAACAAGCAATTCAGGGTATTGCAAGAAGAAGGTAAAGCAATAAACAGATAAATTCTATTAGGTAACTGCTGACAGGAGACAGGGGAAAAAAGTTAGTGTTACCTTCTTTAAGCTCCTCTGCACATTCAGATAGAGACAGACACAAAACAGTTAGTTTTGAGAAGACAGTCTATACTTTGATCTAAAAAAAAAAATCCAACCAGCATTGTCCAACACATTTAGAGAAGGTAGAAAACAGGTACTGCAGACATTAAACCTACAATATGCTTCTTTGAGCATGAATTCTCAATTCCCAAAGAATGCAAGACTCAACTGCAGCATCTATGTCAGTATTGAACTGCAAAAATACATCTGCAACTAGTGGTTAAAGCAGAATGTAGGACAGCAAATATCTGCACCTTTATTCCTCTGACTGTGTGGATACAGCAGGGAGCTGACTCAGCACTGAGCAGTGAACAGGATTTGCAGCAGTAATCCCCAAGTGCAGCTATCAGAAACATCCTAGCCTGAAAACAAAAGACTGCCCTGCAGACCTGCTGGTTCTGCCTTAAAAGCCTTGGGCATTGCTTGAGAGGTGGAAGAGAACAAACCACCTGTGACAAGAGAAGAAGGTGCAGAAAGAAGAACTGGCAGAAGAACTGGCAAGTAGGGACCTTGTGGAGAAGAGGAAATGTAAGGTAGAATGACACTCTTCTCCACAAGATTACCAAATACCTCAAATGAGAAGTTTATCAGTAGTTTTATTTTAGGAGAGAAATTATCTATTTTAGAAGACTTAAGTTTTGCAGAACTCTCAACATGCTGTAAATAAGCAGCTGCTTTCTAAATGAAAAAAAAAATCCCCATATCAGCTTGGTCTAAAAAAAAGTACTGATTGATTGTATTTTTTATACATAAATAATGAATTTTACAAGCATTTTTCTTTCCTGTATGCCAGCCATGCCCACAACCAGGAATCCAGAAGCAGCTCTCCTCTTTACCACATCAACTCCTACAGGCACTGGGGATTCAGGCCTCCGTATTACCGAAGGTAATCCAATTATCTGCTGACATCAGTGCAGCCCCTGCTGTCACAGCTTGCACAGGTATAACTGACAAGGATTGGATAAACAGATCTGCTACTGATGCACAAGAAGAAACATTCGCACTTGTGGGATAAGAGGACAGAAACCTTACTACTAGGGTAATCGGAGAACAAGAGGAAGACTTAAAGCAACAAGATTTTGCATAATGGCTTTTCAAGCCAGAATGGCTCCTGGAGCTAAAGTGGCATTTTGGTTTTTGCCACCTGCTTGTTTGCAAGGCACTTGCTTGTCTCTGGACACCCTTCTTGCAGCACAACAATAGCAAGGAATTTAGAGTTAGGTCAGAGGAACTTACCTGACTCAAATGTTTCTTCATCTTGTTTAGTAATCCAGATAGCAAAGATATTAAAATAAATTCAAAATTTAATTATTTTCCTTCTAATGAATTTCAGAATCAGAAATCAGTTTTCCAGCTTTTGTTGGTCTGTCTCACAAATACTTTCCCCAGCTCCCTCTACCCTGAGGTGGCAAAATACAGCTCACCATACTTGAATTAACTGCTTCATCTCTTTTCACACAGCCCTACAAGATCACATCCCTCCATGAAAGCTTCTGAATTACCTTGGAGAAGGAAGAATGAACTGCACTGCTTTAGGGAGCAACTCAAGCTACTGATCTTCACACTTAGTGTTCACAAGTGAAAACCTATTCTTGCTTCTTGCTCTCCCAAGATCAGTTTCTTGACAATGAATTGTGTGGGCTCTCCATGACCACAAAAATATGTGGCGTTAAACATGCAATAGGCAAAAAACTATAGTAACATTGCAGCCACAATCCAACACCTGAATCAAAGAGGTTGGATCTCATTCAAGCAGATATTTTTGTACTGGTCAAAACACTTGACTATAAGCACTGTACACCAGAACTGCAAACAGCTCATTTTAATACACTAATACTAGATGCGGTTTCCAGGGTATGAAAAATAGGATTTTCTGCCATTAAGTTCACTAGGAGAATGAGTGGGTTTATCTAGGAAATGAGGCTTTTAACTAGCTACTGCCTTGAAGAAAATAAAATAATCGCAAGTGAAGTCAGTTACCTGTTTCCACACACTTTTCATCAATCTGCATGTCGTCCTCTACAGATCAACACAAAGGAAAAAAATTCATCTGAATCAGAAAAACACTAAGGAGGAAAAATAACCTTACAAACCTTACAAGACTGAACTCAGACAGACATCAGAAGGAAGATATGTGAAACTCAGATTGCCTTCAGACATCTTTAAGGATTTTAACTGTTAACTCCAGTTTACTGATGTTCCTTGTCTACAGTGAGCAAAAAGCTCTTCTTAATTGAGTGCTCTGAACGGCTCGTGGCAGAGAGGCAAATGCATCTAACTTGAATTCTCCTCTTGAAATAATGAAAGGTTTAACGTGGCTGTCAATCTGTTTATCCAGTAGATATCTATTTATTAAGTATTACCATGAGGAAATATAATTTTCTGTCCTATAGCTTTTAAATATCTTTCCAACATGCTACACTCAAAGAAAGTGTTTTGCTTGGTTGATTTTATTATTATTTTTACAAGGAAGAAAAGGAAAAGATCAATTCAGCTCTCTCTCAATCCCCAGACCACATCAATTTATGTCCCTGAAATGTGATCACATGAGCTTGGGCAACCTCACGGGCTCACGATACAGCACTGTTTGTGTTTTGGTTTTGCACACCGCTCCAGATAGGCCCAATAGGAGCTATTTTCCAGTTACAGGGCAATTTTCAGAGTATCTGTCAATCACATTCTGCCCATATGTATCCTTTAAAGAAATACCCTCTTGGAGCTGCTCCAGGAGAGAAAGAGGGAGCAGAAAAGAGAAAGAGGAAATGTTGTCTTTCTTTCCTCAAAGAACCCATCCAAACGGTCACTTCCGTGACAGATAATGCACAGCTAAAGTTTCCACTTTAAGACAATGCATGCATCTACTACTTCAGGTGAAGAAAGGCTGGATTTCAATTATGTTAAGCACACAAGAACTTGGGCATTCTTCTGCATTTATTTATCAAAATGCCTAATTTTTGACAACTTTAATTTTAAAAGCCTGTAAAACCATGTGTTATATTGGTTCCGGGTACAGAAACACAATGCTGTCCAGATGTGATTTCCTACCTTCTTCCACAGTGCTTACTGCTCACAGCATATCCATTGAAGCAGTTAAAATGCAATAAAATTATGGTGAAAGAGAGCCTCAGCTCTAGCAAACAAAGCAATCAGTGCAAGAAGAATCCTAGGGAATGAAACACATTCCCTCTGGGATTTATCATATGAGAAAAATTTTATACTTGCATAAAGAACCATAGAAGAAAACGGAGACACAGGAAACAGGAAGAACATTCTTTTTCTGGGAATAATTGCATATTTACAGAAAGTTATAGTTGGCAGAGGATAATGTTTCTGGATTGTTACCATGAATAAATTAAAGGGCAGCATAGCTTATCTTAGAACTCAAGAAAAGAAGTTCTATCTTTCTCTCAGTAGCTTTCATGACAAAGAAACATTCTAAACATTGTATGGCACTTTTCGGTGCAGAGCTGGTATCTGTGTCCCTGGAAAGCCAGGCCAGTACAATTGTCACCTCAAGACTTAGAGCCAGTTCTCCTAGAGAGAACTGGCTGGCCTAGTGAGCTCCTAGATCTTAGAGACTTCAGAAGAAGTTGAATTCACAGCTTCTCTTATGGTCCGATCCCAAGTACGCTGGAGACAACCATCTCCACCATCAGTACTCCGGGTACAATTATCATGAAGTATTTGTTTTTCTGGGGATAGTTAACACACTTCTAAGGCTACAATATGGCTCCAGAAACAATGTCTTTGAATTAAGCTGAATTGTATAAGCTTCTATGTCAGTATCCCTGATACAAAGACAAGATCTTTCTTTCCTACTGTATCACTCAAGTAACTTTTCACTCACACATTGATGATTTGAGACAGAGATGGGGCTGGAAGGGCTGAGACCACCAGAATTCTCGCTGTTTCCTACATAGAAATAAATTTATCACAGTTAAAGAAACAAAACAGTCCACAAGCACATTATGCTCCAGTCAGATTCACTGTTTACATGTAAGATCCATCAGTACTGAACTGAGAGAAGACAGCAAGAACTGAAACATTACCAATGTTTTAGCCTACTGCAAAGTCCTGAAACTAAACCAACGTGCTATCAGAACAATTTTGAATTTCCAAATCAGCAGCCCGGAAGTGTTAAGAGTTTATATAAAAGTACAGAAAGATAAGCCATAGCATGGTTCAGACTCCTGGAAGTAGAAGAGTGTGCTACTGCAAGGAGTAGTAGTACTACTGCTTCCATTACTACACAGACCCTCTTGCTTGCAGCCTGAGTCACAACCCAGCTGGATTTCAACTTGGATTATACAGACCACAGGTAGGTTTATATATATATTACAAAGTGAAGTTTATCATCTGCTGTTGCATGGCCTTATGTTATCCTGGGGGTACCACAGGACGTGTGGTTAAAGGATCAAATTGAAAAGTTTGCTACAGCAGTGTAAGAACTCTGATTCTGAAAGCATGTAGTGTAAAAAGAATGGTCTATTTATGCAGAAAATAATAAGCAAGAGATCCTTGTTCTTCCCTGAGTGTTTGAGGTTTTTTCTCCTTTCTTTTCATCTGGTCTACTCAGCTTTGACCAAAGCTGAAGAGGTCACTCATGCACCACAGGACAGCTTTTAAAAAATACTATGCTTTTAGTATCCCACTCTTCCCCTTGCCTTTTTTTTTTTTCATCATAGACGATGGTTCTTTAATAGTCAGGGCCCTCAATTTCCACACATCTTTCAGCTGCTACACTCCACTAGATGTCTTAGCAACTAGCATGGAGACTGGACACGTGCTTCAAATTTCCTAAATGGCAATTTGAAATTATACAGGTCCTTTCAAAAGCTTGTTCTCACACAGGCGCTCTTAAGGGAAAAAGAGCAAGGAGTCAGAGATCAGAAAGAGGAAAGATGTTTGTTAGATGTCACTCTGAATCATACTGCTACAAAACTTGTGAAAATTTTAAATAACAAAGTGTGAATAACTGGCTAATTTTTGAACCAGAAATCAGGAAAATTATTATTTCTTTACCTTTTAAGAAGATGATTTGAGGGTATGAGTCCAGCACAGGCACTGAGATCTGAAACTTTTCTGGCCTGCCACCAGAGAGCATCATTCTGGTCCACAATCTGGAGTATTTCACCCCTCTTAAAAGGCAAGCCTGCATCAGCACATGGTATGGCAGGATCTTGCAAGGGCCAGTAATCTGCCATTGCTCGCACATAAAGCTGGTAAAGAAAATATACAAAAGTAAGTAGAAGCCAGGTTTAGAACAGATACAACACGAGCTTTACAATCACAGGGCCAGATAGTGCTGCAACTTCAGTCAACTAATGATGAAGTCAAGTTTTAAAAACCAGATCAAGCCCTAAACCCTCTCTGTTCATTAAATGAGGAAAAAGCCCCATTTGTCTCATACATTGTGGAAAGAACTGACCTTCAACCTGCAGATCACTCTGAGAGTGCCTTCTTTACACAATGACATTTCCGCTTATTGTCTTTACTGCTTCAGCAACAACACATTGATGTCACCTGAGAGGCAGCCATAAAGGCAAGGTCACACTTTAGGGATTGCAATAAACTTCCAGGCAACACCATGTCTTTGTATCACACGATTAGGCACTACTGCTACCAATCTGGAAAAAGAATGTTTCTTACTGTTGTTTGGTTGCTGACAGGCCGATCAGAAACTGGAATTAATTTGAACATAATTGTCCCTTGAGACAGGGCCTAAATGATAGAAAAGAATTAAAATATGGTTGGTATTCAACACAAGTAATCAAGCATAGGCAAGACAAGCTTGACACAGCATGGCTTTGAGGCTACTGTAATGTCTGTGTTACAGACAGAATTCAGGTAGACAGAGTCAATGCGACAATACTGTATTTTTCCAAAAGGAAACTCAAGAATGAAACATCAAAGTTTTTCTAAATATTTTTAATTTAATGTAACCTATGTTTCGTTGTAAGTATATGTAATTTCAGCATTAATTCATACCAAACTTTTCTTCTGAAATCTTATTTAAATTAGCAGCAGGGTCTGGTTAGATGGGTGATATAAAGGGGGAGGAACATCATTAATAATTAAGCATTCCAATAGAGTTTGTGTTTCTTATACCTAGAAACAGTACAACCAGGGCAATAGCACATACACTTGATGTGATTACACTTAGCAATACCTCACTGGCTGGCACTTAACAGTCAAGAACCATGGAAAATTGTGGGCAAAATGACAAATAACAGGGACATCTCAGCAGCTTTCTTCATGAGAATTCTGACAACAGTAATTACACTGCCCTTTTTTTGCTAGGTGAGATATGTAGTGTACAAGCTCATTCACTCTGCTTTAGTGCATTTTGTAACATGGAGTCTTATTAGAACAGCAGCTTTCTACTACTTTCTTGTGGAATATTAACTGAGTGGCACTTTGAGAAAAAATTACAAATCAGTAAAGTCTACTTCACTGATAAATACTAATAAATTAGTATTTTTTCCCAGAAGCTGCAAGTGGAATGGTCACAAAATTTCTGTCCAAAACAGAAGTTAGATTTAATTCTGGTTTCATGTATTCTGATTTCATGAGCAGTTGTGAACTTCATTCACAGTAAGGAAACAGCCTGAAATTTTTAACAGAAAATTCAGATTTTCTCATGTACAAGAGTGTGTAAAAGAGTGAGCATACAAATAATCTTAAGGTACAAAGTAGAAAACATTTTAAAAATATTAAATACCAGAATATTAATGACTTGCTCAGGGTCAAGTCCCTCAACAGGAACTCCATTTACCTCCACCAGTTTGTCTCCAGCATACAGCAACCCTACCATGAAAAAAAATATGAAAACAGCAACAGGAGTTTTATCACAGGATGATTTATCTTGGATAGGCAAGGCAGGGTCACACAGGAATACCACAGGTTTGTAAGTCAGCATTAAAATTTTCCATACACCAGGTTTGCAGGAAGGCATTTTGGATTCAGGCTGCATTGCCCCTGGATGGGACTGCAGACTGCTGTAGGTCACAAGAAGCTTGCATGCTTCAGTTTTCTTATTTCTTCCCACTCCCCCATACGACATCTTTACAATCTACTGACGATTTGCCTTAAAATTAGCATTAACATTTTAATATTGCTCCATTTCCCAAAGTAACTTATGAACCTATTCTATATTAATAGACCATGAGACTTGGAATCAGATCCTTAAAAACTTCAGGTGCAGTGGGAGATCCTGGAACTCCTGTCTGTCCTTTACAGTAGTCTTCACAATATTGTTGTCTTTTCCATGTTCCTTTAACTCAATTAAAACATTAGTCAAACTAGGAACTTAATTGGCTATTTTCTGCAAGTCGGGTTTTCTTCTCTATACAAAGGCCAGGAAATACTAAAAGGAACTATTTTATAATGATTACGGTTGAATTTTACTTCTGATGTTTTACATTTTAGTTACATTACATTTCCTAAGGGACATGGGAGACATTCAATTCTAGGATGACAAAGCAGTAACATTTCCAAGGAAACTCCTTGCAAGATTGCTTAGCTACTAGTGCTAAGCAAAGTGTTCAGTAGACTAGTGCCAAAAAAGTATTGTTACATATTCCTCAAAGCCCATTATCTTCTAGAATCACAAACTATTGATGTTTACCACTTCTCCATTAGGGAATGAGCTGCAGTTCATACTACACTGCAATTTGGGCACCTGGTACTGGTGCCAAGAATACATAATGAAAACTGGATTTGTACCTCAACTCAATCTAAAACAGCAAATTCATCTGAAAATTTATGAAGCCAGAATCAAAGTCACTGCAGTGCATCACTGTTTACAGTGCTATCCCATGTACACATCGTCTTACTCTATAATGGAAGAGTAATTGTAGAAGCTATTATCTTACTTCAAATATCTTATTTCAAGTTCAGTTTTATGTATCACTTTGTTTCAAATTCCACCTACCACTTCTGTCTGCCAGCCCACCATGGATCACACGGGCAACCGTTATGTCACCTGTTACCTCATGGCGTTTAATGGTGGCACCCTGGAAGATAAGAACAAAGAAAAAACACATTGATCACTGAAGGACCCCAGTAAGTTTCCTTTCATATCACAAGTCTGATCTTCACACTGACAAAAAGGCATTGAGGGATACAGCCTTTTTACCACAACATGGATATAGCAATAACCACAGAATCACAGAATATGCTGAGTTGGAAGGGACCACAAGGACCATGGAATCCAACTCCTGGCCCTGCACAGCACCATCCCCAGGAGTCACACCATGTGTCTGGGAGCATTGTCCAAACGCTTCTTGAGCTCTGTCAGGCTTGGTGCTGTGACCATGTCCCTGAGGAGCCTGTTCCAGTGCCCAGCCGCCCTCTGGGTGAAGAACCTTTTTGTAACATCCAACCAAAACCTCCCCTGGCACGACTTCAGGCCATTCCCTCGGGTCCTGTCACTGGACACCACACAGCAGAGATCAGTGTCTGCCCCTCCTCCTCCCCTCACACGNCAGCACTCCAGGTGAGGCCACCCCCGTGCAGAGCAGAGCGGGACAATCCCCTCCCCTGCTGTGTCTGATGCCCCCCAGGATACAGTTGCCCTCCTGGCTGCCAGGGCACTGCTGACTCATATCCAGCTTGCCACTGACCTGGACCCCCAGGTCCCTTTCCATGGCACTGCTCTCCAGCACCTCATTCTCCTGTCTGTCCATACAGCCAGGGTTGGCCCATCCCAGGTGCAGAACCCAGCACCTTCCCTTGCTGAACTTCACATGGTTGGTGATTGCCCAGCCTTCTCCTTTGTCAGGACTCTCTGCAGGGCCTCCCTGCCCTCAAGGGAGTCAGCAGCTCCTCCCAGTTTTGTATCATCTGTGAACTTGCTCGGTATCCTTTCCAGTCCTGTGTCCAAATCATTTGTAAAGATGTTAATGAGCACAGGACTGACGATGGAGCCCCTACAGAACCCCACTGGTGACAGGTCCCCAGTCTGATGTCACCCCAGTCACTATTACCCTTTTTGCCCGACTCATGAGCCAGTTGCTCACCCACTGCATGATGTGTTTATCCAGCTGTGTGCTGGACATTTTGTCCAGAAGGATACTCTGAGAGACAGTATCAAAAGCTTTACTGAATTCCAAAAGGATTACATCAGCTGGCTTTCCCTCATCAGCTAGGTGGGTTACCTTGTCATAAAAGGAAATCAGGTTTGATAAGCAGGAGTTTCCCTCCTCATGAAGCCATGCTGGCTGTGACTGATGACTGTGTTGTCTCTCAGGTGTTTTTCAATACTTCCCAGAATAATCTTCTCCATAACTTTACCAGGCACTGAAGTGAGACTGACAGGCCTGTAGTTTCCAGGGTCGTAATGTATTAGTACAAAGTCCTTCAATGTCTTCAACTTCCATCACACTAAAATAACCTCATGGACTGACAGTAAGAAATCTTTTCTATCTCCAATATTACAGCTCTCTTTTCCTAAAACAGATTAGCTAAGCTGTACAATTTTTGCTGCTTATAAGTACAAATGATTTCTAAAGAACTTTCAAAGTCTCTCCTCCCTTCCTTTCTGTTTTGCCCATGAGAGTAACTCTCAATCCAGTTTGTTTTTATCTCATATAATGAAAATGCATCTGCCAAATGTTCAAACCCTGAGCAGACAAGGCACCAAACAACCCGCTCTAGTTACAGCCACACTGTGCAGGGCTGGATAGTCTCCTCAGGTCCTTTCCAACCTCAGCAGTTCTTGTGATTCTGTAAAATCTGGTCAAGAATGCACACAATACCCATGACATTCCTGGGAAGAAACCAATATGCATATGATGCATTGTCAATTCTTGTCTAAGTTAAAATAATTTGACAGACAAAAGGAAGCTCCCTCACCAGAGGCTGGTTGTTTTTCACTAGGCAGACAATCCTCATAGCTTCTTCATTTTCAGGTATGTTGTCTGGCAGTGGTGGAAGGGTTGGTTCAAAATCTTTCTGGGCCACAGTATCATGAGCATATAGCAAGGCCTGTTACAAATGAAAACAAGCAAACCAACCGACCCATAAGCAAAGATCATACAATAGCAGAGCTTTAAACAGCCACTGGCCAGGAAATAGAAATCATTGAAATGTGTTCCTGTGTGAGCATAGATCCCTTGCACACACTGACATATTTTTCCTTCCACCAGGAAAATCAAACTGTGAAAGTTTTAAGAACAGTTCCTCTGTTTCTTGTGGAAAACTTAAAAAGATGAAGTATCTCTATTTGGAGCTCTTGGGTTAAGAATGCAGATTTTGCAATTTCAAGGAAAATTTGGTTTTGTATGTCTGCATTAACTACCCATAATTTAAAACTTTGTAAGAAACATCTTTCAAGCACAGCCTTAAGTAAAATGGAGCCCACTGCAGGTACTTCAGATACACAGTCCATATTTGATCTCATGACCAGATTAGTTCATCATTAGTTAACTATGTCTCTTCTGGCTCCTTTACCACTTCTTGTGAACAGCTGCCCACCCATTTCCATTCCCACTGCAGAGAGCTCCATGAGCAAACTTTTTCTTTCCTTACGCAGGACTTGCCTTTAAGTGTGGAGAACGCAGTAGCCGTCTTAGCTCTTTGATCTCTCCTGTCTGAGGGGCTTCACGCAGTAACTCTACCACCTGATAAATGTAAGAGGGAAAGCACAGAGATGGATTTTAGAGGACCATTGGTTTAGGAAACTCTACACTGAATGTAAAGGAATATGGTACGGAGACCGTGTTAAGCTCCCCCACGTTATATGACTCAGAGGATGTCCATATGGTTTGCTCTAGAACTGGACAATATGACCACAGATGCACAACAGTCAGCCAGGCTTAATTTAGTTCAGGCACAGTGCCATGTGCTCTAAATTAGTTTTTGCTCCCATCCCTCAACCAATTTCATCACTAGTCCCAGTGACTCTACTTCATCATTAACTCTCCCACTAATTAAAAGATTAAGAATTCAGCTATTATGATTAGAAAAATCTAAAAAGCTTTTCAATATCCTCATGTCAGACTGCTTGATTGTAGCCATAACACTGAACCACACAGTTACATGGGAAGAGAAATACGTGGTCAGTGATTAAACAATTCACGTTTGTGTTCATTACACTGGCCAGGACTCGCGTAGTCCAGCAACCACAGCTGTGCCCATTTCTCATGCCCCGCCTCTTACCACAGTAAGGGCCGTCAAGCAGTTTTACAAATGTGCAAGGAGAGTTTCGAGTTTATGTACTGTAGTTAGACCTTAAATACCAGAACACTTATTGCAATGGAGTTCATTCATTTGGTATGAGTAAGCAAAGCAATAAACTGTGTATACACAGCCTCACCTCACGACTCAATGCACGTGCCTGCAGCGTGACAGGAGCTGGTCTTTTTCCAAGATAATGTTGGAGGCATTCATAAATCTGTTGCATGCCATGACAGACAAAACAAGGCAATGATAACATTGACCAGTTCACATGATCATATAGATACATACATGACAGGCAATGGACAACACTTTATTTCTGGAAACTTCTCAGTCCAACTAGAGCCCCAGAGTCTGCAATCTAAATTCTTAATATCTAATGTATCTGGAACTGAGTCTTGAACTCAATGCCTTTCCATATTATCAGGTAGCTAGCCAGTTACAGTGTAGTTTTGAATTTTCCTAGAAGCTGTCTACACAGGTCAATAGCCTGATAGAGTCAGTTGTCTGATTTGTAGCCTGTTTTCTTCCTCTAGTTGAAGACATAATTAGCAAAGTAAATTTAACTAAAATTGCTGTATTTAAAATGCCCTTATGGGCATTCTTATCCAGTAAAAGCTCTTCTTTAAAATGTAAAGAAATTTAAAATGTAAAAAATGTAAATTACATTTTTTAAATGTAATTTAAAAAATCCTTCTTAGAGAAAAGCAGAATTTTTACAGAATTTGTCTCAGAGATAAAATTCTTCTCAAGATAGAAACACCAGTCAAAACTCTGTTCTCTAACCATATAAGATCTTCAATTACACATCAGATGAGTGGGATGCAAAATAAAAATGTCCCAGGCCCAGAAGTGGGATGCATAGCCATACAGAAATTTAAGAACAGAAAAGACAGCTGAGCAATGCTGTGTTCAGTCTCTGTCCCCTGGCCTTAATATAGACAGCTAAAGCAGAAGAGCTTTAATGGCTAGGACATTCTGGAAGAGAATACTTTATTTTCCTTTAAAGCAAAAGTGGTTTTGTCTACTGTGACTGCTGATGTTAGGACTGACATCAGGACTATCAGCACTTAGTGTAAATAAGCATTTATTGTCCTGATATGGCAAAATCAAGTAGCTATTCCCTAGAAATTGTTCTCTAGGTAACCTTTGTTTTCAGAGCTGTGTGTTAACTTACCTTTAGCAGTGCTTGCAGCCAGCGAGATCTGAGCAGGTCATATAACATGCCAACACCATTGACATCTCTCTTACAGAGCAAACTGAGTTCTTGCAGCGCTAGAGTCAGAACATGAGATACACCTGAGCCCAAGAAACAGAAAAGCGCAAGACACTTCAGTACAAAAAGAAGACCAACCAAAGCTAAACAGTGACCCAGGCCTTTGAAATGCACCTTTCCTCAGTTTGTACTTCTAAGAAATGCACAGACATTTCCTGTCTGCTTTGCTTTTTTTCCTGCAATCAGCTCTGTTGCATAAGAGTTATTTGACCATGTTATTAGCCCGCAGGGTTAGGTCAATACTAGCAACTTGCAACTGACCTGTGAGAAAACCATACAGGCAATCTCACACGTCTCAGTCTGGGTTCAAGCTCATACCTCCTACTGAGAAGAGGTAAAACAACAAAAAACTCCTTGGCTTTATAAGCCAGAAACAAATGCCAGGTATTCTCCTTTGATGCTCTCAAGTTAACTGCATTCCACCACTGAACATTAAGAATAATTTCAATTAATAAGTGGTAATACTTAAGACACATTAATCTCTCTCGTGACTCAATGGAAGAAGAGTCACAGAGATCAAGGAATAAAACTTTTTTCAAAGAGAAAGTAAACTGAAAAAGAGATGCAAAAGTTACCATTATCTTTGCTGCTGACTGTTGGCACCTCCATCTTCTTCCCTTATTCAAGGAGATTCCACCCACTTTGAATAGTGCATTCACACCACATTGGTTTCACAAACATAGATGCTGAACTAGGGAAAAGAGCACCCTCATATCACAATACTGTCAGGTATCTTACACTAATAAGAAAGCAGAATTTAAAACAGAGGCGGGGGGGCAATCATTTGTATTTAAGTGCACAACAGGTGTCAAAAATAAATTAAATACATGAGTCTCACCCGTAAATTCAGCTACCCAGTAGCGTCTAAGAAGCAGACAGACAAACCTCAACTGAAATACGACATCTTAATCTCTTTATGGAATTGTCATTTGCTTGCTTCATTAAGTCATCTAAAACAGAAAGCTGTTTGGTCCATCTTCTGTCTCTCCAGCTTAAGTGTACGGATGCCTTAGGTTTTAACTTGTATAGTTTTCAAATCCTGTACTGCCTAGTGTGTAACTCTGAAGTTTCTTGTGGCCTGTTAGCTATTGTTCTCATGCTGGTTAGACATAACAAACCCTCTCTAGGTTTGCTCTCCAAGGACACTTAGATTGTCCCAGGCCCCAGAATATGTAAGCTAAGGCCTCTGAAGAGGAGGGCAAACTTAGGGTAGTTACATCATTAACTGGGGTTGTAATCAATCCTGCTAGGCAAATGGACCAAACTTAGAAAAGCTTGAAGAACTCATCATCCGAGGTCCATCTTGGGTGCAGCCTTTGCCCTGCCCAGGGTGTACCTTTGAATGCCCTTCAAATAAATACCTGCCTTTATTCCCTTATTCCTGTCTAGTCTCTGCTCTTAGGTGGCCATCTCAGGCATCAGTACTACCACAGAAACTCTTCATTTTTTCTAAGGACTTAAATCCTGTTTTATATCAATATAGCTTGGAAAATAATCATATTCAAGGACACATTACATTTAATTCCTCTTGATATTGACACGATATTAAAACAGAAAGACTGGAGTTTCTATTGAATTTTCATTGAGCAAAGACATGATTTTGAAAAAGGGGATCCCTATCTCTATCACTATTAGAGGTTAAGGTCTTTGAAGGATTTGTTCCACAGCGATTTCATTATTCTTCTCTATCTCCTCACAGTGAATTAAAACACAAAAACCCCAAGCCCAGTTAAAAATCCCACTCCTTACCTTGCTGGTATCATCATCTCTCTCAGGCAATAGGTTGCCACTTTTAGAGATGGAATCAAATAAGTTATTTGCTAATCTAAAGATGTGTTACTGATTTCTTTAATTACAAAAAGCAGCATATACTACCTTATTTTTTAATTTAAATTTTAAAATTAGCATTTTTAAGCAATGCAGGAAGACAACACTTACCAATTAATATGTATCCATGTCGCATGACCTTTCCACACATAAAATACAAGCCTTCTAAAATTTTCTTTCAAATTCCTTCCCTCCCTTAAAATTCTGTGATAACCTATCACTAACCTATAATGTTCTCTTAAACTAAAAGTGGAAGAAGTTCTTCAATCTGCTGTTCATGGCAAACAGTGCAGCACAGGATTGCTTCAGAGAATTCTCAGAACTTTTCTTCTCAAAGTGGTATGAAAATTCCCCAGGGAACACCACATACTGCATTTATACCCTAAAGCATCAAGAATCTATGTATGAAAGCTCTTCAGTAATTCAAAATCTTCATTATATCCTATCTGATTTAACTTCAAATCACACTTGATACAAGTTTGAAGATATTGTCATGATTATCAGTATTGTAGATTACTCTTAAAGAATTAAATATTTCAACGGGCCACTCAGGAGACGACTTAGACTACAAGTTAAAAACTAACAACAAACGAGCACCTCACCAATAGTGAACCCCAGTGTGACTCACTGAATGCTTTACCAAATTCTGTTAAATACACAGTAGTTTATCCCCTGGATTAATAAAGTAAAAAGGCAGCCATTTTCCTCTAGATTGCTCTGTAGGCAGAAAACAGCAAAGGTACAAGCAGGAGAAGTATTATCTTGATCTGCTTACAAAAGCAGAAGGCATTACTGTCACTTTTACTGCACTTAAAATTTATTTTTAGAACACGCTTCCTCGCTCTCCTGTTAAATCATAAAACTGCTTTCAAAAGGCAGTGGAAATTAAGGGAGAAAAAAAATCAGAAGTTATGAGATTATGACTCAAACATTTTATTACTGAGTCTGGACAATTAATTTCAAGTTACTTCTATGGAATACTCAGTGACACATCTTACTGAATTTCTAATCTGAAGACTGCTTTTAAAATTACCATTTCTTCTTTCAAAGACTCACATAAATATAGTTTGTTCCTCCCCCAATACAACTAAGGTTTGAGCTGCAATTATTTAATATTTTTCAATGGTCTCAGTTCTTTTCCTTTAAGAATTTGCCTTCTGTTTTTAAGCTTAGTTGATCTGCCTAATGATGGATTTAACAAAGCAGGACATACAAATCTAGTCATAAAAACTTGTTTCTTAATTGAGACAAAGCAATTGGAAACAAAGAACAACATTTCTGGAGATGTTAAAATATTTCAGATTCTTCTAGAACACAAACAATATTGTTACCCCTTTAAAATACTCAAGGGATTAATTTTTGCCCCATAGATCATTGCAGCATCTGGTATCAGTTCAGCTTCCATAGAGAACAGACATGAGAGCAACTTGAGTGTGTTAAGAAATTTTGGACACAGTTTATCTTGAAGGTTAATCTCAGATTTCCCAAAAACTGGGAAAGTTACTGAAGGGTGTTTGTTGGGTGAAAGCTCCAGCTACAGCTATCAGAGTTCCAGGAATAATAGTAAACATGCAGTAACCCTTCCATCCATTGCTGTCACCTTAAACTACAGAGTTTATGCTCGCACTAACAGAAGCAGCATTTTAACATAAAAATCCATCAAGTTCTTAACACCACAGCTCACCTCAGTCATAAATTGGTAGCTGTTTCATATTTACACACAACAAAAGGAAAGCAGCTTCCAACTGCGAAGCCTGGTTTCAGAAGCTGTCAGTAGCAACAGATGCTGAAAAAGTCATTACCAGAGGAGAGGAAGAGTATCTTCTTTAGAAGGAGACCTACTGGATTGCTTGCTTGAGGGCATAGGTCAGAGTTCAAACAAACTTAGAATTACTACTGTGCCTTTATTTCCTAAGACATATCTACGCAGACTATAAGGCCAGAGCTCAGGGTCTCCTCATCCAGGGATCTAAATAAATTAGATGGAAATTCTTGCTAAAAGGCTTACCTGACTAATCTCCCAGGCAGTGTAAGGGCCTTCCCATTCACGTGTATTGCAGGCAATTACAGATGCTCATTAACAGAAGACATTTCTCTTTGCCTGTTGTTAGAGACAGAACTGGATATCGACACTGAGCGTGCCAGAATTTGAGTCAAAATGAGTCAGTCACTTCACGTCTACAAACACCTGTTATCCCAGATTTGGGCTACAGGACTTCCTTCAGCAGCAGAGTGTGAAATTCCTTGACCCCGTTTGTCAGACAGACAAGAAGGTCTTACTGAGACAAGGCTAGAGCTGCAAGGGAATCTAAGCCTGGTTTTTAATAAAGTTTCAGAATTATCTTGACGTGGACAATTTTGCCTCTTGTCAAGCCCCTAAAGGGGACACCACCAGAGAACCTGACATCCAGAACATCACCCCCCTGCTCTTACACTGCTTTGGTTAATAGGTTTGACTTGAGCACTTTTTACAAGGAAAACTACTCCTATCTTTAAATTTGCCAAAATTAATGATTTGGCATATTGAAGACTGCAAATTAGCTTGAGGGCAGGGAACACTCTGAGAAAGCTTTCATTGCAAATAAGCCACTCTAAATCAGCAAACTGAGTAGGCAAAAAATGGTAGGAAGAGACATTCAGCAACTCAAACCACATTCCCTGTTTAGGAATTTTGTTCTGCATTAAATAAGCTTAATTGGGCCAGTGTCATCACTGAAGTCTGTCAGCTTCCTTTTCTAGTCAGTATAAAGAACCATCTTGCTTTTTGTATACTTTTTGAGACTTTAAGGTATTTCAGCTAAAATAGCAACCCTAAATATTAGTGAAATAAATTGACATATTTTAAGCCTTTGAAACCATTTATCCTTATCTCAGCCCAAGCACCCCTTAATGCAAGTCAGAGGCAGTAGAGTTTAAAAAAAAAAAAGACTGAAAAAATGTTATGTTGACACCAGGCATTCTGTGAGATTTCACAGAATCACACCTGCATACATGAGGTAATTTATGCTACTACTCTTTGTACTCAGATCGTCTCAATGGTGGTTCATTCTGCCTCCCTCTAAAGCACAGCCTTAGAGCCGCAGTGGTGGTGTGAGTACCTTGTTTACATGGGGTAAACACTGCTAAAACATCGCTTCCCAAAAGAGCAGCACTCAGAGAACACTTGGATGCAGCACACTGCAGTCATGAGGGGCAGCCAGCTTTACTTCCAGCTGTTTATTGCCAACAGCTTGGGCTTACTGAGAAAAACCAACCAACCAAAACCCCCTAAAAAACAACCAACCACCATATTGATGCTAAATCAACTCAGAAGTACATGGCTGGTAGTTCAAAGAAAGGATTTGTTTTACAGTCCCGTATCAGTGACACATTTTTCTACATTATCTCTCAACATACCAGAACAGGTAGTTTCATAATTACTTCTAAAAACAAGTACAGTTTTGTGAAGATTAGGAGGAAAAAATTCCCTTTCAAGCTCCTACTCCCCATTCATACACCCCTCTAATATTTAGCTAATGGGAATTAAACAGATATCAGAAGTTTAAATAGCTTTGCTATATCTATGAGAGGCAATGAATTTCACAGTTACATGGGGGAAATACATCCTTGCAGTACAATGGTTTCAGTACAGTGCAAATTTTCTTACCTGCAAACCCCACAGAATATGCCATGTTCAGCTCATGCGGAATTTCCAGAGGGAAACAGTATTTGCTGGATGTTAGTACAGCAAGTAACCTCACTGCCCCAGCTAATCTATGGACATCCTCTCCTTTCTAATCCGCAGAAACCTAACCTTAGAACTACTCATTACCAGCGAGAAGAGAACAAATCCCCTTAACCCTTTTCTTGCATAAAAAAACTACTTTACATCGTCTCTCACTTAAATAGCTTCTCATTCTCATCAACTTTCCCAGTCAATAGGGTGCTCATCACTTGGGGTCTGGCTGCAGCTACCGTGCCTGTGATTGCAGTGAGGATCTGTGACACCGGAGCACCAATCTTCTGTTGCTGGTTACAGGATTTCTGCTGCAGCACAGGAAATATCCGGCTTTCCATTTAAGGAAAAGAAAAAGAAGAGAAAAAAGTAATTACCCTGAAGCAATCCAGCTGGAAGGGTCCTGCAGGTTAACTCGTTTCTTTGTCAGTTACATCAATACACAAATCAAAGCTGGTCTGAACTGATTTCCTAACGCATCACAGCCCAGATCGGCTGTAAAGTGGAATCTGTGTCAGAAGCACATTTAATCCCGGGATTCTCTTCAGCTAATAACTGAGCTATATATCAGAAGGACCAAAAATAATCCAGCCCAGACTGTCTGCTTCCCTTAATCAGCCAAGCTAAATTCATACGTGATACCACGACTTTTTCTAAGAGGTTGGGTGTATACATTCGTGCCTCCCTCTCTGTGTTTATATATGTAAAGGCAGATGTATCCCTTGGGTTTTGTATTTCTCAGCTTTGCACCATTCACAGTAAATGAAGTTACACCTTTAAAGCTACTACATATTTGTAGATACACCTCGTTCTTGAAAGGCAGGAAGATTACACAAAAACTTCCCATCTCCAGTTACATTTTTGGTTTAAGTTGAAGGTGCCGAATCAGTGTAAGAGGTCATATGAAACAGAGTGCAATATTAAAATCCTTTCTTCTGAAATATCCAAATACAACAAATGCTAATTCAAAATAGTTACCGGGGAAAAAAAATCTGGGTTTTGTGGTTACACTCCCACAAAAGGCAAAATAAATCCCGAATTCAGATCTTCTGCAGATGAAAATTATTGCCATTGATTTACTCAGCTGTTCAGCGTAGCCCCTTTTCAAAGGGCACTTCTGTTCCTACAGGCTTCAGTTAATTTTTTTTTACATTGAGTTCCAAGAAGTGATTGCATGGAAAGGCTGCATCTAGTGCAAGGTGACGTGTTTGAATTCTGCCTTACCCTTCATTATCTTCACCCCTAGTTGTGTGTTCTCCCCCCTTCTCAAGCTAGCTTTTTATAGCTTCCCTTTTATTCATATTATTGCTTATCTCTCCTTGAATTATTCAGTAGAATTTAAAAAATAAGATTAAGCGAACACTAAATTGTTTGCAAACATGAAATCTACTCTCTGTATTCTCTTATCACTACAGTCTGTTGCAAGTTTAACTATAGTTTTAAACATCATTGTTCCACAATTACTCTTTCCCCTTATCTGAAAAAACTGAAAATAATTTTGAAAAGACCAATCACTTTTACTTTATTATGAAAACTGCTACATTACGGCTGTTGTTCAACACAACAGTATTTTGGCATATGGTTTCTTTCCATTTAGATGCCAATATACAAGCCATGATCACTACTCCAAAATATGATAAGCATTATCTATGGCACTCTAATGTAACTTAAGCCTTTATAACATTCTGTAATCTGTATTTCCCCTCCCCCCCCTTTTTTTGAGTCAGTCCTGGCACCTACAATACTCTAGTTACCCACTAGCGTTTTTGGTATAAATGAAGTTAGCCATAAACCACAGAACACACACACACACACTCACACATTCCCCAAGGAAATTACTTGCTCTCTGCAGCCTCTGAGATGAACTGCTCCAGCAGGTGTGATCAGGATCATGCTAAGGGACCATGGGGAGCTTTCCCAAAGTGGGAACACCTTGTAATTAGTGCCAAGAGAGATAGCCCAGTGTGTCCTGCTCCGAGTGGGAAGCATGGACGCTCTGCCTCGGAGGCAGCGCTGGGTTGGCACAGGCAGAACCAGGAGCAACAGCAGCAGTTTCAAACCCACTGGAGCAGCTACCCCAACGCAACCTGCGGGGTGAACTGCGCAGGAACTTCCCTGCAGCCGGAAGAGCTTGGCAGTGGTGCCAGGAGTTTGCCTCTGGGGCAACTGCTCTGCATGCTGAGCCCTGGTTCCCAGGAAGGGGCTGGACAGCGCTTGCTGCTGAGGAGAGGAGCGAGAGAGGAACTTGGTGGGCACCTGGTGTTAACCAAGGTCAACCTCCCACATCTGTTCAAGAGCACCCTTCACCCTTCTCACCTCCTACCACAAGGGCTGCCAGAGACAGCATTTGTCCTCAGGGTAAGCAAATTGAACACTGCACAGCATTTCATTCAGTGCCAAAATCTGAAGTGGTCAGTGCCTTTTATTTATTTCATAAACATAAAGAACAGTAAATGCCTGTATATTTACAATTCTAGTAAACAAGGAAGTCCATAATAGTGTGATTATTTCCACAACAGCACATGAATACTGCATTCAGCAATGCTGTTCAACAGAGATGCCTCAAAACCTTTATAGTCAAACACACCATAGGTAACCATTATAAATACTAACATACTTCTATTTCCTTAAATAAACAAACATACAGCTTAATTCAGGAAGACCAAATGGTTTTGTGGTGCAATTCATTCCCTTTAAACATTTCTGTTGACAAACCAGGAATAATAAAAACAAACCCACTGCTTTGGAAGCCATGCGGTCCAGACTCTCACAGGTGTTCTATGTAGATGCCATGCCTTTGTGCAGCATGGTTAACTTAAAAGGAGTAAATAATCTTTCTGTTACAATAGGAAAGTATTTCTTCTTGGCGGGTACTTGACAAACCAAGTCTTTAACTTCATCACCACTTCACAGAAAGCTTCTGGCTGCAGTTTTCAGATCTTAGAACTTAGAGTTCAGACGAAACAACTGAGTATTTTCATCGGTAGCAGCAGAACTATAACCGATTATTTTCTAAGGGCCATTTCAGGGAAGAAGTGGTTATTAGTGAAGTTCCACTGAGTAGATTATCCCACAGAGGCAGGTTGTGAATGATGGTCTAAGTAAGCTTTTCGTGCTGAATCTGGTAATAACACGCCTGAATTAAAACAAAGTTCAGATTAGCACAAGTGCCAGTTCACAGCAAAGCATCACACACAAAAAGGTTGATGTTTTCTATGCAAGAAAACAGAGGACCAGGCCCTCTACAAGCAGTGATGCTACAGTGGCACTCAACACATGAGAACCTTCTGATATGTAAACTAACAAAACTAACAAAAGGAGCAACAGGAGACTAAGTTACAAATTACATCCGACTCCTAATCAAGCAAGATAGCATGACTTGGAACTCTAAATACTTTCACAGCTCCCAGCTGTGCCAAGATCAAAGTGGTTTTTTGCTTACAAGTCTCTCTTTGCCCTTTGACAGAAGGACTCAAAGAAAAGAAAATATTTTTTTACAGGACATGGATGCAGTGATGAAGCATTGCAGAAGCACTCAGACTGAAAAGCAAAGGTTTCCATCACTCTGACTTGCTGCTGAGAGTTATTCACTTCTTAATGCTGGTTCAAATATGCACTGGGTCAGGTCAGCCAGGATCAAAAACTTAATATAAATGTCTCAGACAATACTTGTACTCACAGCAAATTAGATTCTACTTCTGCTACCACCATGTAGGTTCTTTAGTAAATTTGAACCAAAGCAAACCTTCCTCTTTTGCAACATTATGAAACTAATAGGTCTTAAAAACAAAACCTCTTTTTGGACCCAACTATTTTGAATTTGCACAGACAGAAAATACAATCATGTTCACCTAAGAGTTCAGTTTAAGATTTTTATTTAAATTTCAGATTAACACCCTCCCTCCGAAACAGCATCACAAAAAGGCTGCACACAGCTGAACTGTCCCAAGATGCATTTGATGAACAGTTTTGAGATACCAAAACAACAGATTTCCATTATGAATGTCTTAGTGTACAACAGGATATTCTTCCAAACACACTCTCTTCCTTTTCCCATACTTACAAACATAAGAATACTTCATTAAATGTGGAGAGTGACAGAGTAAATTTTTTTACCTTAAAACTGCATTCTTGGAAAGTCTTGATGTAATGTTAGACTTAAACTTCAATGGAATGGCTAATCTCCAAAGAAGCATTTCATTTCAATTTTTATAGGGAGACTAAGGCATGTTAAGTTGCAGGGGAATGACAAGCTCCAGGTGAGCATTTAGAACAGTTCAACAGCAACCAATATTACATCTGAATAATGTACATTTGCACATTGCACCATTTTTTCTTAGCAGTACCTGCAATTGTGAGGTTATCCAAAGCTCTATATTAAATTTCCCTGCCTATCCTAGTAAAAAATTTCAATTAAAAAAGTCAAAGAAGTTATAGCCTAATGTTCATATAATTGTCTTAAGCTGATCCTCGTTGCTAAAAGCTGGTTATTTCCAAAGAAAGCCTTTAATAACTGAATCATTTTCATACCTTCAAAGTAGTGAACATGATGCCTTGCTCCCCATGCTGGAGATAGGGATCCATCAGGTCTTCGATTAAGTGCACCTCAGACCCCAAATTCCTTATCCTGTCACACGTGAGAGTGGGATAGTGAACATGTGAACTAAAGTTGTCAGTATAATGGTTTTTAATTCTGAATTCAGGACCTTTTCACAATAAACTGTTCAAGATTTTTTCAGGCCAAAGCAAGCAGGAAAATTGGAAAATTTATAGTTACAAAATGCCAGTAACTAATCCTGTAACAAGCAGCAGGAGTGTTTAACACAGAAGTACTCGTGCTGCCTATGCTCAGCTTATGACTGATGCCACCCTTAGTGCCTACCTGGCTCGTAGCACCACATAGAGAAAAACAGGAAATAAGTCATCCATGGACCACAGAAAATCTTCTTGAAGGGTCTCAAGTACACTCTGGGAGATCTCTTCAAAAGTCTGCTGGATCACCTTCAACTTGTCAGCTGGGGTAAATGTTGTACTATTTGGAGAGCAAAAGCAAACCAGGATAACAGTAGGCAGAGATCTGCATCTAAATTAGGAAGGCAGTTTGCTGGCCAGCATGGCCCTCTCTGTGCCCAAGGAGGTCAGTCAGACATTCCCACTGCAGCAGCCAGGGCTGCCAAGGCTGCACAGTACCCAGGTTAGAATCACCACATCACGGCACACTACTGTGAGTGAGACTCTCTTCACAGTTTTATGGTGTTTTAATATAGTGGTAAAAGGGGAAAAATTCCTTTCTAAAATATTTTTAATTCCTTAATTTCTTAAATTCTTGCATAACAGACACAGAAAAGCCTCCCATGCACAGGTCACTTAACCACAGCTGTTTGGAAATTCACATGGGTATTTGATAGACATCCTTATGCCTTTGATTCTAAATGGTGTCCCACAGACACCTTCCAGTTGTGTTTATGAAGCAACACTTCATTCCCCAGCAGGAGAAATTGCATTTTTACTCAGAACTGGAAAATATCTTAGTGACTTCTCTTACAAAGGTGAACAAAAAAGGGTGACATATAAAGGATCCCAGTCAAGTACACTAGATATTACTATATAGCAGGAACAGTAAAACACTGCAGTAAAAATTTCAGACAATTACCTGATTTGCTGTAAACATTCAACAGCAGAGGCAAAGCAGGCGTCTTTTGTGTTTGATGATACCTGTGTAATCATGGTAAGATTTATCAGGCAGGTTCAGCACCCCCACTGTTCAGTGCTGAGACTCTTTCAACATAATAATGATTAAGAATGTAAACTATACACTTTTTCTAATCAGAAAGCATATAATGATATGACCCTCTTAATTAAGCAGCTTGAAAATTTCCTTGCTAAACTTTTATTCTCACACTTTCATGACTGGAGACCAAGCAAAGGTCTCCTGAATTCATTACCAAGTCAGACAGTGAGTGATAAAGCTGGACTGATGGTCACTGTAAGAAATCACAGAATGGTTGGGGTTGGAAGGGACCTCTGGAGATCACCTAGTCCAATGCCCCTGCTAAGTCATTAAAGCAGCATTTAAGTAGTAGGAAAACTTTAAGGAAATATAATAATATAGCATATCTTAAGCAAAAAGCCTGGTCAAAAATTCTTTGATCACTTCTTGATGATTTCAGCTTCTTGAAAGAAGCACTGGGCAAAAAATGCAAGCAAGGCCCAATGAACATACCTTTCTACTCTCTCCAAGGATGGATACAGTTCCTGGCCAAAATTTTCTGCAAGAAACCCAACATAGTCCACTGAGAGAACATAGTCTTAAAGTATTTTTCGCATTACAGAAATGAAGTCATCATGTTCTCAGACACAACAGCCCTTCCTACAGGATCAACTACACCTCCCACAAGAAGCCAGAAAACTCTTAATTTGAAATGTCTCACTCTGGTTTTGTAGCAATGTCAGTCTTCACTTCCTTCCCATCCCTTCCACCTCCCCTTTTTGGAAGAGGGAAGGTTTGATTCACTCTCTCAACCCTTCTAATCAGCTTGAAGACATGTTTAGATGCATTTTATTCAGAGAAAATACTTTAGAAAATTGGGGCTTTATTTTAGTTGCTTTATCCAATTACATGCCATAACCTTTTCCAGTTTCTGTTTTATTGTTGTAGCATACTCACGCTTGCACCCCAAGAAAACTGAGAAGAGCCATATCAGTTTGTTTGTTTAGACGTAAAACACATTCCCAGTAAATGTCCTCCTCACGCTCGTTGTCCAAGGCATACAACATAAACAGAGGAGGATAGAGGCGTGGCAGTAAGACAGGGAGCAGCAAGCCAAAACTGGTTACCACATAGCTGCAACAAAAAAAGAGAGGGGGTGGTTTGCAGAGGAAGACATTAAAAACCTAATTATCTATAAAAATTGAATGAAAATCATTGGAACAAATCTTTCATGTAGCACGAGCCTATTCTACAAGGGATAAGAGTAAAAAAATGTACAAATCCATCAAAGAGCAACTCTGATAAGAACAGGTTATAAACTACCTCCAGTGCTCTTATCCCAAATACTTTTCTGAAGCCCAGGCCCCAAGCCTTAACTTGCTTACCCGTAACAGAAAAAAGCAAATTCTGTTTTAAGTAAAGAAGCATTGCATGGAACAAGCATGAAATGCTTTTTACAACCATAACGTGGAAGCTTGCTTATCAGAATCTGTCATCAGAACCAAAGGGAAAAAAACCACTGCTTATATCCCCCAGTTGAGTATGTGTTTATCTTTCTTCCCCCACCCAAGGAAAAAAAATGCAACAAATAAAATAAAGGCTTTGTTAGCTTTTATTTGTTTTTCCTTTATGTACCCTGGCTCAGGAGATTCTGATCTGGAATCAGATTTCCCACTGCAAAATGATCGCCGTCCTTTTGTCTCCGTTGCCAGAAATGGAATTGTGCTGCCCTCTTCCGGGAGATCAGGAAACAAGAACCTAAACAGCAACACACGTAACAGTATTCGAGGTCACTTCAAGTTTCCACAAATCTCAGTACTAAGGCAAGACTGGAGAGAAAAACGTCAGCAGAAATAATGCATGGTGGGCTAAGACAGCACAGCTAACACACATACAGTACCAGCTCCCTGCAAGAAAACTTAGGAAGGCCAACCCCTCCAATGCCAAGGACATTTTTCCTACATTAACATCACCTCCCTCCAGACAAGGCTTCTAATTGTTAGTAATTTGGAGCATTTCTGCTTTCAGATTGACAGGACATAATTCAAGCTGTAATTATTCTCAAGGATCTAAACAGGCTCTTCATAGGAAGATTGTTCATCCACTTTGGTAAGACCTCTAAAGCCACATTGGTAAGAACATTATGGAATACCCTGGGATTCTCCATCCTCTCTAGTGTTCTATACCCTTTAAACACTCTTTGCACAGCACCAATATCCAGAGACACTAAATTGTAAATCTGTATTCCAGGTGCGCTGCTTACAGGCACGTTTTGAAGTACGATGTAGGATATAACACACTAGGTGTGAAGAGATTCATTTTTCCATTTTTGACAAAATATTCAAGACTCCTTTAAAAGATTGGGAAAATTCAAGCAATCCCCAAAACCAAGTAACAATGCCAGCACCTTTGAACTGTACAACACGAGACAGCTTCAGTACACGAGCCAGCTTTAATCAATTCAGCAGAAGTTTGACCTGAAAATAAGTCTTCCTACCTGACCAGCTGGAAGATGCGTTTGAGGTAGGACTTGATCTCTCTGACAGCCTCCTGCAGTAATCGTCGATTTGCTCCTACTCCAACATAGGTCATTCTATAGACAGCTACCAGTGTTTCCACCAGCTTGCCCAAGGGATGGAGAGGAGTATCACAAGCCTGAGACAAAGGATATTAATTGGCCAGTCTGATAGGTCAATGGCAGACAAATTTAAAAAATAGAATTCAAGAGACATGGGTCAGAGATCCAACAACAGGCTTTCAAAAATACTAAATATCTCAAAAATGAGCTATATTTAACAAATTTCCACTTGGATTATAAAATTTATGTGTCAGCTAAACACAGTCTATAGGAGTCAAGACAGTACAAGAATTTGTGCTACTACTTGGACTAGTCATCTGTCCAGTACTCTTAAAATTAACATGCAAAACTTAGCAAGTATTTCAAGATGCTTTGCTGGGATCCAATGTAAAAGAATGAGAACAGTAACTGAACAGAAACTGACTTTAAGAGAGCATTCTTTAGGTATTCAATGATTTTAGTCCCAGTTGTGGACTTCAATGTATGAAGAAGTGATGAGCAAGCATGAACTATGGATTACGAGAGTGCAATTATGGAAGTAATTAGGAAAGCTATTACGAAGTGAGCTTGATGTCATGCCTTGCCACGCCTTACTATGTGAGCATTTCAGTCACAGTACCTTAATCAAGTATTTTTTTATATTTTCATATTTTTCCAAGGTGAAGGCACCAATATGTTGTGGAATGAACTCCAGACTTTCCAGTGTCTGAGTATGTGAGCGGCTCAGTAATTCTGGGCTGCAGTTTAAAAAGACAAAGACATTGTACAGGTTGAGACGTACAATAGGGAACAAACCCCTGACATTAACAACTGAACTAGTTCTAAACATCAGTACGTCCCTGAAACGGTTTGTAGTGCAGAGTAGTAATGTTATGATTTTGCTTGGGATTTACTACTGTTTTAAGTAAACCTTTACAGCAGAGTTTCTAGTTTAGAGCAGAGTGCAATTCCAGTTTCCTTCTCCATCCCTGTTTTGCTTGCTGATACATTCTCGAGGAGCCCACCTGTCTCTGTGCTGCCGTCGGTTGGTGGTCAGAGCCACCGCAATGTTGTCCCAAGCCTTCCATCTGTCCCCCTGGCCAGGGCTCTCACAACCAAGCTGGTTCCAGCATTCTTCAAATACTGCCTTCCATTTCTCATCAGGGGACACTGCCAGGATCCCAAGTTTCCGCCTAATAAAATGACCAGTGGGTCTGTTAAAATCAAATAGCAATGAAACAACATATTCAGCTTGAAAACCACCCATGGCTAATGTCAATCTAATCTCTCACACAGTTTTACCAAAGCTGATATACTTAACAGTGTCTACTGTGAAGCAAGCTTCATCACTAAGAATAAAGCTAGAGCCTACTATTAATACCTACATGAGAGAACAGCTATGAACCTTATTAGTTTTACTTTCTTGCAGCCTTCCAGGCAATGGTACAAGAAGGGACTGGTGCTTATCTTCACCACTGGTATTCATTCAGAAGTCTCAGGACACATTCATGTAGCAAGAACACAGCACAAGTAAGTCCCAGGTATCTCACTACCCTGGAAGGTACAACTAGCATAGCTACCCAGATAAATACCAAGGATGGTGTTGGGGTTTTAGAATTTGTTGTTGTTGTTGTTTTGTTTTCTTTTTATTCTCTTTGGGAATTTTCCCCCATACATGTTTTGGGAGGGGCAAGATACTTGGAAGAAACAAAAGATCTGGCCACAGGGGGAGGGGTCCGGCTGGCCTCTTTCGCNGATGGTTACACAGCTTCTGATCCTGTAGTAGCAGCAACAGATAATGTTACATTACATGTTAGGGATGTGCTGTTAGAGAGCAAAACCAGCTCAGGCACCCTTTCACTGCCAGACAATGCTCAGGGATCGTCTATAGCCAGAAGAAAACCAAGAGCTCTTCTTCCCATACATATAAATAAAGATATCTCAGACATATAATGAAATTTAGGGCTTTGAAAAGCTTTCTCAAAACAAATAATTGCTGTCAGGGTTAACAGTTCTATCTTGATTTAAATCAAGTGTCAGAAATTGTCAGACCTTTCATTAATATTTCTTCCAGCACATTTGAGATGAGAACTAGCAACACAGGTATTTCCCCATGCTGCCGGTTTCACAAAGTAGGAAAAACAGGCTCTAAGCCTTTTCAGAAATTATATCTGAAGATTTTCAACTTGAAGACACTCAGAAAAGGGTAGATGAAACCCTTATTTCACAAGCCATCCTTAAAAACATGTACATACATTTATTCATAGACTCCCTACTGGGGTAAAAAGCAGACAGCTGCGAAGGCTGCAAGTGTTCAGTTCAGCAGGGAGGCCCTGCTTAACTTGCATGCTGTTGTAGGTGTCAGCACTGTCAAAAGAAATTACCAGTGAAAGCTTCAGGAAGCCTACTGAGAAGTAATCTACGTAAAAATATTAGAGTTATGTTTCCCATTTTAATCTGAAATTTGAGAGTGTGCTTCCCAGATACTGAATCCCACACAGCAACTGCTAAACCAGTGCATGGTGCTACCAAATACCAACATCTCACCATCAACTCTTTACTTAGGTTTCTTCTACTCAAAGATATATCAGTTATAACTTAAACATGCTTTGTTCTTTTCCCCCAGAAATAATTAAGCAAATTGCTCTAATGCATCTGCTATACAGAGGGGTTTATGGATACTTTTCAAAGTGATCTTTGCCAAGGTATTAAAATGATCGTTTGCAATTCAGTAACTTTCTATTTTCTTACACACTGTTTGGAAGAGGTGTAGGATCTAGTAAATTCTGTCCAAATATATCTCCACTGGCATTAATAAATGACACAATTCATTAAGTTGCTAACAAAGTAACTGGCAGAAGGCAGAGAGGTCTGTGATTAACTTAACCACTCTAATGTAACTTAGTCTTTCTCAGGAGCTCAAAAGTCAGCAGCAGCTGTGAATTCAGCTTCTATCAGTCACTTCCAATATAAACAAAAAAATTTGAGACTGCTACAGCACAGTAGCAGCACATCAGCTGTCCTGTAATTTCATGCCACTATTTGCATATTCAAGTAGTAATTAAAACAAGAATAACTATAAAAATATGTTTATCTTATTCCGTTTCCTGAGCAGCAAGAATGAGGAAAAATGTTTTCAAAGCCTCACTGTTTCTTTGGAAGAAATGTTTTTAACTGCCCTTTAAAAAAAGTCAATAGTTCTGTTCCTAAGTATTACTGAACCATATGAGAAATTATTTCTTATTCAACACTCACAGGGCTTTAGGCTTGTCCTTCTCATTCTCATACAAACTAGGTTTGAAATAGGTTCCTGTGATTTTTATTCCAGATCCCCACTCTCCACTGAAGAGACCTTCAATATAATCTCCATTTGGCAAGGTCAGTGTTCCCTTGAGAAAAGATAATAAAAAATTTAACTAAAAGCCATTTGGAACCAAATTACAGCCTTTAAATTTTTTAGATGGCAACAGTTTACAAGTGACAACAGTAATACTGACCTTTCCATTCAGAGTCCAGTTATCGGAAAATTCCCCCTCATAGACTGTATCATCCTCAGAAAGCAGAATTCCAGTCCCCTACAAAAAGAATCATAAAGAACACAAAGCAGTAATTATAACAGAAGGCCAGGCCACAGATCTAAAGATGTGCTTTAGAAAACCTGTTACTAATTCTCAGCAAGTAGTAATTTTTAAACTGTTTCTGAAGTAATCCTAGCAGGGATTATAAGACAATTCTAAAAGCATGGACAACAGAAGATTAGAAGAACAGAAGGTTTACACAGCCTAACACACACTCATCTGCCTCAGAAAGCTGCCACACTTAGAGGCAAAGTCCCTACAGCCCACGGTCTGATGTCCAACTCACCATCATTTTGTTGGTGCTGAAGGCTCCTTCGTAATACAGTCCAAACTGAGTAACCACAACACCATTACCTTGGCAAAGATCATCTTGCCACATTCCCATGTACTTTTCTCCTCTGAAGAAAAATGAAGTAGGAAAAACAGAGTCTAAATAGTCCATTTATAGTCTTTCTTTGGCTTTACAGCCACATTTGACCATTACAGAAACCATCAGAAGAGAGTCATAGAGCACTTGCTTTGGGTCTGTCAGTTGAGTTTCACCAGCTCCATGGAAATACAAACAAATTATAGTTAACTTTCACAACTCACATTTCAAATTGGCCATATCCAAGCAAACTGATGAGCTGAAATGGTGCTGAAGCCCTGTTAAGCCCAGTGAATGCCCCAAGGAACCTGAGCGGTAGGTTTTTGTTTTGCCAAAGTTTTTTATTTCTTATACCTAAAGTCAGATGACTCAAACTGAAAGAATAATAAGTAAAAAGAAACCAAGCTGATCTTCTTGGGGAATAGGAGGGAGACCTAGAAATTCACACATGACATTTTTGATATAGTAGGGTGCAAAAATTGTAAGGAAACACATCATATCATAGAAAACTTCTGTATAACACCCTAACAAAGGTCATGATATATAAAAATTTAATTAGACAATTAAAAATTGCTCACAAATAAACATCAGCCTCTTTCAGACTATTTTAAATATTTTTTTTTCTGCATGTAAGCACACAGAAGTCAGGCTAGAGTTGTTTGAAACTTAGTGCAAGTCTCAAATATTTCAAAACAACAATTTTTCCAATTGTTCTGAAAGAGAATGTGATGTTTTCAACATGCAATTAATAAACCATTAGCTTGTCAAGGCCTTTTTCTCTGCTTTTAGAGGGAATCTAGTGATTGATTTGATACAATTCTGCTTGTTACCAAGCATTTTCCTTGAAATGTACCCAGGAAAAATTATGTCTATAGTAAAGAGAGTAAGCCCAACCATTAAACTAAGCTCAGGGGTCCCTCCTAGCTGACTGGCCCCATAAGGTGGCAGGAAGCTGGTCTGATTCATCCTGCCAACCACAGGGGCCTCTGCTGGGTGAAGGGCCCTTGGAGAGAGATTCCACGTGCTCACTTACCAGCATGGAAACTCAAAGTCCCACTTGTTCAAATAATTGTTTTGCAACAATGACAGTGGGCAATAAAAAGTGTCTGCAGCTATTCCTTATTTGTCTGGGCTGCAGACTAAGTGCAGAAAACAAATCCTGAGGACACAAAGATACACACATTACCTCCCTGAGACCAGAAACAAAACTAAATCAGTGCAGTTCACTGATGTTTGAGCAGCTCTGGAGTAAAAAGCAAATGCCACACTCCTCCTTCACCATGAACTGCCGCTGCATTTACAAATTCTGGAGGTGAGAGGATTTGCAAGAAAAGCTGATATCTCTTTAGCTCATCCTAGGTAAATAAATGACTAAAGAAAATATGCAGAGACATCTTGGCTCTACAGTGTCAGAACAACCACCACCACCGAGAAAGACTAGATGCAAAACTGACATCTGGAAATACCTAGAGATGTTACAACAGCTCTGCTTCAGAAAAACATCCTCCCTTTAGCCCCCAGACTTTTGCCTGCTTGGCTTTTGAAGTGGGCATTCAGTTAAACAACAACAGTTCCTTGGGCTTTCACCAAAAGCTCTTTCCAGAAAAACAACCAATAAATTGGTGACTGAAAGACAGACTATATTGATCTGTGCTCAGGGCTCATTTAGTGCAAGTCTGTTTCTGAGACCATCATTTCAGTAATCTGCTCTGAGAGAAAGCATCTTCCCTCCACTGCCTTGGCAGAGTAAGCCAGTGGAAAACCCGAGCATGAGTTGAAATTCATGAGCACCATTATCTGCCACTGAACAACCCCATCTTATAGGCCTGAGATGAAAGAATACTCCTCACATGACATTCATAACACTTTCAGCACATGCACAACACCACCTCAATAAGACACCATATTCAGAGCTAGTTTTGAGGCAGGAGTAGGACAGAAAAGCAAGTCAGAAAAAACCAGTGTGATCCTTCCACCATTCACTCCAGAAGCAGCACCAAATAGCAGTTCCTAGACCCAATTTTTTATACCATCAACCAAGAAAGCCCAGCAATAAAGAAGAAAAAAAAAGAGACCTACTCTATTACTGGTACTAACAAATCAAATCCTTTCCTACTCTTTTTGCAATTGCACGTCATACCTGAGTTTTAAGGATTTGTGGAAGCATTACCTTGTGATATCATCAAAAACTCCATAACCACTCTTCTTGTCCATTACCCACTGTCCAATGAACATACTGGGAGAAGAAGAGGTCAGCTTCCCACTGCGCAGCAGCCCGTGCCCGTGCCGCATGTTATCCTGGAAACACCCTTCATACACCTCACCGGTAGCATAGCTGGAACAGCAACAACAAAAGAACAAGTGAGAGTCCTGTCATTTACTGCTCTGTTGGGGGACTGGTTTTGGAGTTTTTGATTGGTTTTGTTCTATTGGGTGCTTCCCCCAAACTGATCAACCCTCTCTTTTTCCTTCTTAGGAACTGTATTACAACCACACCAAGCAGCAACTACAGCTGAAGTCTGGTCAGGATAAAAGTGATCCTTTAATACAAGTCTTTGGATACTTCGTTGTTTTAAAGCCACCCTCTGCCCAACAAGGAAGGCCATTAGAGGTTATATGTATCTCTCAGAATAAAGAATCCTCTCTCACTGCAAGGTGGCAGCAACACTAGAACAGACATTAGTAACAGACCACTGTACAAGTTGCATTGTGAGCACAGCAGACAATAAGCCACGCTAACTACAACCACAAGTCTGCAGTGTAACAAAGCTACACACAGAGGCTTGGTCAGAGCATCAGCCCTGCTCTCCCTTCTGCAGTGACAGCAGCACAAGTGCCACATGTTACCTGTACACTCCATGCCCACACATTTTGCCTTCCTTCCAGTATCCCACGTAATGGTCCTCTTTATTCAGTGCTTTGTTGGGCACTCTGTATTCACCATACCTGCCAGCGCAGAGATGGAACACACACAGCTGTAACACCAGTATGTTTCATTAACAGAGCAGATACACATCACAGAGCCGTTCTAAAATCAGAATGCACTCTCTCAGTTTTAGTGCATCTCTAACTACAGCAGTCACAGATGATATTTTTAATAAGAGAAAGCAAGTATTCCAGCATCACTAGGTCAATTTAGTCCACACTGCTCTCTCCTGTTTGATTGCGACATAAGTACTCCTCTCGCCACCACACTGCAGCATTTTTCTCAGGCCATGAGCCTTCTCAAATCTTAAGACTGCTTCTACCTTTATTATTTTCTTCAGCTCTTGATAATTCAAGTACACTCTATTCCAGGGAAAGATGAGGACATGTACTGCTATAGAAAAGATTTTTTCAAAAGATGCTAGCTTCCAATTATGCTCAGCGTAAAGGAATTATTCACAATTTCAGTATGCCTGAAAAGAATGAGATACACAGCTGTATTTATTTTTAATCTCCTGCAGAGATTAAAAACCAGTTCTGAAGGTTCTCCTGAGAGCATGTCCACCCAATAAGACACTACTGTTAAGTGCTGAGACTATAACATGCATGCTGAAATACTAGTATACACATTTGATAATTTCAGCAATCACAGCTAAATACTGATCCATTTATTTCTAGTTGGGATGTGTTTGCAGTATATTTCCGTCTCTGACAACCCTAAAACCTCCAGGATTAGTTACACTTAGCTACAAATGACCAAAGCTCTAATCTAGTTTTGTAGTTTGACATTATACCAATAGCCAAGAGGAATTTTAAAAAGCTGTCTGCAGTCAGACCACATTTCAATTTCCCCTCCAACCCAGTATTTTGAAAATACATCTGGAAGTCAATAGGACTCCTCACATATTTTTATCCTGCCCAGTACAGATACGCCTGCTAACAAGGTGCATATAAAAATGCCTTTGGAAATAAGTTCATCTCTCAGCCTCAGCAGTGCTCTAAGCAGATTCTTACCAATGAAATCCACAGATTAATTCAAAGCTGTGTAATACATTAAGTTCTTTTCAAGTGGTTTTATTTGCTTCACCAGATAACACGATAATGTCTAGAACTTCCGTTCTGCCTACTTTCAGTCTCCTCTGTACTAGTTACCTTCATCATCAAGATCACATACTCTCATTAGTTTTCACCCAAACCCTGAGGTCTCAATTCAAGATTTTGTCTCCTTGCTAAATTACTAAACCTTTACACTACCAGAAATATAGCAAAGAAAACACTAGAGAAGGTACATCACTATGTTGTAAGAAAAGTCAGTAAGATTCGCTGCAAAACCTTTAAGTAAAAGGTTTTGCTGTTTTCTCTGACAACAAAAAGTATTTCTTGCCCAGCTCCACAAGTAGTGAGAATATCTTACCCATCCTCCAGCCCAGCCCGGAAGGTCCCAGAGTACATTCGTCCATCTGCCCATTTTAGGATCCCTCTGGAAAAAAACACAAACCCATGCCAATATTTAAGTTAATCAGTTTGCACTTTCTAAATAACTTCCGTGAGTGAGCCTACTTATTGTTACTGCAACCACTTCATTTTGGTTCCAACCACTCCATTCCAACGCTTTTACCTTCCATGGGGCTTTCCTGAAAGCCACCTCCCATCATAAACAGCATCCTTGAATCGAGGGTCCTTGTAGAAGGTGTATTTGGCACTGCGAGAAATAGGAGGTTCCTGTCTTGGCACATTCCCACCAGCTCCATACAGAATCACGTCAGAAGTCCCCTTAAGGGCCTGATCCACTGCTTGGCTTATTGCCCTCAGCCACTTGGTCTGAAACAGAAAGTGGTTCATCACAGAATTTAGCCAACACCTGTCTTTGCACTGACTCTCACCTTTACAGCAAGCACAGTCCTGTGCCTGGCACTGCTCAGCACAGTGCTGTGCACTGCAGCACTGCTACCCTCAGGCACTGCGTACAGCCATCCTGCACACCCAGCTGCAGAAAGACTTCATTCTTGGGAAATAGTCAGGCAATCCTTCTCCCAGTTTGGTTTCACAGTAGGGAAAAAAGCCTGATTTGCATCACTTGAAGCCGTGTCAAATTTGTACATATGCCCACCTTCTCATGTGGTGTTGAAGAAACAAGAACAAACTGTTCTTCTGGTGTTGTAATCTTCAACCCATTCCTACATGGGAGGAAAAGTATTTTAATCTGTGAAATTCCATCCTGAAAACCCAAGGTTTCTTAGAGCATCAATATTGTATCTTCTCTTCCCTACCCCAGCTAGCATTCCCCTTAAGTTAGCAATAAAAAAAAGCAGCAGCAAAGAAGATTTGCTTCACTCTCAACCACCTTATTCTTTCCGATGTTTACATAACTTTTTTTAAGACATAGAAATACAGTATTTTCTGAAACAAGAGAAAAGGGTAGACATGGCTGCAATCACTGTACTCCACCCCAAATTCACAGTAACTGGTTACAAAATGCTCATCTTCTCTCCCAAAATATCCGACTATTTCTGCATCACAAGAATACTCACACATTACCAGCTTCTTCTGAAAGAGCTTCTACCCACAGCGTGGACAAGGGAAAGATATGGTGTGTTGAGAACTGTAGGAGAGGAGAAGGGAAACATCACCAGTTACTGATCCATTAACCCTGCCCCATTTTTTTTCTGAATGGTTTCTTTTTTCCTTTTCTTTGAGGATTGGGAAAAATTCAGCATCAGAGACTCTTTCTACCACCCTGCTCCAAGAAGCAGCCAACAGAAACCATGCTGGCCACAGGGCAACGCAATCAAATGTCAAAAAGGCACATAATTTCAGATTTATTTTTACACTGCAAAAACGTGACTGTATGAAAAATAAGTAATGGTGTTTGAAGCAGAGAAAAGGTTTTGCTCCTGGTTCCAAGCTGGCTTACCTGAGCATGCACCAGAGCATCATTGAAGAGGATGAACCAGTTCACAGAGAACCTTCCCGCGTGCTGCAGAGACAAGCCCCGATTGCTGCTCTCACAGATCAAACGCCGCTCTGGCTTCCGCAAGGAGTCCTGCAGGTGGGGTCAAAAGTGAAATGACACAATCTCACTTCTTACTGACTGTGATGTAACGCTGGTGCTTTAGTCTTTCACAGGAAAGGCCCAACCTTTCTAAAGTAAAGAGAACTACAGGAACACCAACTGGAAAAAACAGCAAGTGCAACTGGGACAGCAGCATCAGTAATAGACACGGGCACTAAGAGCAAGAGATTCAAGCTGCTAATGGACTGGCAATCGTCACTATACCGTCATTTTCCCAGGAAAGGTCTTCCAGAAGCCAAGGGTGTATTCTGCTTCTTTCATTTTTCTGCTAAGATGGACAGCAAGGCTCTCGTAACATGAACTAGAATCCTGCAGCTTCTGGTATTCTGGAGATGCCTGTAGGGCACAAGGTAAGACAGAGCTGAGGGCGTTTCTGAACACCTGTACCAATACCACCAACCAAGCTGCAATACAACTGCTCATTTTGTTAAATCAGCACTAAGTGCATGACAGTTGGTCTGGGTACTAAATAGAGCAGACAGAGCTATTTTCTTGGTCACATGTTCTGTTGATGTGCTGAGAGTTTTTAAAAATCACAAGAAGGTCCCTGAATGTTACAAGGAAAATGATTAATACACAATTACATGATCTACCTTCTTGCAGCTTAACAAGCTGTACCAGAAGTAGTGCTCATAACTGCAGGAACAATATTCTAAGTTACTAAATATTGGACTAAATGTACAAGTAGTTACTGATCCTGTTTAGTCATCTTTTAGTTCAAAACAAAGCAATTATGTACACCTAAATGGGTGGTAAAAGTCTACCTAATATATATGTGGTGCTTTTAGTAGAGTATTACAGCCAAGGGTAGCTACAGCAATGCTGCCAGATGAAACTGAAAAGCAACAGGCAAACATCAAAACAATATATTTGCAATTAAGCACTCAGGCACACAAATAAGCTCTGGCAGGGTAGCAAGTTTCTACCTGTCATGTGCTCTGTGTGGGTGGTGTAAGATTGTGCAAATAAATCTACAAGATCTTCTCCGCAGCAAATACAAGTTTGAGGTAGCTCCTCTGAGGAGTAAGCTGTTTCTAATTACCTGGCATTTGCTTCACACAGTTACTTCCAAGCGTTAAGTTTCATGTGTGTATTTATTGAACTACAGATAAAAAAGCCATCCTACCACTTCAAAACACGTGGCAAGCTTTAACAAAGTTCTGGCATAATTATGAAGTCGTCCAAATGGCATGAAAAACAGAGCATTCAAAACTTCCACTAGCTGGAGGTTTTCCTCATTCTTCTCAGACAGTTTTTGTAACAGCTCCTGGTTTTTACTCAAGAAGTCTCTAAATGATGGGACCATGGGGAAACAGAGGAACAAGAGAAGAAAAAAGACAGACATCAGTGATGTTTTATGTAAATGAGCCCAGATCACCCTTTTTTGGATTATCATAAACCAATACAAATTATAAGGGCAAATGCATGCTGCTTATTCATCTATTCACAATTTAGTTTGAGGAAGTACAGCAGTAAAGACATGTAGCTAAAACTGCAACACAAGACTTGTTTTTCACTTCTAATTTCATATGCTCAGTCATCAAACTGGTTGAAGAAAGTTGACTATGTTGCTCACTTGGAGTATAACTAACTGCCTTTCTTCTCTTTACCACTTGATTAGTAAAGAACAAACAGGTGGAAAGACTTCTCCACTGCATTTAGAGTATAAAGTTTCTAACACTGTTGATTTATACAAGAAGACTTGAAGGAATCTTAACTTTGCTCTAATGCACTTCCCTAAATACACTGAAATAATTCCTTACCCCTGCTGTTGTTTAAGGCAACAGACCAGTTCTTTCCCTAACTACAAAAATTATATGCTACTTCAGAGAAAGGCAGGAAATCTGTTCAATCCTCAGTCCGATTTCCAAGAGAACTAATCTAGTTCAGAGAAGAAGAGGGAAATAGTTCTGAAGACAGTATGTTAACACACAAGTCCAGGATTTCTTCATTAAAAGGACAGCACACCTATTTTTCCCTCTCCTTCGCCATATGTGTGCTCACTGGCGCTGGCACGTGACACGTGCATTGAAACACATCCAACTGGGAAGCATTTAAACCACAAGCTGCAAGAATCAGGTGAGGCTGAGAGAGCAGGCCCCAGGGACAGAAAACAGATCAGAGGTCACAGCAGGCTCCCTCAGAATGCTACACGGTTAGTGAGATGCCATCTCACACAAAATACTGTACCTTGTCCTGCTCTGCTAATGATATTTAAGAGCTCTATAACTGAACAAGCCTTAGGAATAAAGTCTTCTTTAGAGAGGACTGGTTTTTTAAATTTATGCCCCTGGACATCTTGCTATTTTTAATTTTGAGATCCTCACACAGAGGTTTCTCTGTCGAAAAGCACCAAACAATAACAGACACCACTCAGTACAGCTTGTCTACTCTCTTAGAGGACATGCTCAAAAACCTGCCAGCTATGGAGACTTCCATTGAAGCTGGCACTTCCTTAAAGTCAGGACTACATCCAGTGCATTCAAGCTGCTGAACATCCATAAAAGATGGACTGACACCATTAACCATTTACTTAAGACAGTATCCCCCTCAGGGAAGGAGTGGGGGGAAATTCATCATTAGCAGTAGATATTCTTAACTTCCGTTTGCAAGGAGCAGGACAAAACTTGCATGACATCTCTTCTCTGAAGTGTTATTCACCTAGTGAGACCCTGGTTGCAGTAGAAGCTGTGACACCCAACAGTGACAACTGATGTGATGAATTCAGCATGGGTGATTTCAGAATGAATTATGAACAAGCTTATACTTGAACCAAGATTTCCTCTAAGTCACCCTAAAAATCCTGACCAATGAAAAAGGATTCTCAGTGTCTCTCTGCAGGCACTGGTCCTCGAGTGCAGAATATTCTTCGTCCTAGGTACCTGCATTTCCAAGAACTTCCAATATCACCATTTACACTGCATTCAAAGTGCTCCATCAATATTAATGGAATTACTCCCAGATTACAGAATTTGGGAAGGAAAGGCAACAATTCCACAGACAAATTAAAAATTACCCTCAGTGCAACAACTTCTTGAAAGCACCAGGGTGAGAGATCCAGTGTCATTACTTTATTTCCTAGACAAAAATACTTCTGAAATGAGAGAAAAGCTTTATGATCTAGAGACCTCAAATGTACTGTCTCAGGCCTTAAGATACAATTCCTTCCTGCCATTTACAGCACCTATGCATGAAATAGAGCAAAGAAACCTTGAGAGGCAGAGAAGATGCACATGCAGAAATGTTATTTTGCATCATTTTAAAGCACTTCCATAAACTTTAAGAATTCAAATGAAAGTGAACTGTAGCTAATTCTCTTCTGTCTTTTCCTGACAGCAACATTTGAAAGAATAAACAGTAACACTGAATAATGATGAACATTTAACCTCATTTAACTAAAGTTTTCAAAAAAATCATTATCTGAACTCTATGTTTCTTTGAAGGACTTTCCAGTAACAAGTTTTTTTCCTCCTTTCTCTACCTTCAAGATGAAGTAACTGAACTCAGCAGCATTTTAACCTTACTTTTTAATCACAGTTAAGGCAACTTCCTCTTCATCTGAAAGAAAAGGAATTAGTGTACTCGAGTATGCTGAGACCAAGTCTCTGCATGGTCGTTACTACACGCATACACACTCCATTCTTTACGGTTCTTTGCTAATTGATAAAAATGTCTAAAAAATGGTAAAGGTTTGCTTACATTGCTGGCTTTGCAAGGAGCATAAATCCTCCCATGACGAGGAAGTTTGTTACTGAAGTACAATACCTAATATAGGGAAGGAAAAGATCTTCAGTCACAAAATGAAAACATCCCTGAAAGTAGCAACTGTTGTAATGTTCAACAGTTTATAATGACATCTGTAATACTTTTACTAAACAAGTTTTATAGTACTTGAGCAACACTTGGTGTTACTGAACACTTGGCATTCACCTTCCACATGGAGCACTGAACATGCATTACTAGTCTGCATTCATGCTGTCATTAGCACAATGCAGAGGGCTTACTCTAATTTTATTTTTGTTTCTCTCAGATTTGGGCATGTACACAATAGACCACCTGTTTCAACCATTTAGTACTGCTAGCTTCTAATTACAGTCAAGAAGGAAATTTCAAGATAGGAATGTTCTCTTTTCCTGCCATTAAACATTCTACCTATGACTTTTCCCCATCACCATTAAAAAAACCAAACCAAAACCACCTTTCTCCAAGGGAAGATGTCTCTGCTTAGCCCATTTAACAGATTATACTTGTGTTGCCTGACTGATCCTTGAAAGATGCACATGTCATTATGCTGAGGTTCTGATGCGATACACATAAAAACATGTAAGCAATAGGGAGCAAAGGGGAAGAGCAGAAGACAAGCAGTGATGAGAACAGAGATTAGGTATTTCAGTCTTTGAGGAAAATGAAATTAAAACTTCCTATTCTGAGTAATGAGAACCAATTTTGAAAATCCAAGTTACAAGAAAAATTCAAGTTGAAGACTAAGTAAGAAAATGAGAAAATACATATTTAGAATTATGAACAATCTGTATGATAAACAGAGATGAAGGCTTCTTTTAGTGTGATACAGTGTAAGTTCATCACTGACCCAGCAAAAATATTATCTGTTGTGCTTGTGTTCAAAAAAACTGCAACTAGTTGTCCATTCAAAATGCTACTGCAAAACTACTGAAGTTGATAATCTTGAAATTTTGTTTCCTTAGATATTTTCAGATATCTGGTAACCAAGGCTACATTCAGATATGACATTTTTAGACTCTCTGTTAAGCCATTATTTTTCACAAAAACCTGTAGGTATTAAGTATGATGAGACTTCTGTCACATTTAAATAAAATTGTCCAGGAACTACAAGTTACTGAGGGCAAAGACATGAAACAGGTTGACTGCATAGACCTTCTCTTCCAAAGGCATTAAGCCAATAAAAACAATAACCAGAAAAATCCAGACTTAATTCTGAGTACTAAAGCAGCTCCAGCTTCTGGGTGACAGGTGCAATGCCAGCTGTTTAGCAGGTATAAGAACAGAAGAATTTTTTTCCGGAAGACAATCTTTAGTTAATGACTATTGAAAAAGCATTTTGTAACCACAATAAAATCACAGAGGCTGCTTTAATTAGAAGCCTAGCCATGGTAATTCTATCACATTATACTACAAGATTCTTAATAAGTAATAAATATTTAGGCTTACAGGCAGCAAACAAAGAAAGTCTGTACCCAGAGTTTTACACAAGGGAAACTGATGCTGTCCATGTGCTCCACTGGAGAAGACTTGGGAGATACATCTCACTACAAAATGTATCCATTTGTGTGAAACTCTCCATAGATTTATTTCTAAATCACAACAATACAACAGTTATGAAGCTTTCCTTATGACCTACTTTCCCTTAACTCAGGGCTTGTTGCAGTCAGTAGATTAAGCCTGCAGAGACTCAAGATGAGAGGGAATTGGATACTTGCTCAGTGTAACTATCCAAAAAGAGACTGGAATGCTTCAGGATGGCCAAGCTCCTGGCTTCTTTTACTCCATGAAGAAAGCTACTTAAAGAAGCTCCATGTTGACCAATGAGATAGCACAGCTTGCTGAACCTGCTTGCCATTTCCTGCAACAACTGGATTGTATTTGCATTGCCCAAATTATCTGTAACAGACCAGAAAGCAATTTAGCTTACCTTATGAAAGAGCAGCTCCCATTAACAGAGAGAATGACAACATGGTGCCGTTTAGATGTTTTATCAGCACTTTCACCTCATGGCTACATTATCCAGAACCAGAAATTCAACAGTTTTAGACTAAATACAGTGCAAATAATGAAGGTATTTCAGGTGAAACCATCAGGAAAGTGCAAATAGTAACAGAATGTACACTGTCAAAATGCAACTGTCTTTCACCTCTTCATCCAAACAGGGGAGAAAGCAAGACCTTAGATTTATCTTGAAAGAATATTATTACTTTTAAATTTTGCATAACAGAAATTTGTTGTGGAACTTAGGGGAAACAATATCAAGGAAAACATTAGAAGAAGGTCTTACCTAAACCTAAAAGAGGTCTAAGGACCTGAGATTTGATCTCGCTCAGTTTGAAATAAAACCTTCTCTCAGTAGCAGCCAACTCATGCAAACTGGCAATATATCCCATTATGTTTTTGTCTACTAAGGCCAGACAGTTGTCACCACCAGCTATCACATTGCTTATGTACCCTATCTGAAAGATGAAAAAGAGAAAAGAAAAAACAGCAGCTTTAATATTTTTCCTTTTACACTCCAATTTAAAAGTAGAGTAATGCAAATAAAGCATATTTTTAAGAGCACTAAGTGACAGTAAGTATTAATTACCTACAATGACAAACAACCCATTCAATACTGGCTTAATATAAGAATGACAAAAGTTGAAGATACATTTATGGCCACTGCTGTTCATTTTCCTGACTCTGACAGAGCCTAAAGACAATGAATAGACCACCTTTTAAGGTGGCTCATACAACCATTCCATGTTTAAGAGATAGTGACCTCAAGTTCAGTCACTTCTAGAACTGCAATATGCTTATATCAACAATGTTATTAAATAGTATCATTACATCAGCTGTTTCTCCTATTAAATATGAAGAGAGAAGAACAAGCTTTTACTAGAATTATGACTGCTCTGAACAGGTCCTTTCTGAACCTGGAATATGTCTGTTGATTGATAAGAGTCCAGTTTATTCATACTGCAATATTAATAACAGTAGATATTTGCTTTCCACAGTAGTTCAAAGCAGAATTCTTCCCTAAGGTCAGCACAAGTGCCACTGATGCACTGTGGCTCCTCACTAATTTTGGTTCACACTCAATGCCATATAGTAATTCAGAGTTTAAGCTCTACTTTTATTTCCTTGGCTGCTAAATAAAGGGTTCCTTTGAAACACTGAGACAAAGTTGTTCAACAAGCAACCCACAGGCCAATTCTCATATGCAAGAGCCTACCAGTCACCCTTAAAGAGAAAGGAATGGCTAGCAACAATCTTACAGAAGGAATACAGGTGTGTGTGTCTGCATGCACAGACACAGACCCAGTATCTAAATCTCCGTCCCTCCTCACAACACCTCCCAAACTGCTATTCTGCTCAATTTAGGGAAGTAGCAGTGATACCCAGAGCAGCTAAGGCAGACACTCTCTACCCTCATCATTTCCCTTTTGTTACCTTAAACTCATGTTGGTCTGAAACCATACACAAACAACTTGGAAGAGGACATGCAATCACAGTTCACACCCCTACCTCATGCCAACCTCAAGGCACATATAAGATTCAGCTTCATGAAAAAAATTGTGTACGGGCACCTCCTGTCTCCCATTAACATCAAATGCATGTTCTTGCTCAGATCCCCCTTTACACTCATGTGAAAGGGAGGGGTAGGGAAGGAGATGGTGCAGAATTTACAGGGACCTTCTGCCCAGTCACAAACAAGAGGCATAATATTGAAGTGGAGTAACAGAGTAGAGCAGCCAGTGGCGTCAGTTGAAAGACAACAAGAAAGTGAAGAGCAATAGCAGTGAAGACTGAACACAAAGACTGTGGTGAAACAGAGCACAATAAAAGAGTGCATTTCGGCAGCATACACACGTGGAAACACCTCCTTGTCCCTCAAACAGAAGGGACGGCCAAGAAACAGGCAGGGGAAAGAACAATGCTAACTGGGCCTCCTCTCTGCCCTCCACCCACTGTGCTCCTCATTTGACTACTAGGAACCAATCATGTGGCCTGACACCCCTACAGCTCATCAAGCCATCAGCACTGTACTATTGCCTAAGAGCACCAGTATGATCCGTACTGCCCTAAAGGAAATAACACTCACCTTACTACAGGCTAGTAACAAAACTGGACTCTTAGTACAGCTATTTTCATTCAAATTATTTTCTCTTGATGCCTCCTGGCCACTGTAATATAATCCAGGTTGGAAGTCTTTCTCATCTGCTAAGAAGAGGGAATAATCTAGTCCTCCTGCTGCAGTCCAAACACCATCACCGCACACCTAAAATTTGGGAGGAAGGAAGACATTAAAAATCATCACCCAAAGCTGGAAGGAGAGAAAAGTACTTAACTCTTCTAGACACACATATACATAATACACCTGCAAGATAAACTATTGCAATAACTGGTCAATTTTTCAATTTCAGTGTCTCGTAACAAATAAACTCCTTGCAGATATATTGAAAAGTCTTTCTTTTCAGTTTTCTTTCTAATGGCTGATTTTTTTGCCTTTCAGTTACAAATCAGTTTTATTTTTAAATGGGCATTGAGTGAGCTTGAATAAAGTTGGATCACTATTCTCCCCTCTACATTTAACTGGGAAATCTATATAAACTTGGGAGACAGTTAACCTGCTGTACATTAATTTGCATAAGGCCTAAGCAGGAAAATTGTGCAGCTAGTTTTCCATTAAGATGAGCATCAGAAAATATGGGAAAGGCTGTGGTCTAACCCAAAAATCATTGTTTTGCTATTCCCTCAATGTGACGAAAAGTTCAAAACAAAGAGAAAACCCACTGCCAAAACTCTGCAAAGCTCTGGAAATATAGAAACAACAAATGTGGTCGTGGTCCGGCCAAGCTAATAACACTAGAAAAAACTGTTTGCAATTAAAAGAGAGTTATGAAGTATTTAGAAGTTTCAGCACTGCGACATCAATATTGGAGAAACCAAATATAAGGTAAAAGTGAAATCTGGTGAGAAGATACAATCAGTCACATTTCTCACTTCTAGAACTTCGCTGTGGTCAAAAACCAGCAGAAATCTGTGTAAAGGATTTCTTGGATAGATTTTCACAAGCTCATCTAAAGATCATTTCACAGCATAAACCAAAGAAAATCAAGGGCTCTATTACTAAATAGCACAGATCCACGAACAGGTCATTCTCAGAAATTACTCTGCACTCACTTGTATAAGAAGAGACCCTAAACTGAAAGAAGGAAAACACAGAAAACAAAGTACCTTTGCGAGACGAGGGATGGTTGTTGGGGAGTTCAAGTGACCGAGCTGGCCAGAGATATTACTGCCCCAGGAATACACCTGTGAGAAGCAGTGCTAAACATCAGAATGTAAATTTATATACATGGAAACATACTGAATTGTGGTAGTACAACCCATCAAGTGTGCAAACACACGCAAGTCAAGGAGATAGGATTCGTGTACCAAGAAGCATTTCCTTAATTTTCACTGTCTTCCTACATTCTCAGATTGTCTTCTCACATTCAGAAACAGAATGCACCAAATCAAGTCACAGCAATCTTTAAACATAACGTTGATGGTACATGCAGAACTTGGGCACAAATAGAACTTAGATTCCACATTACTTCCATGATGCCTCCCACAAACAGGAACAAAAGTTTAGAAGCAAAAGAAACAAAAAACTAGAAAAGACCAAACATGATAATTATGTCAGCAATAAACAATAAACGGTAACAATCTCTTGTACCTGGGATTTGGCAGTGAGTGCTAAGGAATGATGGCCACCAGCAGAGAGGTGAATCACTTCCTTACCATCAAGGCTTTTCACACACAGTGGCTGAAGCCTGTCAATCCCCAGAACCCACAAGGCGAGGGAAGAGAGGTAGAAGGCAGGAAAAAGCAAAAATATTATCAGAGGTACTCTTAACACAAAAACACTCAAAGTTTTATTTTCTTCCCCAAAACAAATTATAAAAAACAAAGATATATGGAGTCTTCTGGCAATAAACCAGCTTAGTCAAAACGGTCAGGAAAGGCAAAAGTTGATGATAGACCTCACCCTAATTTGGACAAAGTCAAAACATCATCAAAACTGTTACTGATTACAAGGGGAAAAGTCATAATCGATTGATGCTTGGTAACAATACAGTATAAAACATGTTATCTGAAGAAACTTAGGTCACAACGCTTAACAGAACAAGAACACAATGCATGGCAGATGCTTAAATCTGAGTATTTGAGACAGTTCAATACTCAAAATTTTCTAGCAGTCTAGTTAATAAAAAAACATTTACCAAAGAAATCTCACCTTGGCAGAACATCACCATGCCCTAGCTGTCCTTCCTTCCCCTTCCCCCAGCTCCACACCTCTGTTCTTAGAGAGGGCAAAAGAGCATCAGCTTCACCACTGTAGGTTGGAGTCAGAGCCACAGTCCTCATTTTTGCCCGTCCTACCTTCCGTAAGAGCCTTGGGGAAACTGAACAGAGGCCAAGAATTAGAAAAATTGCTAAGCATTTTGGTAAATGTATCACTCTGATTGTGAGTTACACAGTAACAGCACTACTTAATAGTAAGTGATCAAAACTTCTTAAAGCAGTTTTAATTCCAGCCTGAGAACAAAGGTTGACAGGTAAGACAATAGGTTATGGATACAAAGAAGTAACATAGGCGCTAAAAATAGATGTCAAGTAGTTTTTACCAGCTGCTAAAGGATAGCAGACATATGAGAACTATGCAGTTATAATGAAGCTAATGAAGCAAAACAAACTATACATTAAAGTGATTTGAAAGAAAATATAACCTTATAGTGGAACAGAAGATTGCCATACTTCCTAAAACTCCCCTCAAATCCAAGATCAATGTAGATCTAAACCATATACAGAGCAATTAACAACACTAAAATCTGTGAGGGAAGAAGGTCATTAACTTTGAAGTTCAGCACTGGGAACTGGAGCACTTATAGGTTCCTGGCTCAAAAGTAGCTCAGTGCAGCGCAGATTACAGACCACACAGATTTTTATCTTCTAGACAACCAAGATGAAAGATACCTTAGCATCATTTGGCAATAGGACTGCTCCAATGTGCTCACTTTACCTTAATTTAACAAGAAAGACCATTTGTAAACCCACCCTGCTTTTGGTTTCCTTAGCACGCAGTATCTGCTAGCCTTCACTCTCTCCACTGCTTTCAAGTCCTAAGATATAGTTTAGAATTCATAAAGACCTTTGATAGATCATTAGATTTGTGTTTAATAAATGTTTGATAAACCTCCACATTATTGTAAGTTTTCCAGTGTTTTTTCCCCAACACGCTTTTTTACCTTGTGACAACAAGCCAGGCAGGGAAAGCCTTCGACTCCCTCCTTCAGATTCCTCTTCTCTAATATCTACTAAACTGGAACTCTTCTTCCCCTGCATGGATTCCAGTCTGACCTGCTCTTCTCGACTGTCTTTCAGAGCTTCAGGCCCTGGGGACCTGCTGCCTGACTGAGATCCTGGCTCAGTCAAAGATGTGCCATAGAAGTTCATGACTTTCTTCAAGGACAAGGCTCCAGCCTCGTACGTGGCAGCAACTCTCACCCCAACCGCTGAGGCACAGGAGGCCACCAGGCTGTTCAGGGTGGATGTGCTGCTACCTGGAGGGCCAGGGATACAAGCACCGAGCTGTTCCTCTTGAGATAGCTAAAACCAAAGGAAAATTGGAAACTATCAGAGCAGGCAGCACAGAACAGTAGGATGATGATACACATTCACTATTCAAACCTTGGGCTGGACTGCACACCGTATTATATTTTTTATAAATGTTTACTGTAAATTATATATTAATTTTGACTGTATATAATATAAATCATATACGTTTTTTATGCTTAGGTGTACATCTACTGCTCTGAATCATTTTTTTAAAGTAGGACCAAGAACCATTTCTAAATGGACTGGGCTTTGTTGCACCTGTCCTGTAGCTCACCCATAAGAGACTGCAGGTATGGGGTTTTTAAATACTGCCAAAAAAAAAAAAAAGGATCTTTGCAAACATATAAAAAGAGATATAATTTTAAGCTTATTACCAACTTCTTTTCCACCAATAAAAGTGCATCAGTGAGCATGCTCTGTTTTCAGAGACACAAGTTCTCTCTTCAATATGGTAAAAGGAAAACAGCAATTCATGGATTCATTTTGCAAGGCCTATCTTAAAACCAGTCTGGGCTGTGTCTCCTTACACCATTGTCGTATCCATATAAAGCTTAGTTAATAATCAAGTCACAGCAGGGACAAACTGACTGAAGGCAGTTATTAGTCCCAGCACACCATCACCTGTAATAGCAATCAGCTGGCCCACCAAATAAGAAATAGTGCCCAAAATGATCTCTGACAAATAGTTTGAACATTAAAACAAAGACAGCGAAGTCCCATTTCCCCATCTAATACACAGTGGAAAATGGTATTAATACAAGTATTACAGCTCATTTTATCCTGCCAAAATAAAAACAATCTTTGACTTCTTTAAGCTTTTTTAAAGCTTATGTTAAAGGATTGGGATTGGTTCTATTTACTTCATCCTATTTCTAAAAGGCGTATCTAGCAATACAGGAAAGAAAACTTCATTTGTGCAGGAAAACAAAGAGAAAAGAAGGATTTTACTAATGCTGAAACATTACATCAGAGCTCATCTCTGCTCTTCACATGTATGCTCAACTGTGGAAGATTCAGTGAATCAATTCCAGTCTTGATTCCTGAAACTGTGCAAGGAAAACAGTGCTCTGGAAATATTCCAGGAAGAAGGAGTTGAGAAAGGGAGCATGAAACTACGTTTCAGTCATTTCCCTATGCTGGAGTTCTTGCAAGAGATCTGAGGAGCTCACAGCTGCTAGAATGCATTTGTATTAGCAAAAAGCAAAAGAAGGAGCAAATGTATTTATACAACATTTATTTCTCCTAAATAAGTTTTCCTCAGAGTAAGAAAGCATAACTTGCTGAACTACCAAGTTCCTGTACAGATTTTAAAACTACAGGGGTTTTCTTGCCATCAGATGTGATAACAAAAATCAATTATTTATTACGTACTGTAAAATTTATTTCCCTGAACCACTGTGGAGAATGTCTTACTGCAACTATTAAAAAACCAAATAAATTTATGTCTGCACAACACTTTAAAGGATAAAAGAAATTTTCAGAATTCCACTGTCAATTTTGCAAATTAGGCCACAGAGCAGCAGGTTTACCCACAGGACAGTAGTCAGGTAAGAACTGCCAGACTGCACTGCAAGATTCCAGATTGGCTTTTTGTCTAGTAACTTTTGGGCTCTATCTTCTTCCCTTTGCCCCTAGTTACATTTCCTTTTTTTTTTCCTCTCTAAAAACCAGAAAACAGTACTTTGTCAGGGAGTTACAAGCAGCTCTTGAACCCTCATGTCCAAGCATTTTCTGATGCTTACTAAGAAATGAGTACTTGACTGTTCTGCTATAGCATCAAAACAGTGCTGTTGAACCATTCTCCTCACCACACAGAGTAGTACTTACACATCTCTCATCCCTTTTTATGAGTTTATGCCACACCTACATTATTAACATTAGAAACCTTTTGGTCAAACCTTTCAGTAATCTGCAATCCAGAATTTTTAACTGATTGAGAACTTAGATGGATTTGTGAGGGATTTGTTCCAGGTACAGAAATTAAACCTTTACCTTAAAGGTAAATCAGATGAGTACCAGTAAGATTCACTGAATCTTACTGCCCCCCACAAATGGAAACCCATGTATCAGGAAATAGAACATAGAAATTGGCTTATGTGGTTCTGCTACTGCAGACCCTGAAGAAGAGAGACTAAAGCACATCAAAGGTGCCCACAATGAAGGCTCACAATTGAACAACAATGGAGGACAAAAAAATCTTGCGTTTAAAAGTTGAGAACCACTTGGAAACCATAAAAACACCATAGCTACATTAAAGTAAGTTTTTCATTTGTAAAATGAGTAAAGTTGTCACATATGCAAGAGAAGTTATAGCAAATTATGAGCTAGTGATTAGGTACCAACCTGTTCAGGGTCTGTACAGATGTTTTTATTCAGGCTCTCATTTAATGAGTGATCTGACAAACTGATTAAGTACTCTTTCGCTTCTTTTTTGTCAGAGAACAGAGTATTTCCTGAACTAGAAATTCCACTATCTTCCCGTCCATCGCTGCTGGTAAGGCCACTTGGTCCATCAGATTCTAAACCAACAAGCCTGTGTTGTTCCACAAGTGGTTTCTGATAGTCTTCACTTTGGCCAGCTGTTACACTTCTGCCTTCGGGGGTGTCAGACGACGGACAGAAAACGTGGCTTTCTGGTTGGTTATCAGACAGTGCTACACCCAGTGGGCAGCAGTGACTATCTGAAATGATTACATGATCTTCCTTGTCCATCATGGTAATGAGAGGCTGACTGCAGTGATTGCATCTCTCTGGGATAGGCTTCATTTCCTGCACAGGGAGACATTGTACCAGAGCCAGGCTGTGGTAGGCTCCACATGCAATCTGGAGCACAACACGTCCTGCCAGGTGCTCTACCTTCTGTGGCTTTGTCACTGGGAAAGTTGTTGTTATGAGACCCAGCTGGCAGCCACTCCCCCAGGCCCATATCTCTCTGTTCAGCGATAGTGCCAGCGTGTGTTCCTCTCCACATGCCAGTTGCAAAATCCTTACTGATAACAGAGGGCTGGTTTCAGAATCACAGATACTGACAAGTTGGGGCTCTGGCACACACGGTTGATTAGCAACTGCGCACTGGCCAGCAGAATTGTCCCCCCACATGTACACCACACCACTCTCTGTCACGGCTCCATTATGGAAGCTGCCGGCTGCCACTGTAATAATACGATGTCCAAGCAAAGTGTTTTCTAAGATAGGAGTGTTAACACATGACTCCTCAGGTCCTGATCTCCAGGGCAGTTTTCCAAAACTGTAGACCTCTCCACCTGGGAGGGGGAAAAAAGAAAAACAAATCCTAGTACGAGTGTAAAAGCAGTTGTTAAACCGATACAAAAATTTGAAGACTGCTTCCGACAAATAGATATGAATTCCTAGCTTACTCCAGGCTCAGCAGAACCATGGCTATTGATACAAGAAGGCTGCTGGTTGCTCTCTGCAATTGTTGCTGTTAACTTCTACACCTCACGTTAACGTTACCCTGTGTATGCATGCACTGTAAAAATAAATAATGCTTTTCTACTAAAAAAATGCTTTTTCTACTAAAAATTCTACTATACTCAGGTCATGTGAGTTAAGTGCATTAGCTGGTCCTTGCTAATTTAAGAACATATTAAGGACATACAAATGTGTAAGAAGAGCACAAAGTACAGAGCTCATCTTTCCAAACACAGATCTAGCATCACTTCTGAAAGAAGAGAACTTGACAATATCTGAAGATTGTTATTGCCCCAGATCATTACAATTAAGGTGTTTATTACCTTCTGTTAGAAGTAACCCGTGATGGATTCCAAGGGCTGCCTGTAACACTGTCTTTCCACTGAGGCCTGGAAGCCTTTCTGGACTTACAGAGCAGGAACCAGCCTTCCAAACATAGACCAGGCCTCTCTCTTTGGCTCCTTCTGCCTCTTCTGAGCTACAAAGATTGGAGGAAATTGGAACACAATCAGGATGAAGTTTTCTGTGGTTCAGTAATGCCTATGTAGGAAAGACTTAGCAGTTCAGACATTAATCTTACTTTCAAGCAAACATATTTAAATTAATATTATTAAATTGTATATTAAATGCTATTTAAATGAAAAAGCAAGTGTCTTCTGTTTGAAACCATTAGCTTTTTTCTCATTTGTACTCTACCGTGTACCGTTTGCTCCCATTAATAGTGTGTTTAAAACATTACACTTGTAAGAGCTCATCCTTTATACACTTTAATTTCTACCTTTAGAGATAAAAATGAGGTTTTGATCCATTAAGGTTTTTTTCTTTCTTTTAATTCTTAGTGAGTTTCTCAGATTCACATGAGCCAGTCATTCAAATCAACCACGAAGAAAAAATATCCTGAAATGGTATGCAAGTATCAGGGCTTGCAGGAGTGACCGGAACAATCCAAAATTGGTTTAACACTCCAACACACTGTGGTTTGAATGCTCAGTCAGCAACTTCTCCAGCTCAGCACAAAGAAATTCCTCGTAATTTTGACAAGCCCACAGTTTTAACAATTTGTAGAATCCCTTAATTTAAATACAAAAAGTTATTTTAAGATCAATATAGACTGGCAGCATTTAAAGTTAAATTAAGAGTCATGGTTAAATTTTCTTAAAACTTTATATAGACTGGACTGTTACCTACCCAGAAAGGAAAAAGTGGGTTGAGCTCCTTATTTGACAACAGCCAAGTCACTCTCACTCCCTGCATAAATCAGTTCTTGCAGCTTGGCATGAACTTGTGAAATTAAATACATCAAGATAGCAAGAAAAGCTTTGATGGAATGACAGTCTTTGTCTAGAAGAAAAGGCTCAAGAAACAAAACGTACTCCAAACCTGTACCAAATCCAGAAAAAGCTATTCTGATACACCACACTGCAGGCAAACCTATGCAAGTAGCCCTATTCCTGCAGACTACGGATTTGTTAAACTACGTATTTTGTTAACCATGGTGCACAGGATGAACAACATCTTTATATAACCTGCCTCTGAAACATTCAAGTTAAGAATAGCTAAGAAATTAAATTATCTCTCTTAGCTCCTGTGCCCACCCCAAACATATTTATTTTTCTGCAAAACAGAAAGGAAAAAAAAAATTAAAAAAAAATTAAAAGGTGACAATCTAGAACTGTTCTAAAATTTAAGTAAATAGTTTAGTCCAAAAAGCAAGCACAGAATTAAAATGCAGAGTCCATCTCACATTTCAAAGACTTAGGATATATACATATACACAGTAATATATACACAAAGGGAAAAAAAGGCTTAAAAACTCAGTATCAGTATAAGGATATTTCACCTAAGACAAAAATACAGATTTTACACAGGCAGGCAAAGCACTCCAAAGAACACAAAATGATAACATTGAGAGTTTTCATCAACATACTGTGCATTAAAATCCATTCAAAGCCTGATATTTGCACTTTTATCCATTTAATAGGACTTCAGAAAACAGTTTAAAACAAATTTGAACATTCACATAACAGGATCTGTTACAAAAACATCTGAGCTCTATCAAGTATCTCAGTGCAAGAAAGGAGTGGAAGAATAGTCTACTGCAGGGCTACTGATCCAGAATCAAAATCCTCAGGTGCAGGTACCAGACAGGATTTCCTGTCCACTTGAGAACATTACTTTCGAGTTTGCAGCCTGTGGCTATGGCTCCACAAGTTACAACAATCAGCTTAAAAAACAAGTTGCTGTTGTAGCAACTTTCGTGTTCCAGACACAACTGAAGCTGAAGCTAAGTTAATAATCTTCCCTTTAGTGTAAGTTTCAGTACAAGTTACATAAAGAGTATGCTGATATCACTTAATTTTCCAGGATGATCATGAGCTGGCCTGTTTCAGGGAGCCTCTGTGGTTTTACCTAGCTGCTCATTCTCACCTTCTTTCCTGTGAGTCCATCTGTCAGTGGCAGCACTCCATCACCACCAAATTGTTCCTCTTTCAAAAGGAACAATATAATTTTCACGAACTGAAAAACATAAAACCCAGCTATTTAATTGCAAATAACATAAAACAGTAACAACAACAAAACCCAAAAAACCCCCAAAGGTTTAGCTCCTGCATTAAATAAATAAACACTTCCATGCCACTAGGATGGTTCAAGTATTTATATTTAGTTCACTCACACTGAGTTGGCAGACAGAAGCTAAACAGCCAGACTTGTCCTACCTACTCATCTCACAATGGGTCTATTGTAAGGATAGAATGAACAAAACCTCATTTAAAGGCAGAAATTGACATCAATCTCTTTATACAACTCTCATTATATCACTCAAGAAACATCAAATTGATTCATTTTCAGTCATAAGACAGAATTCAATACTCAGCTAAATTTAAGGTGAACAGATTTGCATGAGAAGAAAATGATCAGGAGCTGAATTAGTAACTGCATGCCTGAACCAAAGCACACATCACCATTAGAAGGTGCAATTCTGCCTGGGCAGAAATGCAGAAAGCCAAGTTCAAAACATTTCTTCATGCAAAATGGTAGCAGACTGCCTATGGAGATAAAGGACAACCAGGGAAGGCAAGGAGAAAAGAAGTGGCTGCTCTAGCTACAATTTCCTTCTCTTCACATTTTGAATTTTTCAAGTTCACGCTTACACCTTTCCATCCTCATGAGGATACCTCTGTATTACTTTTCTTGGAATAAAACAAAGCTACAGTTAATCTTTGTTTCTTATGATCTGTTTGGCTTTTTTGCTTAATATTAAAAGAATTGTGATTTCTCTTGATCTACTGGCTTACTATATGAAGTATTACAAATTTTAGTTACATTAATGCATGTGTATAAGCATATTTATTAAAACAAAGTTTCATATATAAACCCTTTAGACCTGTTTGCTTTATGATAGCTGCTGTGTGATATCCATTGTAACAAAACCAAAGTAAATTAGTTAGTATAAGTCTTAAGACCCAGAATAAGTAGTCAGAAGCTTTTGCATTCAGAAAACAGAAATAAATATGGCCAGTCTTGAATACAAGAGACAATATATGCAGACTTGTAACTCTCGTACAGAAGTTTCAAGGCACACTTGGAAACAGTAATCATCAAGTTGATAAATAATTAAAATAACTAACAAAACCTCCAACACTTTCACTGGAGTGCTCTGAATAATGAATTACCAAGGAGACCTTCACAAATAGAAACAACACAGCACACCAAACAATTCCAGTCTTTTCAGATACAGGACACTAAAAAGAGTGATTTGGGCTTCAGAGTTGTCAAAGAACAGACCTCAAAAAGGTAAAGATTTGATAACAGAGTATTGTGGTAAGTCATGTGCACCTTGCTCTAAAAAAATCCAAAAACCAGAGCATACTTTCTAGGAACACGAAGACGCACTTGTCACCAGAAAGATGCTGCTTTCAAGACAGTCCCTCCTCCCTTGACTACAAACGAAAAAAACCACTTACAATTGTAAAAGTTAACTTTTAAAATATTAACAAAGGAAGTCTCACAAATATAAGGAAACTGTCATGAAATGCTTCAGTAGCAGAGGTGCTGATGAAACATAAAAGGAAAAAATGGAAGAGCATTTGTGGAACATTAACTTCCTGATCTGTTCTTGCTCAAAGTAAGTACATTTAGGTTTTCTTTAGTCTACTCAAAACCACTAACCCTACAATTCATTCTCTTGAAAATGCTGGCACTTCTACTTCGTGAAGGACTCTAGCTTCAAATAAAAAGATCCAGTGGATCACTGAATCACAGAGATGAAAGCTTTGATAGAGTAACTGAAGTATCAAAAAATATACCACTTACACTGCATATAGTTATTTGAGGTTAAGGAACTGAGGCTTAAAATTCTTGACCTCTAGACTTTACGGACTTTTTTTAGGGACTCAAAGAATTTTTTTTCATTTTAATGAGCCTCAACTGCAAAGAAATTTATTGTAATTGTCATAAAACCTTCTGATTGTAACAAAACAAAGTTAAAGCCAGGCATCTGATTAGCTGTTTTGCAAGATCTCCCTTCAAGGCCAAATTGAACAACTATTTACATAATTATCAAGTAAGAAAGCTGCAACAGTGGTGAACTAGAAACTAAGAGCATGATATGATGGCAGTGATAGATTTTCTTTTCTTTACAGAAGCTCACACTTACGGTTGCATTACCAAGCATTTATGCATATAAGGGAAAACAAGAGTCAAACTGTTTTCCTTCCACAGATGAGACATCTTTAAGACATTTTAAAATCACTTTCAAGCTCAGTTCAAGTTTTCATTCACTCCTAGGACAGCACAACATTATTTCCATTTCATAGCTAATGCAAAATACAAGTTGCTTTGCCACAGCTACACACTAAGTAAAGTAATTGTAATAGAAAGTTTCTTCCAACAGAAACATGTAATTTTCCTTGCTTATTCTCACATTACATATACATTATTTCCTTTCTACTAAGATTACTTGAATTGTTATTAGATTTAGCATTCATGGAGGTGAACAGCCAGGCACAAAACAACATTCCTGCATGGAAGCTCAGTGTGATATCAGCACCTTCACTGCTCTGCCCATACTTTTACCTTCTACATTTTTGTTTCCATGCTGCAAGAGGAAAGCAGCAAGGAGTGCCAATTATGAAATGGATTTGTGCTACAGACAGATGGTCACTGACATGACACTGATGTCATACTCTCCACTTACAGAGTTAAAGGCTAATTCTCCAGAAATCAACCACCACCACACCGTAACAACTGCCATGATTAGGAATGGCGTGGAGCAAACATTACTCTCATTATCATGGACTGTGCTCTTTGCTGACCATTTTTAAGTGAGCACCACAGGTATGAAGGTAACCTTACATTCAATGCTGTACCCCTGACTTTCAGAAACACTGGAACTCCCATGAGCCTCATGTACTTATTTAGCTGCTATGTCAATAAACACTGCAAATATTTCTGCAGCTTTCATACATGTTTACTTATGTATTTCCAAACACATTTTAAATACATCTGTTGCATCACATTTAGCAATAACTTGCAGGACCAAGACTGCATGTTTGTTACACAGAATTACCTACTCAGGTTCTGAAGAGGTGATCTCCAAACTTCCTCATTCAAAACAGAATTGTCAACACCAGTCTGGTCTACACACATAATTTACTGGTGCTAACTGTGGCTTACATACAATGCATGAGCAGTCAGCACTAACCACTGCTTTTAACATTGTGTGATTAAGACCTGCTCAGAATAAAACAAAACAACTGGCTGCTGAAAGACAGTAGCAATCTCTTTGGATGAGGGCTCAAAGCTTTCAATGCCAGTTCCAGTGAATGCAGGATGGTAGCAAAACACCGCAGTAAAGAAGTTGAGGGGAAAAACCCAACACAGCTGAAAAATACCTGCTACAGCATGCAATTAATAATTAAAATTTACCAGACTCATATGAGACTCAAAAAATTCTGAATGTCCCTTCTGCCTCTTTTTCTTCTGAAATTACACTGCAATTTAGCACATTCTCAGGTGTTTCCCCTTCTGAAGACAGTTCACTCTGCAGAAACTGAGGATGGTTAAGTATAGCTAGTTCACATAAGCTGCTGCTCTACAACAGCAGTCATTAACTACAGACCACCTGCAATCACTCCGGTTGCTCCCCGGTGTCTCACCAAAATATTTTCGTTCTGGAAGTCTGTGACAGTCACAGCACGGTATGTCACCTGTACAGGATACTGCAGCCACAGCAGGACCATCACACAATACACTCCAAAAGCTGAAACCGCATTTACCCCTGAGCAAGCAAGTCAGGCAAAGTGACAGGACTTCTAAACGCAAGTGGAAGGAGATGAAGGGCATGTCAGTTACAGTTCGGGGGTCTCTTTCCACCAAGACGGAGGAGACCTCTCAGACCCTACAGAAATACACCTCGATATCTGTGCCGTACCAGCCCACCACAGCGCGGTTAGAGCTGGACACCCGGGGTCTGTCGGAGCTGCTCTTCAGCCTCTCCCCGAGTCCCCAGGCAGCCGGGGTCGGCGCAGGGCCTGTCCCGTGTCGCCGGTGCCGGCCGGCGCTGCCGTCCCGCAGCGGGAGGCGCGGAGAGCGCGGCTCCCNGGCCCCTCGCGCCGCCCGGCTGACTCACGCGGGGGCGCGAGACGCGCAAGGGGCGGGGCCAGCGCCGCGCGAGCGCCGACGGGTCCCTGCCCGGGACAAAAGGGGCAGAGACGAGAGCGATGTGTGCGGAAGAGTCCGGAAATATTCGAGGCGCAAATAAAGAGCCGCGCCGCGGCCCACGCGGGATCGGTGACAGTGACAGCACTCGCCCGGCCCTTCCTGCTCCGCGAACCCTCCTGTCAGCTACTGCTTTAACAGGGAGCGGGCCTGCGCCACAGCTTCCTCAGGGCCGAGTATAGAGCTTCCCCTCAGGACCAGCCTGGTCTAGATGGATGGGATGCCACGGGTGGATGTGCGTGTAGGTGTGTGCACGTGTGTGTACGAGTCATGCACACACGTCTGTGTGTGTTTTTCTACATGCACAGATTTCACAGAATACATTTAAAATGCGTAGACATATATACACCAATATGTGTATACACACGCAAAATGTATATACACCTATATGTGTATATATATACACACAATATATGTACACACCTATAGGAATACACCTTTATGGATATATACATGCAGTATATATACACACACCTATAGATGCACGCTATATATACATACACATATAGATGTGTATATACACACTATATATATGTGTGTATATATATATACACGCACATCCCAGCATGGGTATACACGTGTGTTTCTGTTTGAACAAGTTTTGTAAAATGTACTTTTAATGCTACATCACCTCTTAGTCGACTATTTCTTATAGTGCCTGAAGCTTTCATTTAAAAACCATGGTTCCAAAGACAAGTATAGGCTCTCCTTTATAAACTCTTGCATTTTCTAAGGATTGCTATTAAAAATTTCTATTAGAGTTAGTGTTCCACTAACTGGAATGATTACTCCATATTTTTTTCAATAACAACAACCACCAGCTATAACCATGCTTTCTTCATTTATTGGCTCTGGCTCCCTGGCAAAAGTTGGATTACTTCTCTTTACTTTCTCTTTGTAACAGACTATTTCGCCTCTACTCCCTGACACAAAAAGTACACAAGATTAAAATTTACAATCTTCATATGAATTTACGTGTATATTTTATACTGTCTACTTTTTATGCATTTATCTTTCCATTCTTTAAAAATGCAAGTATTGTTTGGTCATAACACTATAAACTGTTTTCCAGAATAATAGACTACATACCCAGTTACTGAGTGTGTTGCATCTACACAACCTTTCTCATGCCTGGACAGCACATCTAAATTGCTGCTCTTTTCTTATGGCTCAAAGAATACCTGGAAAATAAAGAGAAGACTGAAGTCCATTATGATAGGTATTTAGCAAATTATGGCTAACAAGAGTGCAAAAGAAAGTCATGTGAAGGAAATCAAGCCTTCCAGGTATGTTAGCTCTTTCTTGCCGTGCAAAGGCTGGGTGGTTTGGTTGCAACAAGACACAGAAATTGTTCCTGCCTTCCCAGGACATTTTTGCATTAAAGAAATCCTTTTGCTCAAGGAAAGAGTGTTATTCTTAGACATCGAAACAGTGAAGCAAAGGGAAGATTTCACATGATGCATTCAAATGAAAACTGAAGGACCTAATGGGTCAGCATAAAAATACCACAGGATGATGTCTGCTCCCTCAGCCCTTGTCAGCATTTTCTCTGTTTGGGTTGGGTGTTAGTCCTAGGAAGCTGCACAGTGAGTCCCGCTCTCAGTGAGGACTGAAAGGGGACTTTTGTCTGTCCACTTCCAGGGTAAATCCACTGTGTGTTCCCTGCTCAGTACATAATTGATGAAATCTATGGTGGGCAGGATTAATCAGTTTGCTCTGGTTATTCTGACATATGGACAAGACTGTTTTCTATCAGCTACAATTCATTGCATCCCTTAGACACATAACCCAACGGGGACAGACAGGTCCCCACGCTGATGTAAATGCCAAAGCAAGGACAGTCAATGTGCAGCTCCTGCAGAAAGCACAGCTCAGCCACACTGCTCAGAAAGCTCAGCTGAGAGCCTAGAGGCTAAAGTCGGAAGCCTAGGACTGCTATAGGCAGGGAGGGAAGTCAAGACCTGTTCCTGTGTGAAAACTACCCCTTCATTATCCAACTTGCTACACTGAGAGTTGCTTAACTGAAAAAAATGTGTACAAGCAGAAAGTTTGGATTTATTAATTCTCCGTCTTCAGGTATGAAAAATGTTGGCTGGTTTTGGAGGGCATGTGCCAAAAGAACTGAAATCAATGGAGCTACTCCAGGGATGCATTTGGACTTTGAAAGAAAAACTGCAGAAATCACAAGACTGCTTGAGGCAGAGACCTCATGTGAGTCATATGAGCTGTTATGGCCGACACAGAGGGATGAGGAGGAGCAAAGGAGAAAAAAAGAGATACAGTTTAATTTAAATGGGACAACATGGGAGATGTGCTGTGTGTAAGTTCTGTCAGACCAGGATGCTGCAGCTGCTGTTCAGAGAGAAGGGGCTCACAACAAATCCAAGGCCTTCAGCACACGGAAGCAGTGACTACGGCAGAGGTATTTAATATCACATTGTGATACTTCTGCATTGAGATAGGCTAAGCCTGGGTGCTTCCACTTGTGGGAGTGCAAAGCTATCACATTTGCCTCTAACCAGACATCAAACTTTGCAGCCTTCAGGCTTGTGAAGCTACTGAGAGAGGAATCTGTACCTTAGATGACAATAAATGCCTTTGATGTGATGAGCAGGGAGAGAAGATTGCACTCCAGTGATTTCTGTGCCAATGAAGGATTGTAAAACAGGGAGGCTGCCAGCAACCTGCAGTTCTGGAGGACGCAGCATGCCACAGATTGCAAATCCTGTGTTGTCAAATTATAATCTGTTCAATATACTGCTCAGGAGGAGCTTGCAGCCTGTTTGCCATTCATTGCTACCTTTTTTTATAGTTATGTAGTGTACAGCACTGTTATGCTGTATGGGCCAAATTAACTGGCTGTGTAAATTATACAGTGGTGAGGAAGGAGGTGAGGGGCAAGGGATTAAGGAGGAGAAGAATTCATAAATGTAAACTTCCTGAAATTTCACTTCCGCATTTGGTTTTTGGTCCCTGCCCTACCAGGTTATTTAGAGACGAATAAATCAAGGGTAAGGGGGAATAATGTGCATTTAGAATGATACTGGCAGAACTATCCTCTGCAGTTAAGGCAGCTTTATCTTTGTGTGTTCTGAGTGAGCACTACCATTTACCGACACAGGAACACACAGAAAGTTGCTCCCCTTACAGACAGTACTGGAGATCTATGACTGGTAGAGAGAGAGAGATGAAATTGATGTGCATTGCTCAAAGCCACTGCAGTCAAAGAGAAAGAAAAGAAACTCATAAGTAGAATGGTAGTTTGCCAGAGACACAGTTTGTCCCCTTTTCCTATGCCAGCTGTCAGATGTAACCAGAGCATCCCTTTCTTTACCCTCTCTGCAGCCCCTGCAGCTCTGCACCCTCCAGAGCTGGAGGTACAGGACACAGAGACCTTGGAGTTACACTGATTCTTTCCAGGAGCAGGATGTTGTGAAGACATTCAGATGGGTGAGGTGTAGCATCCACAGAGCCAGAGAGGAGATATTTTATCCTCTGGTTATTTCAGCCATGAATCAGTACTTAATTACTGAATGACCTGCTTGTTGCTTCTTGTTCTACCTAGCAATCTAAAACACATACCAATTTCTTCATGAAGCAGAGACAAGCCATCCCGTTTGGAGCTGCCACATCCTACGTACATCTAGAGAAGCTGTGTGAAGGATCCTGTGCAACTGTGTACAAGGGGATCAGCAGGTAAGCATTACTGCCTTCCCAGTGCTTGCTGAAAACACCTCTTATGGGAGATAAAGGCAAATCAAAAGTCCAGTTTTGCCTTTAACCAGGATATTTGCAAAGCCCCATCCCAACTTTTCAGGGAACTACTCTACTACAGCCATGGAGGCTCCACAGAGACACTTAGGTCCACAGCAGTGTGCCAGGAGATTGTCTGGCTGAACCAGGGAGGGAGCAAAGGTTTTCCTTAAAGTGAAGGATCTCCACATGAATGAAAAATTGGGGGTGATGTCATGCTGCCATCGCATAAGGGCAGGAAAGCTGTTAGAGGGCGGAGTGGGACCACTGCCCAAAGCCATGCTCTAGCTATACCTGGACAGCAGCACAGCGCTTCTCTAGCCAGGTGGTCTGGCTCCCAGCTCACTGCTGATGAACACAGGATGGAGGAAGTTTGTAATTCCCTTCTGAGCTTGGCCTGAGTAGGTCAGCAAGCCCTAGAAATTTTGCTTGGGAGACTGTTAATGTTATCATGCCAAGCACTGAGATGTTTCATGGGACCTTTTACTGTGACCTGACAGGATCAACAGCCAGTTGGTGGCACTGAAAGTGATCAATCTGGAGGCAGAGGAGGGAGTGCCGTTTACAGCCATTCGGGAAGGTAAGACATAGAGGAACATCACTCTTGAAGAGCATTTGTTTTAACATGGAGAAGCTCCATGATGTCTTCCTCAGTCCTTTCTTGCTTACTCAATGTGCCAGCTGTCCTCCCAAAACTCTCAGTTTCCTTATCCTCTCATGGAGGAGGTCTTCACCCTAGGCTGGATAGGCATGCAATGGACAGAGGAGGAACCTCTGGTATATGCACTTGTGACAGATGCATTCATGCCTGTGATATGGGAAGTGCCAGCTGCAGCCAGAGCATGTTCTTTCTAGCAGTGTCAGGGCCCTCTTGCACCTCCTGCTTGCTGCCTCCTTCATAGTTGCTTTCTCACCCCCTCTAGAAACTACACAGCTTTTGCCACTGCTGCATTGGGCAGTTGTGGACTTGTTACTGCAACCATGACGCTTTCCTGGCTGATACCTGGAGCATCACAGATCCCAGCCTCAAGAGAGATACTTTCAATAAAACTGATGTTTAATAACATCTGTCATTTCAGTCCAGTGAGAAATTCTTCTTATCAGTCAACTTTGTAGAGCACTGGGCAAAATGTCTACAGCTTTTTCAATTTCTTAGAGAAAGAAACGCTTTTGCACAAGTGCTTGATTTTGGCTGAATGTATTTACATTTCCCTACAGACTAAGTTCACAAGCCTGGTTGATTGTGGCTTCTATTTTCATATGCTGTACAATCCCAGGAAGACCATAATCTGTTTTCTTCCAAACACAGAAATATGCAACCATTGTGCCAGTCTGTTTTATGGTATGAGTGAGAGCTGTCAATGTAAGATGTCACACATATGGGTTTTTTTACTTCTTACTGCACTTGTGAAACTAGGGTTAATCTTGTCACAGGGATGCTTTCACAGAGCAGCACTAGCACAGAAGGACTCTCATGGCAGTCAGCTCAGAATAACGAGAGAGGTCACTGAGTCCACTCCAGGTTTATAACTGTAATTAAGACAAGAAAGTTTACGAAGTCTTTAGTCCAATTGTCCGTGAAAGCAGAGAGATAACTAAATATGCCTATTTAAAGAATGGCTTGTGTTACAGTTTCCTATACACTCATTTGCTGTGGTGCTTTTGCTCTGCATTTACACTTGTAGCCCACCAGTAAAAGAAGCCTTAAAAGCTTTACCTACATCGAACTAATGATGTGCTAAAGATCAGCACCCCTTTAACGTGCTCTACTGGACAGGCTGAGAGTCTTAACTTCATTCATTATGGGAGAAAACAAGGGTGATCCTATGAAGGGTGTGCTTTAAATAGGTCTTTTGTGTACTGCTGAGCTTTGCAGCATCTGACACCTCAAATTTACAATGTAAGTCAGTAGCAAAAACAAAGCACAAGATTTATTAACGCGGCGCATTCTCTGCTACCCTGGAGGAATGCGTTCCCCTGACAAAGAGACGCTTCACCCCAGGAAGCCCCGCAGAGACAAAATGCGTTTAAAGCTCCGTTCTGGCAGTAGCACCTGACACCCCAGCAGGGGGTTGTAGAAGCAACAAAGTGAGGAGCAGTTCCCAGGAGCCTGATTAAGGCACAGGCACTGAGTCCTCCATTTTACTGTGGACCCTCTGTGCTGCTCCTCTGGAGCAATAGCCCCGGTCATATGGAATTTTTGTGGTGTCACAGAGTCAGGTTATCATGTTCTGTAGCAGATGGGCTGTAGCCACAGTATCTCTACTAGGTTCATAGGCATTTAGGTGCAGTGTGGAGCATGTTTAAGGTCCATACTGCTGTGCACTGGGAACATACTGGTGGTGGCTAAATGGACTAGCATCAGCAGCAGAGGCAGTTTGGCTGCAGCAGCACCAAGCTCTGTGCAAGAGCTACTTTGCAATCTGCTGTTTCTCGTAGTTGTGCTGAATCAGGCATCCCTTGCTGCTCAGTAGTCTGAGTACTGACATAGGCTTGGGCCACAGCTGTGTCATACAGTGTAACTCTGGCAGTAGGACTTTTAGAACCAGGTGAAATTGTTATAGTCGCAAAAGGCAAAGTGCTAATCCGGTATAAATTTGCTTTGCCAGCATGAAACTCTTCAAACATCTTTTTCAGATTGTTTGAAAAACAAAAAAGCAGCTTTTAATCATGACCAGTCTCTGCCTCCCACAGCTGGCCCATGCTCTGTATTGTGTGCTTCAGCTAATTCAGCTGAAACAAGATTGTACGCCCATGCCTTATTTGAATGAAATTTGTAGGACTGCATGGTCTGACAGGAAACTAATTTGGTTTTAATCAGCAGGAAAAAGGGGATCTGGAATGGCTCTGAGGCTATTCTGCTATGTCAGATGCTGAACTAAAATCTGGAGTCAGGGACATCTGGTTTTTTGGGCTTTGGGGCTTCTGTCTGCACAGTTTGTGTTCACTGTCTGTGAACAGCTGGCTCGGATTCTTCAGTTGTGCCAGCGACCTACAGGCAAAGTAATCCCAGCCTCACCTCTTCCCCACATTCCTCCTCTGTGGAGAGTGACTGTAATATTGTCTCACACCTAAGGTAGCAAATGACTAAGCTGTGCAGCCTCTTCCCCCATGAAGAGTTTCTGCTGAGAAGCTCCTTTCAGGAGTGTGCTGGCTGGAGCCTGCTCTAACATAACAAACCCAATGCACGGCCAAAAAGCTCAGAAGGCTGTAGCTTTTGTCTTAGCATATGTCAGTGCTCAGTGGTCTGTATGGGGCCAGAGATGCTTCCATGTGCTGCCCCCTCCATCGCCACACCCGTGGTGCCGATGTGCTGAGGTTTGGCAAAGGTGTGCAAGGACCTAAGGACCAGGGCCACACAGTTGCAATGATGCTTTTGCATAGTTAGGCTGAAAGAAAAGCTTGCCAAAGTTTTATGAATACAAAGAACTTCCTATTCACTCAGTAACTTCATCGTCTCTGTTCTTAGAGTTTTTAACCAGAGACAGTGACCAATATGCACAGAACTAAATTCAGAATTTAGCTTATCTCTACAGTGATTTCTTTTTGCAGATTTTTGCTCTGGTGCCCAACGTGGGGCTCGGAGGAAAGTGGGAAATTCGTACTAATTATATTTTGGTGTTAATTACTTTGTTTTGGGGTAAAGTAGTCACCATGTTGGGTGAGTTTATAATATCTCTCTGGTTTGAGGCACTAATTCCTTTCTGGTCCCTAGGCCTGTTTGCCTATCCACAACTTGCCCCGATTTTGTCTCTGATAAGTAACTTTTACAGAGCAGGGACATGAATCCGGATTTCTATTTTACTGTGCTTGGTGATAATGATTTATAAGAAGTTAACAGAGGCACTGAAGCTGGAAAGTGGTAGAAACTCTGCTTTTCCCAGAAGTCTCTTGTAAGGGCCATGCTGAGGGCACACAGCACGAGGTGGATGGGAGAAGGATGAGAGGCTCAGTGACAGGCTGGAGGCCTGCTTCATTCTGGCTCTGGGAGCTCCCAGGTCCTGCCTCTCAGCATTTACCTTGAAGAAGTTACTTCTCCTCAACTTACAAGCTGACACCTGGGAACTGTGAGCTGCTATTTCTGACAGAGGCCAGATCCCACCTCTGAGAGGAGGATGGGTTCCTGCCAAGCCTGGAGCGCTGATGGTTGCTTCTCTACGGAGCTGTTCCATCCTCCTTCAGACTCAGCAGCTGCCGCTCCTTACGGAACTGCCAAGTCTGGACTATTACTCCTCAGATTTTTATTTTCGCTGCATTGTTTTGTGCATGATCTCCTTCCACTTCCAGTAGCAGTAAAGTTGATCTGCCTTTTGTGTTTTCCCAGCTTCTCTTCTGAAGTGTTTGAAGCATGCCAACATCATCCTGCTTCATGACATTATCCAGACCAAGGAGACACTGACATTTGTCTTTGAGTACATGGTGAGTTGATGTTTTTCTAGCTTCCTGTGGAGCTAGTACTGGGAAGTACTGGGAAGTGGCTGCAGAATGAATTTACTGCGCTATGAGAAATCTACAAAGAAACGCGTTGTAATGCTTTAGTGCAATGATTGATTTTCCTTCTTGATCTCCTGCTTTCCAGCCACACAGCCTTACTCTTTTCTTTCTGTTATGTGCGACAGCTGTATGCAAACATGATTCCACGTCTTGTGTCCACTGGGGTGGCAGACATTATTTACCTCCATTTCTGCCTTGCCAACACAATAAAAGTACTGTTTTTGAGCCACAGCAAGCATAGGAAATAATGATATGAGTGCACATCCCAGCTGGGGTCAGATTTGGCATTGACCCCAGTGGCTCACCATGACCAAGCTGTGGGTTGCTCTCATGGGGAGACCAGGATACTAATAACATTCTCCACATGAGTCTTGCTACTTCTCTTGCTTTTGCTGATAATCAAGCAAATTATAAAGAAAATACAGAAGCTATGTCTTCCTATTGAAGCTTTATGATTAGTTCTGGCACAAGTATGAATTCTGTTAACCAGCAGCTTCAGGTCATAAATGCTGGGGTGAGATAACAGGTCAGCCAGGTCCCTGATGTGACACAGAACTTAGGCACATCCTTGTGTGCTGCATCAGACCAGATGTTCCCCAAGGTGAAATAGGCACCTTTGTAGCAGTTGCTTATTTTTCATTTACAGAAGAGTCATTGTTGGTAGAGGCATTTTACAGCAGTAGCTTTGCCTCAAGTTCTTCTCTTTTATTTAGCACACAGATCTAGCACAGTACATGGGCCAGCATCCTGGAGGACTCCATTACTGCAATGTTATGGTGAGTTCCTTAGGAGACTCATATCCCTTAAGGCACAAGGATCTGTTATTTTCCGCTATGTATGGTCACTGTAAATTACTTGCTAATATTTATTTGTTACATATATGACAAAAACTTTGGAGAAAATCTGCCTTTGATGATGTAACAAGCTCCCTCTCAGTCTCCAAGCCTTTTTTCAGTTAGCCCCTCTTCCTATTTTCTGAGCCTGCAAGCAGACATTCAGCTTTTGTGAACAATGACATCTTGTGGCAAGGAAACCTATCTCTACCCAAATTTGTATTCTCTTATTGTTACAACACATTATTCATCTCTCTAATTAAAAACTCTCAAATCTCACTCTCTCCTCATTTGGAACTATCTTCATATTTGCAGTGATTAAAGTCCCTTGTGTTTCTACCATAGCATTTGAGATTGGTTGACTGGGCCTGAGCACAGATGAACATGTACCCTTACTTTATAGATTGATGTTATAATAGTCTCCTGGTCTCCTTTGTATGCATCTTCACATTTAATTAACTTTCAGGACTGCTGCTGCACACTGGCTTAAGGTTTTGGTGCAGATGTCCTCAGTGAATGCCTGGGTCCTTTTCCTGAGCAACTTCAGTTAATTTATCTTACAGCTGTCAACAATAACTTTGTATCTTATCAAACTGCCTATTCATCTGGCTTTGTCAGATCTCTCTGAAGTTCCTCACTGTCACTTCTTATCACAACTAATCTAAATACTTCTGTCATCTTCAAATGTTGCCACCTTGTTCACATCTTTTTCCAGACAGTTGTTAAGCAACACCAATTGTAATGAAGTTTCTTGGGGCCTCAGGTTTTAAACATCCTTAAAGCTCAGATACATCTGAGATGCAGTGTAGTAGTTTTGGCACAGATCTCAAGGGTTCCGCTACCAGACGTGCTTGTAAAGCACATGGAGCACATGGCTGTAATATGTACTTACTGGCATTTCTGTGAGTAAACACTAGCCAGCTGCTCGGCTTTCCTGCCCGGAATCCTCACTGTCAGCAGGAACTGAACTGCAAAATTATTTACTGCTCCTTCAGGAGGGTCATCTAGTTTGCTTCATTTTTGCTGGCAACTGCTGTTTGTTTTTTCTGAGTGATTCCTATGGAATCTGATATAAGTATGCAGAATGTTACAGGGACACTTTTCTGGTACAAAAATGACCTATGGGTGTCACTGTTTTTCCTCCTCTTCAGATTAAACTTCTGGTGAAAAATATCTTTTCTCTGGTGAAGTCTTACTACTTCTGCTGTGTTTTGTTTCTATCCACTCTCCAGCTTCATACCTTGTTTCAGCCCAACTTATATTACCCCAGGCTTATTTAGACTACCATAGTGGTGGGAGTTAGATATTTATTTCTTGGCTTCCTTTCTTGCTTGTTTTTCTTCTTGCTTGCTTGCTTCATTCATCATATCTTATTTCCTGAATTTTTTAAATCTGGTCCTCATGTTTTCTCCCAGCTTGAAGCCAATAGTTCCCATTGCTGGGTCAGTCAATTCCCTGCTGCACTGGTGGCATGTGCAGCGGCCGTGGAACGCAGTCAGCTGGTGCCATGTGGCTCAATGGGGCAAATCTTCAGCTCCATAGGCTTTCATTTTGTTTGGCTGCGTGTCTTTGTCTTGAGCACTGCAATCAACACAGCTGCTGTTCTGAAAGCTGGGTCTGTGTTTTGGCAAGCTGACCTTGCTCCTGAAATCAACAGTCCATTTCTAAAGAAAAGTTAAATTTCCAAAACATGCATTTACAGACCGCAGTTAAACTGCCCTCCTGGCCAAATATTCCACCCTGAAAACCTCAGAAAGCTGTAGGGCAGTCATAACCCACCACAGTTTTCTCCTCCTCAACCAGCTCTACTAATTTTTGGGATTTTTACTGGTTTCTGACTCGCTTTGTCTCTGCTTTGTTCCAGGGTTCTCCTGAAGTTCAGAGTTAATGTATCAATGCAAAGTCACACAAAATCATTTCAGTTTTTCGTTGGCTTTTTCCAGCTCTTCATGTTCCAGCTTTTGCGCGGCCTGGCTTACATCCACCAACAACACATTCTTCACCGTGATCTGAAACCCCAGAACTTGCTCATCAGTTGCCTCGGTGAGCTCAAATTAGCTGACTTTGGTGAGTCACAGTTTGGATACTGCTGTATATCTGTTCAGACCAAAGCTGTAGCATGCATATAGATCTGTATCCACAGCCAGTTAAGGCAGAGAAGCATAACCTTTTCTTGAACTTCAAGAAACTATTTCTGTGGTCAGTCCAGCTTTTCTTGTACTTATACCGATAGGTGCAGGGATTAACCTTATTTTAGTCAGAGCAATTACTGCCATGTAAAACTAGTTCAAGAGAACAAAGAATCAACCCCTCTCTGTTCAGAAAATAATGTAATGTGTAGAGTCCACAGCGGTGTGTGACGTGAAAAGCTTTCTTGGCATTGGTTTGGGATAGCTGCTTCAGTCTCAAATGATAAAGCCCCGCAAAACACAGCCTATTGCTTGATCTGATCCACCCCAGAGGCATGTTCCAGAAACACTCTGTCAATCGCTTGTAAGCTGCATTGAGATTACTTGTGTTTAAAGAGAAAATAATGTCCTGTTGCCAATTATTATCATCTATGCACTGTACAGGTAGAAGGACTGTCCTAACATAGCAGTTTTGTTGGTTTGTTGGGGTTTTTTTTGCAGGCCTGGCTCGTGCCCAGTCCATCCCCAGACAGACATACTCCTCTGAAGTTGTGACGCTCTGGTACCGTCCTCCTGATGTGTTGCTTGGAGCTACAGCTTATTCTTCTGATATAGATATCTGGTACTGACCAATATCAAAGCATCTGGGGTTCCCTGGGAAAACTAATTTTTATCTGAATGAAATTACATCAGCCAAAGTTACAGTAGATATGGTTATATGTAGAGGAATTAACACCTGTGAGCAGAAAATGTGTGAGCAGTGTGGAGTTTTGTACAAGTTTCATAGAGGGTTCATAGAAGCTTGTGGGAATGATGTCAGTACAGCTCAGCTATGGATTGATACAGATATGGATTGATATTATCTCATCTGATAATATTTATGAGAGACATGCATCTCTTCTGGTTACATGTATGAAGTGTTTTCACATCCTGCAACAGAACACTTTTGCTCAATGCAAGTGTATCTATATAGCCAGCTGTGTCAGTAGTAACTCTCCACAGAAATGGCTTTGTGAAAAAACAATGGATCCACAACTGCACCATCAATTACTTTGTAGCATTAAAGGGTTTCTTAATGAGTCTGGAGATAGAAAGGTGTCTGAGATTTTCATTATTTCTGTGATATTTTGTCTTTCTTCTCAAAGAGCATGTCTCAGATGAAGTCTGTATTTCACACAGGAGAAGGGCTGTGTCTGTTAAAGCCATGTTACCTTATGAGCTCTCCCCCAAAATCTTAATGTGTTTGGGAATCAAAAGGAAACAAGCTGCACGTTCGTGGAAGGGAGAGAGTCTCTGAGAGTGGGCAGAAAACAGGAGAGGATGAAGGTTTCACAGGGTCCCACTGGCCTTTTGGGCTGGCTTGGATGTGTAGCTGGGCTAACAGCAAGGTTCATAAACCTTCTAGCTCAGCCTGAGCCCACTTCCAGCAACACAGCCCTGACGTACTCATGGACAGCATGCAGCTCATGAAGTTGCAGGAGACCTTCCTTATTCTGGGCAATTTTACATCTGTAGATGGTATTGCTGCTTTCGCCTTTCTTCAGACCACTTAATCTTCTGCTGGTACCTGTCCCACCAGGACTTACTCATAACTGCTGCAGAGTCAAAGGCCAGGAAAGGGTAGGAGTGCAGCAGGCTGAAGAATGTGCAAGAGGGCTGGCTAAGTTTACAAACCGCAAAGCTCCAGATCTTCACAGGCTGTATCTCCCTCCAGAGGTCTGCAGCTTATCAGACACTCCAGTGACCTAAGTCTGGAGGGTAGGTCAGGGAAACGCAAGTTTTTCGATTATTTACTTCCCTAGGACTGCTGCTAATTTAATTATTTAAAGACTCACTAAATTCTAATGGCTTCCAGCTGCTAAGCCAGTCTAAATAGTCCTGTCTACTACCCCCACTACCTGTCATCTTTCCCTCCAGACAGTCTATCAGAAATGTCTGCTGAGTTTGAAGAAGATGCCTGCCTAGCAGATTAGAGGGTTTGTACCAGGCATAAGCCTGTTGGGTTTTTTGCCTGAAAGTTGACCCCAGTCCAAAACCAGCTATGCACAGAAAGTGTGTCATTTCTGCCTATGCAAAACCAACATCCCCACTGCATAACTCTGCTCTGGTGTAATGAATAGCAACATAGGAGTGATGTACAAAGATCCCAGCTCTAACAGCACAGTGCTCTCCGTCCCACTGAACTACATCCACACTATAGGCACCTTTGTTATAATGCCTCCTTATAATAACAACATTCAAAGTGTTTGCCCTAAAGAAAGATGTCACGCTGAGAGAATAGAGAGTACTTCAGTGAGCTCTATTCAGTAACTTCCTCTAACAAGAGTCATTTATTATCTTGATGTACACTGCATTTAAGTTCAATTTTTGTCTATTAGGAAATAATGTGAATTCACACAGATGTTACTTGTCTATTGGGAAGAAAGGAAAAAAACCCTATGTCTTTTGGATGCTGCAATTTACATGAAGGCAGGTCAGAATGCCCTTGGTAATGGCATGAGACAGTGGGTGTCAAAGCCTTGGTTTAAAGAAACCAATTATAACAAAATAAAACATTATGGCAATTCATGCATAGTGTGCTTGAGCAGCAATACTGTCAGTGGGAGGCACATGGGAAGTGAATGAGGCCTTGAATAGATGAAGAAAGAGATATAGAAGGAGACTCAGTCACTCTTAGACTAACTAGAAAAGCCGCTTTAATCTCTCTGTATCTCTTTTCTCTCTCTTTCTCCCTCACTATCTCTTCAGGACTTTAGAAGATTCAATTAAGGGATTTCAGGGAGATTACACTGCATATCAGAAGGACTTTTTTTCTTTCTTTCTTTGGAAAACACCGAGTGCTTTATGCACAGCCACATTAGTGGCTGCAAACATCATGAGTGCCTTCAGATGTCTTCATTTCAGTCAGGCTTTCCTTGTATAATCTTCCGTATAAAAAAAAAGAGAGGAAAAAAACCCTACAGTGAGCTTCCCTGGTAGATTCATGTAGAATAGGAGTTCACATGCAGTCATTTAACATGGACCTGCCAGGCTCACTACAACCTTCTCCTCAGCCTGGTTCACACGCCCCGCTATGCCAAACTGGGAGATATTGGCTAAGGGCTCCACTGTACAGACCAGGCTTCGTGATGAACAACAGGAAGGATATATTTCTGGTTAAATATAAAATTGCCATCTCCTGGTGCCAAAAAAAACCCCCAAGCATGGAGAGGGAACTCTGGGATGCCACAGAGATATCTTAGATCTTAATCCTGATGAAAACCACTGTGTGATGCAGCACTGCAGACTGAGGACAAAGTGCAGTGTTCAAATCTTCCCCAGGGATTGCAGATAGATACAACTATACTGTCTGATTCAGCTGTGCTTATGCTCCCTGAATATCCCTGTAAGTTCTCCTATTACTTTAGCTGTCACTGTTTTGATTCGTGTGCGTATCTGGCACTTGCTAAAATATCATGTCTAGGTCTCTTCCTAAAGACCCCTCCCTCTGCCCTATCCCTTCCCATGGCAGTTTTATAGGACTGAGACCCTCTAAGAAACTTAGAGACTGGGAGGGGTAAGAAGACTTGAGAAATTAATATTAGAGGGGAAAGAAGGAAAAGGGGAAAAGCAAAACAACCCCAGGTCTAAATATTTAGAAATATTTAAAAGTAAATGCTTTTGAATCATCCTCATTTAGTAGAAGGATCCTCATAATGCTGTCAGAGCAGTAACTGTAACTCTCAGAAGGAAAGCTGAGGCCTCTACTGCAAGGCTAATATGACTACTATTAGTTTCCAAAGTTCCTGCTCTTGCCAGTATAATGGCCCTTCCTAGCTAGGATATCAGAATGCAAACTGTGGTAGAACATCAGCATCACTTGTTCCAAAAACACAGAGAGCTGTTTCTCTTCCCCTACAAATCAAGAGTACCTAAACTGCTTTGACCATACACAGTTGAACTTGTGCAATGCAATCAGCAGATTACAGCAGCCCCTGTGGTTGCAAAATAGGGTGAGCCATTTGGGCATGTACATCAGCTGTGAAAACAGAGTGTTGGTATGACACTGGTCTCAGTAGAATCTCTCTGTGGGCTCTGAAGTAATGTCTAATGATGTGGTAGTGCTATGAAACACCAAAAAACCTCTGTGCTGCAAAAGCTGTGGATTAAGTTTCATGATGCCTGGACTCTGTAAGAGGATATTAGACAAGCAAAGAAGCTCATCTCACAAGACTTGCCGAGGTTGGGGTACAGGAAGCTAAGGGAAAGTGCAGCGGAGATGTTTGTGAAAACAGTGCTAGATATGGATCTGCAAACAGGCTTGGCACCACTTGGTGTGCAAGGATGACCAAAATAAATACCGCAGATGGGTTGCATGCCAGGATTTCAACTGACCACAGCCAGGTGGGAAAAGCAACTACAGTATTGCAAAAACAAGGTGCAAGGGGTAACACAGGAGTATAGATGAGATTACCAGTTATTGCTCAGCAATTGAAAAATAATACTTTCATAGCCTGTAAGACAAAGCTGGGTTTTCAAGAGTTGAGCTTAAAGGACTCAAATATGATATAACCAAAGAAGAATGAGACTGAAACCTGAAAAGTTGCAATGGGACCTAGTAAAAAGACAGAAAACCTAGAAAAAAAATGAAGGAAATGATTAAAAAGTAAATGAGTGTAGTTCTATACCATACAGTAAGAGATGGAAATAGTTGCAAATAGGCAAGTCTACCTTGATCACAACTATCTCATTATTGCCATGAGGACTAATCCACCTTAGTAAAATGAAGCAATTTTGCAGGTGTTGGGTTTTTTTTTAAGCTGGCTGGTTTGTTTTGGTGCAAATGCAGAGCAGAGGATGACATAAAAATAAGAATATTTTAACTTGCTGTTATGACCAGGTTCTTTATGCTATGAAATCTTGCCTTCAGCTTTCCAAGAAAGAGCTAATTGCTTCTGGAGGAAAATGGCAATAGTAGTTAGTGCCTCTGGGTTCTTTCTGCATCTGATATATCCTTCAAGCCAATGAAGTGTGTAGTAGGTCCCTGTTTATCTTTCCTTCTCTTAGTACTCCAATTTTGCACCCTTTTCTCATGGAAGGTAACCTTGTACTCCACAGGCTTCTGCCATGACCCTTTTTTCAGATAGTTGGTAACAGGATTAACAGACAGAGATCTGAAACAAGTTGTTTGGTACTGGAAAAAAAAGATAGTGCTTCATGGCTTTCTTTTCCAAGGATATCACCTGTCTTGTCTTGCTGGTGAAAAGTGATTTTTTTTTTAGTGGGTGGTGCTGATGAGAAAGAGGAGATGGGAACAGACTTGTATGGAACCTTAATGGCTTCGGTTTTTTTCCTGAAATCCCAGAGGCATGTGAATGTGACTTATCCTTGGTCTGCTCCCATCCTAATTGACTTGTGAGCTTTTCAATTCACATGATTCAGTCTGTAGGGCTAGGATGAGATTAATGATACTACATACGACTTGCAACATGGGCCAGTTGCAGTGCTTAGAACATGCTGCAAGAGCAGGGCTGTACAAGATGGTCCTTCCCAAAGGAAACCCTCCTGACTTTCCACAATCAGTAGGGGTTTTTATAACGCTAGATCCTTCCTACCACCATAATATAAAGGTATTACCAGTCTCCCCTGAAGCCTCTATTTATTTACGAGTATACAGACACCCCACATCCTGCCTTGCTTCACACACACTCTCACTAGATGACCTGAGGTGAGTGTACAATACTGACACATCAGACTGGTACTTTTCAGACTTGAGCTGCAATATATATATATATATATATATATGATTTACAGCTTATATCAGGATTTCTGCATTTACAAATCAGAATTTCTAAATCTCCATTCCAACAATTATCTCTCTGACTCTCTCCCCACCCATCCTAACAATCATATTATATATGCCATTTATGTGAATGAGTTAATACCTTGGGTTTCTTGCAGGAGTGCAGGCTGTATATTTGTGGAAATGATCCAGGGTCAGCCAATATTTGCAGCAACTTCTGGTACTCATGAACAGCTGGAGAAGATATGGGCGGTGAGTAAAATACACCCTGAAATGGAAGAGAAAAAGAATCCATTGTTGCTCCAGCCTACTTAATTTTGAAGTCCTAAGCATAGGTCCTGTGAATAGCAGAAATAATTTGGTCTAATCTGCCAAGTTCATAGCAGACTTTGTAGCCCATTTTATATTTGGCAACTTTCTTACAGACACAGGAGTAAATCAAATGACTTCCCTTTGATGTTTGTCATCTCATCAAAAATTTAAAGCCAATTAAAGTGACATCAAATTGAAGAAGGCATAAAAGGTGTGCAGGTACTGCAAATTCTGTTGCCTCTTTTTAAATTCTTTACTTACTGTGGGATACAGCACATCACATTCTCACAAAGGAGCTCTAATACTGCTCCTGAACTACCTTGAAAATGGCAAGATCCCGAGGTTTGTCAAAGATCCTTCTTCATTTTAACTTGGAACGTTTTGTATTATCCAGTTTATGGTGCGGCTCTAGAGACTGATTTGGCATAATGGAAAGTGTGAAATTACTTTATAAAGGTAGCAGTGAGTGAGAGCAACATACTCTGTAGCTTCTTGTTTTTTCTGCTGGGGAAACAGCAACACAGAGCTGCGTCCCTTGCGCAGCTTGGTAGAACTGAGGCAGTCAGCAGCACTGACAGGTTCTGTATGTTCCTGACCATTCTTGCTGTCCCTGGTACTGACTCAACAGCAAGGTCAGCCTATGGATTCATATTAGGTCTTGCTGTAGGTATCACTTGGTCTGTCCAGCCTGGAGGACAATGATAGGAGACCTCATTGCAGTCACAACTTCCTCCTGAGGAGAAGTGGAGGGGCAGGCACTGATCACTGTAGTGACCAGTGACAGGACCTGAGGAAATGGCCTGAATTTTGTGTCAGGGGAGGTTTTGGTTGGATATTAGAAAAAGGTTCTTCACCCAGAGGGTGCCTGGGCACTGGAACAGGCTCCTCAGGGAAGTGGTCACAGCACCAAGCCTGACAGAGCTCAGGAAGCGTTTGGATAATACTCTCAGGCACAGGGTGGGATTCTTGAGGCATCCTGTGCAGGGCCAGGAGTTGGACTCAATGATCCTTTTGGGTCCCTTCCAACTCAGCATATTCTGTGATTCTGTGATTCTGTGTCTGCCCTTTCACATCTCGTCCCAAGGATTTGCTCTTCTGCCTAGAGTGTTTCCCAGACATGGGTTTTCAAAGAAGAAAGTACAGAAAAAATGAAATTCAGAAAATCATGAGAAATTACTTTATAGCCTTTAGACTGCATAAGTCAGATTTTTCCTGCTTAACCCCTTTGTCCAGAAACACTCCTGCTTGGTAGGGTTTTCCTCTCTGCTTGTAACTAGGAATGTGATAAAAAGTCAGACAAGTGCATCCAGTTCTTAGACTTGAGTTCAGTCCATTTAAGTAAATGCTGAATTTCTCTTTCATAGAGAGTGTGGGGAAAAAAAGAATCATTGGGGGGAAAAAAAATCCATACTTGGCTAATTAACAAGGTTCAAAGCCAGGGCAAGGTCCAGCTTCTCAGAGTGTGAATGAAGGCTATCCTTACACTTATGTCTCTGAAATCTCTAGATACATTTCCTGTGGTTTTGCATTAGAGGGTTATAGCACTGTCATAATTTCTCTGGTATTATAACTAATACCGTGATTAACAGGATTTGTGCTATAGAAGGCAAAAAAAACCCCTTATTTAAAAATCATGAGGAAGTTTAAAGAGCTATGAAATAATTAGTGCTTTTTCACAGGAGGTTTTATGATATTATACAGCCTGGAATGAGACTCTGTGTTAGGCCAAGATTTCAAAGCTCCTTAGAGGCTTTCAGTGTCTAACTTGAGATATTTGCCGAGTGTGAGGTTCAGAACGGGGATTCCCACTGTTTTCTAATAGTCAGTTCCTTTCATGTACTAGCAGTAGAGGCATCCTGCACTGGTAGAGAGACCATCAACATTTGTGTGCATCTGTATCACCCAGCACACTTATCTCCATGTACGACTGTTGATTCAGACACCATGTAGATACACGGTTGGAAAATCCCCATTCTGTGAAATGTGTTTGTCCTGTTGAATCAGCAGGACTGACTGGCTGTCATTTTACCAACAATTCTTCTAGAGGCAAGTGCCACCTAAAGCAGTCTCCATCCCCCATCTCTATCCCTGGCTGCTCGTTGCTGCTCCTGTGTCATCTCTCACATGTGGGGCTACATGAACTGCGACTTTGTTTTCTCCCTGGCTTCCTGTAAGTGAGAACAGCTCCTTTACCCAGATCATCTTCTGGTTGCACGAACAGTAGCACTAATGGCCACTGGTACTCATGAAGGCATGGCACGGGAGCAGAGCCAAACGGGAAGGGAAGGCTGGCGGTGTTGGATATGGAAGTATGGCATGAGTGAATGCCAACTGCAGCGTCTCCAGTTTGCTCATGCCATGGAGAGCAAGCAAACCTGACAAACTTAAGATCCATCATTCAAATTTTAAGAGGCCAGGCATAGGATTTGCATGCAAAAGCTCCATCTTGCTGATTAATGTCATGCTGAGAAGGACTTCATGTGGGCTGGATTAGGCTACAGAATGCCACCAGGGTACTTCTGTTGCTGAGAGGAACATGTGGCAAGTGCCAAATGAATGATTATAAGGCTCCTCAATGTAAAATAAAACTTCCCGACAAAATTAAGCAAAATCAGCTAGGTTGATTCCTTCAGCTAAGCCATCACAGGAGAAGCAAGCAGTTAAAGGGCAGAGAGAAAGGACAATGATTTACACCAACTTAAAGCACTTGCTGAAATACGGACACTGTAAAAATGTTTCTGGCTGAAACTGTGTCTTCCCAAGTGGACTGAACTGACCTGCATCAATAGAGTGAATACAGAGTGAAGTATAGAGAAGCTGCTTTCACTATGGAGTGAAGTATAGAGAAGCTGCTTTGTTTTGTCTGATGGCATGGACCAGTTAATATCTAGATTTAGGGTGGATACTCAACAGGTGAAACAATTGTCAGAGTATAATTAATTTCAAATAAATAACTGTAACACATGTCTGATTTGGCAAGGAATCTCACTAAAGGTCCAGTGTGGGGAAAAGAGAGAAGAAAATGGAAGAGGGGAGGGGAAGGGAGGGGAGATGACTTGCCCTTTTACCTTGGAAAACAAAAAGAGATGCAAGTTTACAGGTTGGAAAAGCATCTTTTGTAAAGAAACGGCTCAGAAAATACAAATATAAATTCATATGGCATTCAGTGATTGGTGCTCTGAACGCTTTCATTCCTCAATGCAGTAAAATGTAGTATTTGCTGAAATCCTTATGTAGAAAAGTATAAGCACACACAAATAACTATATTTTTAAATTCTTCACCAAAAGAAGCGGAATGCTGAGCTGACCCTGGCGAGTATGATTTTACTATGCACTGAACTTACCCAGTTTCCTCTGATGCCTGTAGAACTGATGTTTGACAGCTCACAAGAAACCTTGGAGAATGAGGGCCCACTGAGCAGGGCTTCCTGGAAAGCTAACAGGATAGCAGAAAGACAGCAAATTCTGGATTCAAGTTCAAATTCCAACTCTCTCTTTCCTGTGCATACAGAGTTTTCTTTGGGCAGACCTGCCCTACTAACATGATACACACACACACCAGTCAAGAAGGCATCCTCGCCCTTGACCAAGGCCAAATTACCCTTGGTGCGAGCCAACTTCCAAAATCCTCAGCTGGCTGAACACTGCAAAACACCTTCCCTTTAGGGAGCTTTCAAGCTTCCAAGGCTAATTTTACAGGTGAGCAGAGACAAGGATCCTACCCCTTAGTCTTTGCTGTAGCAGGCTGAGTCCATAAGCAGTTTGGAAACAAGGACCACAGCAACGTGCTTTGCTCCAGAGGCCATCGTGCTAATGTGTGCCAGCAGTGAGATGCAGGCCCTGCTTGTGGCTGTCTTCTCCAGGTAGCTGCAATTGTCACAGCTGTTTCCCAGCTGTGAGTGAGAAAAACAACCAACTACCACATGCTTTACAACTGCAACAAGCTGGCTTTGTATTTCTTCCTTTGTTAATGTATTTTTTCACTGATGCCTGTTTAATTGCAATCTTACTACAAATTTTTGTGAGGCCAAGTTCCCCATATCATATATCCCAGTTTACATTTTAAGGAATAGGAATTGTCTGTTATATGCAAAAGGAAACTAATGTGAGACAAATCTACTGCTGGAGAACAGAAAGTGAATAAAAACCCTGAAACTCTTCATGTTAAAATTTCACTGCTTTTTAAGGAAATCTGATCATTCTGGGGGTTGTCTGGATGAAAGCTTTGAATGCTTGGAGTTAGCAGTACTGATTTATAGTACCATTTCACATGGTGTGAAACTCTTCTTAAATATGTGGCTTTACCTCTTTAGCTACAAATCATCCATATCAATAATCACAGGCCACTTTGCGTGTGTTAAGTAATAATGATAACAACACTAAACATCCGCAATTGCAGAAATCCAGATATGCTTGATCTCACACATTTCAGCAACTAAAATGAAGTGGGAGGAGGCTTTACTGGCCCAGACTTTGCTCAGTGAGCAGCTACTGCTGAAACCCACAATCCCCAGTAAAGTCCAAAGACTCTGCTGAAGCTCTGTATCCTTCAGAATGAAGCTCTGCACTGCTTTTTAGCTCCTGCTACTCCTGTCTACCAGCTTTACTTTTTCACCTCAGAAGGCAAGAGTTTGTCTCAGAGCTCACAGCCTGTGCTGCTGCTGAGCATACCAGCTGCTGCCAGTGCAAGTGGGCACAGTAAGTCCCAGCGCAGCTCTGGTGCAGGAGGACACCTTCAGCACTGGAAAGGTCTCAACTGTGTGACCCCTGGGCTGGCAAGCACAGGCAGCAGTGGCACCTGGCAGTGAAGCTGCAAATGCCTTCGCTGATGTTCTCAGCAGCAACAGCATTCAATTGCAGCAGGAGCCTTTCTGCAACATAATCGAGTGCTAAGATGTCAGTGTCCTTCATGCACAGTGGTAGATCCAGCACCAGCCAGGGCAGTGTAATTCTGTGCTGGTGTACAGGGAAGGCCAGTCACTCTCCATTGAGACTGATTCCTCCAACTCCACACCAAGGCAAAGAATGGCCAGAAAGAGGTTATTGTTCTTCTCACTCTCTTTCTTCTCTTGCAGGTGTTGGGGGTCCCAACTGAAGACACCTGGCCAGGACTTTCCAAGCTCCCCAACTATAACCCAGGTACGATTTAACTCACGACAAGGCCAGCTTTTTCTCTGAGCCACTAGGCACTCAATTGTTGGGTCAGTAATTCTTATTATGAAAAATCATGTGCTTTGGTGTTACTAAATCCCTTGAGCTACTTAATGGCAGTGGTGTTGTAGTAACTCCAACAACAATGGGATTGGCTTAGTGTACAAACAAAGGTACATGTGTGGCAAAGTTGCCTCACAGAGTGCTGGTGCATGTAATTCTAATGGAAGATTTCACTGCTGCAAGTTTCACAATGTATTTAGTCTCCACTCCTCAGTGGAGTGGAGCAAAGGACCAGTGTCTCCTGGTTTAGACTGGAAAAGCTGACAGGCACCTGGAGACGCAGTTTATCTGAACTCTCCTTATTTTTATGGCTATTGGTTTGGGGACCTTTAAACCTCAGCTTTAAAGGTCACTGTCCCTGATTTTGATGTAGGCAAGGTGAGAAATCGGTGTGATTTACAAAGCTGGATTCTTTTATTTCCACATGGGCTGGTAGAGAAGTCTGTGTCCTGGACTTCAAAGGGCCAGTTGTCTCTTATTTTGATGTGGGCAGGTTGAGAAGTATGCTTTGAAAAGCTAGCTCAGTCACTCTCCCTCTCCCTCTCTCTCTCTCCCTTTCTCTCTTTCTCTTTTTGTTTAATGTTTTCTCCTGGGAAAATATATTCAAGTGTCAGTGAGGGGGAAATGATGAGCACTGATTCTCAGCCTCTCAGCAGGATCATTCTGTAAGAGAAATATAAAAGTGAAATATTAAAAACCCCAGAATGTGAAATTCACCCATCTACAATCTAGCCATTCTCTCTCACTTGTGCCATAGGAGAATGGTGGGGGGGAAAAAAAGAACGGGGGAGAGGAGGAGGGAGAAGACGTGCTTTGAGCAAGAGGTTTACAGGTTTAGTAGAGCATAGTAACATTTTTTCAAAGAAGTGGGTGTTGCTCTGTGACCCAGTCCAAGATGCCCCTCCTTTGATTCTGGTGCATGAACACTAAACAGCCCCCATTTTCACATGGTAGCCAAGATTGGCAGAACAATAACCTGGTCTCACAGTCGAAAGGACTGGAATCTTTCACACAATTAGCTGAGACACATTAATCAAACCAGCGTGAAATGGGAATGTGTCGCTGTCCACAGCAAGTTTAATTTGGATAGCAAGCAAGCACAGAGCAGACAGCTGGAGGAAGCATTTTCTTCTCCAAGCTGCAGAAGGCTTGGCTGGGTAATCTACAAGTTGAGAAGAGTAGTCTGGGAGATAAAGAAATGCTCATGTGTGGGAGGAACTAATCACAAAGAATTTTTTTATGCCAGTCATCTGCTAATACAAGGCCTCAAACATACAAACATACAAAGTCTGAGCGATGATGATTAGGTATCCTGATGCTATGTAGAGGGACGATCTAAAAGTGCAAGCATAAAGGCTATGCTAGCAAAGAAACTTGCACAGACAACACAGAATGTGAGTGACTAGAGCTGCTCTGAGTAGTAACTCCCTCAGCTCTGTTTTGTCTGAGTAGCAGTGCTGTCCTCTGCTGCTGTGGAGGGTGCCAGTGGCAGGGCCAGGAACGAGAGGACAGGCACCTGGGCAGCATGGCAATAGCTCCAGCAAAATCGAGTCATTATAAGCAGTTTTCAAGTCTGACTTGCTTTCAGACTTGATAGAAAGTTTCCCATATGGACTCTGGAGGAGCAGAATTGACCTGTGCTGTGCTGTGATGCTGGGATGCTAGTGCCTTTTGTGGCTGGACCAGGCAGAAATGCAGGACTTGGAGGACACTGCTCTGTTGGAGCATCCCACCAAGCTGGCAAACACATGGAAGAGGGGTGCTATGTCAGTGTTTGGGGCAATAGCTGTGTTAGCTGGAGAGGCAATATCCCTTTCCCTTCCTGAGAGCCTGACTAAGGGGCTGTGAGCTGTTCCAGCTATCTACTGGAACCAAGCACTTGGCTCACACCTGGATTGAACAAACCAGAAGAAGGCTAGTCTAAAGTTGGACTACGTGCCCTACTCATGAACTAAATCCATTCACTTTTTGATGGGACCGCTGGTAAGAAGACAAATTAGTCTCTTTGTTTAAAACTATTTGCCATTTATATGCTTCTGGGCACTTCCCCTTTCTTCCCTGAAGCACAAATGCTGTTTCCCCCCCCAGGACATGCTCAGCCCGAGAGTTCGCCTGAGAAAACCTTCTCTCCTGAGGTTATTCCCAGACCATTTGTGCAAATCTGGGTGCCTGGGTTGGTTCAGATAAGCAAACAAACTTTGGAGCTCTTCCCCAAATCTGATGGTTTGAATTCTTTTAGCTAGTCCTATTGATGTTCACACTGAGCACAGGCAGCAAACAAACAAACAGGTTCCTGCCCGAGGCAAGGAATGAACACGGGCAAAACAAAGCACTGAGGTGTGATCCTATTCTCATTGAAGTTTATGGCAAAACTCCCACTGGATTCAGCAGCGTAGGCTCAGCCCCAGACTGAGATTGTTACTGGAAGGGTTCCTGGGCCAGGTGGGTTAGTAGGAATCTTTGAAATGAAAGCTGGAAACCCTCAGATGTTTTCCTGTCACTGCTGTGGGCTTGAGCACATCCTGCTGCAGTCTGAAGAGGATACAGCATTGGCTGTGGGGTCTGTGAGTCAGGCACACACAGGGCAGCTGGAGGAAAAGCAGCTCTCCTGCCTCCTCTATGGGCAGCTGGCAAGGGATGAAATGTGCAAAGGAGTTTTTGACTACCCTGTGCCCCAGTGTCTTCTTGCACAAAGACGTTCAGGAACAGCCTCATGCCCATTCCCTACAGTTTGCCAAAGTCTCAACCTGACTCCAGGTGAATGGGAAGGACGGGTGAGTAACTCGTTCGTGGCTTGTGATCTCACCTTCTCTCTGCAGGAGAGACACTTGGGGTAGGAAATTATGTGCAGTCATAGGGCCTGCAAGCAGGTTTGAGAGCCATTCCCTGGAGAACATGAAGGATTGGAAGAGCTCCTGCCCCACATCTCAGCACACTCGCTGGCTGTCTCCCTGGCTCCCTGGGCTTACCAGCCCTACCCATAGTGACAAGGCTTTGCCCTGTGTTTGTTCATTTGTTCTGTTCCCTTCATTTTGCTTCCCCTGAAAGAGGCAGTTGTAGCTCTGTTAACACTATTTTTGAAAGCTCTCATGCTGTGTGAGCTCAAATCCTTGCATTAATCTACTGCTGTGTTCATTTCACTGCGCTGAAAAGCAGTGAGTTTAAATCCCCTCTAAACACCACTGGTGACACCAGAAGGCCAGTGTTTTGATCCAGCTCCATTAATGGTTACAAGTTTGAATCTAGACAGCGGGGGTCAAGGGCAGGAAAGGATTAGGAATCACAGCCCATGACATTAAGCTAGTGCTTTTGCCAAACTGGGAATACTGGAGCATCCCATGCAGCAAGTTAGTTTTTGTTTGCTTTTTCTGACATTTGGATTCCAAAGAGTGGGGAACAGTGCATATCTATGTATAACATGATGAACTCACTAGAGTGAGGTTTACTCCTTGATTTATTGCACAGGCTGACTGATGAACTTGCCTATGCCAGGTAATGTCACCTCACAGAGTAGATACAGGTTTCACACAAGGCCTTTTCAGATGCAGCAATGACTTTCAAATAAAGCCTAGTTTCCCACGTACCTGCAGGTTTTGGTATGCTGAATGAGACTTAGATGCTTTCCAGAGTCAACTTATGCTCCCAGGTATGGATTTTCAGCGTCCGTTGCTTTTCCAAAACGTCACCAGCAGATGGAGGCAACAAGCAGCAGGCCCTGAAAAACGCAAACTACCCACGACATTTGTGAAAATGCAGATGAAGTCTGCATTCCGAGTGCTTTTCTTTTTTTAATCTCACTTTTTATGCTGATGTTTCATTTAACAAATGGGATGGTTGAAAAATGAATTCTAAAACGATAAAATTTATATTGTCATAATAAACTGCGTGTGGCTTTGATCTCAAAGGGAAGAGCAGCACTGTAACTAATGTGCAATGTACGCTGGCCGGGGTGTAGGGAAACTTCCCATCTGTGTGGCAATGGGCACAGCCTGCAGTTTCCAGCCTGCCACACAGACAGAGCTCTGCTCCTGTCCTGCAGCCACAGAGATTTCACTAATGAGAGAAATTTTCTCTGTGAGCCTGCAACCCCACTGCCTTCATCCAGCAGCACTCTTTCTCTCTCTTCATCAATTAGGAAAGTTTAACTTTTGTCCTCTGGCTTGCTTGCCTCATTATCAGTTCATTAGCCACTTCCACCTGGGTTTTCAAATAGGAAGGTATTTCCTCATTAGCACACTCTGCCTTGCAAAAGGATAGAAAATAACAAACCTGAGTGTTACCTTTCAGATCTACTCATATTGTTTAAAAAGCCAATCAGCCCTACACAATCCCATCATTTTATGTCTAGATCATCATTGTGAGATGATTAAATCAGTAGTTCATCCACTTTTTGGAATGATCTAAATATTCTTTATCTCTTACCTGTATGGAGTAGCTGTTTACAGTGTTTTACAATTTTAGAGTGGTCTTAATCTTCCAGTAGGGATAATATTTACTGCTCTGTTTTTATCCTGCTCAACACAATGGGGCCGCGGCATTCTCTAAGGATTTGTCTCTATGGGGTCAGTCAGGAGATTAATCTGAACTGATTTAAAGTGCATTAGTTAACTGCATTAAATCCTTGAGCAGAGACACACTGTTTTCTTACCCATATCTTCCATTTATAATCAAAGCTCTGTATACTCAAAGTGGCAAATTTGGCAGTCCTCATTCAAGCTGAATTCTTCACTGGGAGATGTGTTTGGACAGGGACAGGAGTAGCTGGCTCACTGGCTCTTACACTGTCCCTTGCAGATAATTATTAATCTCCGGGTTACATAAAAGATAAATTTAAGTCAAGAGGCTTGCTCAAGACAGCAAACACTATAATTCAGGTATTCCTCCTGGTTCCCAGTAAGCAAGCTGATATTTCTATTTCTAATGTAAAGAAAATCCTATTTCCTCTTTGGAGTGTTAATCCTGAAAATGCACTCCACAAAAACAAAGTGACATTTCAATTTTGCCCTGCAGTTACCAACTGAACAGGCATTTTTAAAATTCTGTGTTAAACTCACTAAAGAATATTGTCGTTAAAAGATTTCAGTAGAGTTAAAGTACAATACTTAAGTAATCTTGGCATTTTTACTAAATATTTAATGAAATTGATATATTGTTATAGAATGTTTTCGTGTCACAAATCAAATTTTTCTGACAGAAAGTTACAACATCTGAAAACTTTCGGCCAGCTGTGTGAAGAGGCAAAAATTTCTACTTCATACAGAAAAATTTTTTGCTTTTCCGAACCATTTTTAAAATTATTTGTCTTCTATTCTATCTGGAAACTTTACATCTCTACTCAGTATGGGTAATTTATTTCTACGCTTTTAGTACAGTCAAAGAGGCAAAAAGAAGGAAAAATGATCCAGTGAAAATGTTACTAGTGGTCCAAGAGGAATGTTCTGCCAATCTTGATGACTTATTTGGGAAGGGAGTATTCAAGATGCTAATATTTAACTTCTATATATTGGTGATATTCAGTGCTCTGGCACATAAATAGTCATGAATCCCATCCCAAGCTATATTCTCATTTACTGCTCTGGAAATTACCTTAGTATTTGCATGTAGGAGAAAATTCAATTCTGAACTGTTACTTACCCTGTGATAGACAGGTTTAACAACCTGCTTGCCTGGTTTAATGGTGAAAGATTGCTGCTGGAAAGGTCAGGGGCTGGAAGTTCAGTCGTTGGCGCTTTTTCAAGTTGTCTGTGCATCAGGTCAGATGCTGGGTCTGGCACTCTGGAAATGGCCGCAGAGGCAAAGGCAGAGGGGACTCCCACTTTGACTGCAGCAGGCAGCTCCTGTCCCTGAATGAAGTGCCTGGTGCTTCCAGGCAGGAAGGGAGGGCAGATGCTCTTGGAGGGTGCAGCATAAAGCCCAACTGAGCTCTGAGTCTGCTGGCAGTGGTGCTTGCCTCCTGGTGGTCTCACTGCTGTGGGGAATGCTTGTCTAGGCTGAGCTGGAAGAGAGGTCGACACCACCCTTCCTGCTCCCCTTTCCATGACTAGAGTGCCACTGTTCATTCTCTGCTGTCAGAAACAGTGCTCAGGAAAATGTAGGTGGGTAGAAATTGCAGCCTTTCTGATGCAAGAAAATCTCTCTGTTGATCAGCTCTAAGGGGAAGTTTTCCAGGCTTAAGCCATTCATTCATATCTAAGCCTGAGAAAATTCATGCTTTACAATAAAACATTTGAGAAATTTATTCCTCTATATTTACTACAATGTTTAGAAATATGTCCTAGAAAAATATCAACAAGAATACAGACTTCACAAAACTGCAAACTCTGCTAAGTTACAGTCTGATAGAGATCACAATAATCAGTGAGTACAAAGCCTCCATGAGCCTCCATGGTTAACTGGACAAACAACAAACTTAGCGAGAGCTGTGGGCAAGAAGAGAGTGGGATCAAAGTGCCTTGTCTCCGTCCCCAATCTTACTGCTGCATCCGTGTAGAAAAGCCCCATGTCCCCACGGGGCAATATGTGAAGCTCAGCAGCTCCTTGGAAAGCCAAGACAATTGCTGAGGATTCAGGCCTGCAAACTTCTTTTTGCTTCCTTTGTGTGAAGGCTTTAGGGACTGATACTGCTTTTATTGATGTCAAAGCTAAGACTCATGCTGTAACAGGAGGAGGTCCAAGGCCTATACTCACAGATATATGAAAGGAAAGGGTTACAGAACTGGAACAGCCTTATTAAGATCAATGCAGGTACTCAAGTCCTATAGGAATAATGTATATTTATAAATAATAAGATGATATATTCTATAGGGCCCTTTGAAATTCTGAGCACATTTTTTTGTAGGGCTCAAAGAATGGGTTTTGGCTTGATTTAAATTTAATCTTGTGATTGCATATTACACTTTCTAGAACTGGTTGCTTCCAGGAGACCTCAGAGACTCCGAGTCATCTGTGACAGGTAAGCTACCTATAACAGCAATGTCAAAATCGCCTCCGGGTTTATTTGTTTCTTTATGCAATCATTTAACTTGAAATGAGCTCTTTTGGCAAGCTCAGGAAGAGCAGGGTAGCTCTGTAGTAACAAGCAGATCTAACATCAGTTAAGCAACTGATTTTGAGAGATCGCAGTAAAGGTAGACACATAGTGGGTTTATTATTCTCAGAGGAGTAGTGATTATTCTGAGATAAGCAGTGATTCAATGACTTTGTGTGCAGCTTTTTGTGGGGCACAGTTCAATTGAGAAGGTCGTACTTTCCCAGGCCCTCTTGCCCAGACTGAGGACAGACCTCGCACTGTCCCAATTTTCATTTTTGAAAACAGTGTGTAGGAATGTTGCTCAACAGCGGTAAGGAAGACATGCTAGGACAGCATTTTCATGAGACAATGAAATAATCTTGTGATTAGTTAGGAGGGGAGAAATGACATTCTTAGAGGCCAAAAGCTATGAGATGAAGGCAATGGTTACACACTCAGCTTGACCAGACACACCAGCACTGCTGAATCACTCCCTAGTGTGCTAAGGAAAGGGAGTATTTTTTTAAGCACACACACACACATATACAGAATGTATATATGTATCAGTGAAAGAAATTTATAATCAGGCAAAGTGCCCTAACCTAGCTCAGGGAGTCATTCAAATCAAATCCCCCTAAACTGATTTTGAGGCACACAACAGGTTTTATAGTTATGTAGGAAAAGACAAGACAGGATTTGTGCTCAACATTGTGTACAGGTAGACGTCAATAATCAAATATCCTTTGGGGACATAATCACATTTTTCATTGCTGCTGTTTGTTATCTGTTCAGCTGATTGCTTGGGATCCTAGCCCTGCTAGGAAGGAAGTGTGCTGCCCTTAAGAGCAGGATTTCCCAGATGCTGTTCTAAATGGCTGAGCAAAGATGCTAAAGTTTTCAGCAAAGCACAGGTTACTGAAATGCCAGCCATTGTCACGCACAGCTTGAGAAACACAGAAAGCTCGATATGTCCCAAACCCTGATAATGCAGGTCCTGTAACAGAAAAAATCCTCTCTCAGCCTGAACAAAGCAATAAGTAAATTCCTTGCAACTGTGCTATATTGCACTTTTGCTTTTTGGCCATAATCCTTTGACAGACCGCATTACAGGTCATACCAAGGGGCTGGCCTAGCACCTCTGTGGCAGAGCTCTGGGCTGCATTGTGGGCCAGCTCCTGCTCTGCCTTAGAGTCCTGGTGCTGCCGTGGCCAAATAACTGCCTTGGAATGCTCAGCTCGGGAGAAGGAAAGAGCTGCTTCATACAGACTGCTCAGCCATGACTCTCTGTGGACAATTAAGAAATCAAAGGGGAGCTCTCCACAGAGCTTGACCCCCACCAGGAAGCCTGAGCTATGGTGAGAAGCACTGAACTGTGTTGCTGCCCAGAGTGTGAGCCTGCAGCAGCAGGGACTGAGGGGGCAGAAGGTCTCCAGTAAGACCCTGTCATGCAGCTCTACAAGAAGCCTCAGACTGGATGCTTTGGCTCCCTGTCCCTTTCGGGCTCCCCAAGGAAGCAGGGCTTGAACTGTTTTGCTGGAGGTGAAAATTCAGCAATTATCTACCACAGTGAGGCCACATACCTTTACAAATTTGTTTCTCAGGGTCTCTTTCTCTCCTTCTACCTTGGTGTTTTTTTCCTCTTCTTTTGTATTTTACATTTTATCTCCTCGAAACAAAAATGTCAGCATGTTGAATGTCCTGTATAGGGAGGGGGAGTGCAGGGGCAGGGGGATCCCAACCCCTGATGTCACTTGGAGAGGAAGCACTGCTGGGGGCCAAGGGAAGAAGCACAACAGGCCATGCTCTGAAGCTGAAACGTGATCAGAACAAACAAACAAAGTAAAAGCTGTAAAACTAAATGACTATTTTTATTTGTTTCCTTGTTGGTTTGTTTTCACTCTTCCACTTCCTTGTCCCCAGCTGTGTGCTCCTCTAGAGAGCAGCCACTTGGCATTAGTATTTGCTGGGCATGGAGCATATGTGTATTACATCTATTTTAAGCACTCATCCTGAGAAACAGATTCTTCTCTGTGAATCCCCAACACATTTTAGAACCAGCTGCACTACTGGTACTGGGGTAGGAGAAGAGGAAATGGTATTTTCTTTAGGTTTATTAGGTTTGACCTCTAGTCTTCTCAGTGGGCCAGTCACATTATTTTCTACATTTGGATTGTCACTGTAAACTGGTACCACCAAACTCTGATATTACAGTTACAACCTGTAAAATATAGTCTCCTCAGCACCATTTCCCCTTTCACTTACAACCTTCTTTTTACAAAACAGAAATCTGTTTTCAAAATTTGTCTGTAAACATGAGTTTGAGCTGAAATCCTGGATGCATATACTCCTACACAGTCAAACGCAGATGGAAAAGCAAATGTCCTGAAAACCTATATAGCTGGGGTGGGTTTATCCAGCTCCCCTGTGTCCCTCCACTACCTTTGCCTCAAGCCGAGAAGGGCTGGGTCATGTTCTGGTTCCAGCTTTCTGGCTCGTTCTCATCTCCTGTGCTGTTTTTTCTTCTGTTTTCCTAGGATGAGCAGGGTGCCAGCAGCAGAGAATTTGGCCTCCAGGATGCTCACAGCCTTCCCTCGAGGCCGAATCTCTGCACAAGATGCGCTTCTTCATGGCTTCTTCAGCCCTCTGCCTCCTCAGCTCTATCAGGTTCCTGCTGGTAAGTTAACTCTCAATTTCATCTCACCAAGAAAGAGCTGCTGCACATGCTATTTGCTATGAGTTTACTCTCAATTTTGAAAGTCTCTGCCATTCACTCAAATGTCTCTCTTTTCTGCCTGCACTCCCTCCCTACTCCTGTATGCTGCAAAGTTTACATCCCATTGCAAATTTGAGAACTTGTTTTTCTGTTTTCTTCCACTTGACCACTGTGTTAATACTAGAAGGGGACGTTGTTGGGCTGCCACTGTGGTCCATCTGCAAAGCAGAGGTGTATAAGCTTTGACAGGTCGTTTCTCCTCCATTCTGTAACTCCAAGAGCCTGGAGATTTCCCCTGGCTCACACTGTGTGTTCAGTGTAACTTGCCCGCTGGTCCCTCCTGATGGCCTGATTCCCATCTGCTCAGCATGGTGTGCTAGCCCCAATTCCCTTGGACTGCTCCTCCTGCTCCCTTTTGATGTTGAGACAGCTGTTCCTTGTACCCGGTCACACCAGTTCTCCTTCAGTTTTACCTGCTTTATTTTCCTCTTCCCTTGCTCCCTTCTCTTAAGCACATAGCGGCACGCACAGGTCTGCCTCTCCTGTCCTGAGCTGACAATAAATACAGGGTCTCTCAAACTACAGTTCTGCTCCTCACTAGGAAAAGGTCCCTCCTCACGGGCAGCAGGCCAAAGGGACCTTGAATTCCCTGTTGCCCCCTGGGCACCCTCTACACTAGTTAGTTTGGTGGTGTGTTTTAAGATAGGGGCAATTAAGAAAAAACCTTCATGGACTGTGTTGTCAAGTTATTGGAAAACCAAATTTCTGGCTCCTGTGACACATCCCAAGTGAAGGAGCAGCCAGCTAGCATCTCTCCCAATCCCCAAACCACTGCCCTTCAGAAGGTGCTCTGTGTGTGTATGTGCTTGAGTGAGAGACATCTGCATTCCTTTTCTGTTCACCCAGCCACAGAGCACAAATCTACTTTGACACTTTTAGAAAAATGAAAAGATGGAATCTCGCAGGAGCCTGCCTGTGCCGGGGGGGGAGGAGGGGAGCACGCACAGCAGGAGGGAAGTTGACTTTTCTTTATACATATAGGGTTTTTTCCATGCAGAGTTTAAATTATGCCTGATAAAAGGAGTTTCGTGGATGTTTCAGTTCTTTCAAACCCTCCTGGCTTCCTCCCAATTAAATGAGGTTTGTCAAAGCCACAGGGCTCTGCTGCTGCCAGAGAGGCGGACAAGCACTTCCCGCAGTGACATCTCCAATCCCCAAGGGAGAAGATGAAAGTGTCAGTGCTGAGAGAGAGAGAGAGTGTGGAAAAAAACAGGTACAGAGACAGACAGTGTGAGAGAAAGGGAGAGAGTGAGGAGAAATAGAAGGAATGAGAAAACAGATTGGCATAATGTGTCAATCTCTCCGATATGCTGCCAGTGAGGGGACAGATTCATTTCGCCTGGGTTTAGGCACCATCCCATATTTATTATCCCCCATATTGCAGCAAGAAGTACCTTGTGGACAGGAAACTGCATGGCGTTATCATAGCAACCAATGTGTTGAGAACAGAATCAAAGTGCACAGGGCTGAAACAAGTACAGTGCGATCATGCAAGACCATATTCATGAGTGACTCATTAAGCCTGTAAAATTTAGGCAATTCTGAATAATTCCCCATGTAGCCATTCCTATTGCCATAATTGTTTAAGACATTTGCTCTCTTGTGTCACTTTGGCATAACACTATTTTGAAATTTAACTGTATCATTTTAAAATTCTTGTTGCTATGATAACAGTGCAGATTTAAAATATGTTCTGTTCCCACTTTGTTCTGGAGGATGCTGGCTATTAGTTGGCATCCGCTGAAGGGGAAAGTTAACGCAGAAGGGCAAGGAATGATCTGGAGATGAAAGGTGGAAGAAAATGGGGTTGATCCCAAGGTGTGTGAGACAGTTAGAGGGAAACATTTGAAAAAATAAAAGGTTCTTGTAAGAAATTATTCTCTGTTTTTATGAAATAACTGTATCCATAACTGTCCTTTGTATAAGTTGTTATGACAAGCTGGAAGCTAAAGGATGTTTTTCGAAGGTCAGTTCCTGGGAAAAAATAATTGGAGAAATCACTGTTTCAAAGTTAAGTACCCCTCCAAACAGCACGTTTCTGATTACTAGGGGGAATGGTAATGGTTAGAGGCTGGCCACTGCCCCTGGGAAGGGGGAGAGGGAGCACAGGGCTCGTTACTTCCTTGAGGTCAGCTCCTACAGAGTGGAACAAGTTGCTGTTGCTATGCTCATCTGAGTGCAAAGTGCTAAAAAAAAGAGTAGCTCGTGCTCTAAGGGAGGAAGAAGATTCTCTGTCCTCTGAGTGGGCTGGCCCACAGATGGGCCTCTCCCACAGCTGCTCACTCCTGTGTCTCTAGCTCTAGGAGAGAATTACTGAGGCTCAGGTTCAAATCTTGCTCATCATCTTGGTGGCCTTAATTCTACATGTGCCACCAGCACCTCTGGATATAAAACCAGAGAGAGGTGCCGGGGTTTCTTCAGCTTCTCTTCAGTGTGGCTCGTAGCCTAAGGGGTGGCAGTGATGACCTTTTGTAAAACCAGAGCATTTGCTGTCCTTTTTCTGGCCGAAGCCATTCCTGAGACAATTATCTTTGTGCAGTGCAGCCCTGCACTGCAGCAGCTCTGATAAAACTTCAGTCTAACCCTTTGCCACCTGCTAAAGCAGAATGTTTTCTGTCCAATTAATCCCTCCTGGAAGAAAGATGAGATCTTTGAATCAAGAAAGCATGAGCTGTGCTCTCAAACTCAGTGTCAGTCCTGAAGTGCAAAGGGCCTTCTGAGGAGGTATCTCACTCTGTTGTCAGACAGGTCAGACACAGTAACAATTGCAGCTTATTATTCTTAGTTATAGATTTGTTTTATTTTCCCTCTCTTTTGCCCTCTGATGCTTTAGAGCAGGCTTGCAAGCAAGGGAAGGTAAGCAGTGGGATTTGGGGTTATCAACAGTGCACTCCCAAGAAAACACACTGCAAGAAGAGCTCTGGCCAAACCACCCAGACACAGGGCCCAGGGAGGCCTGAGCTGGCAGCTCAGATCCTTTCCCTGCTGGACCAATGTCCAGTCTCAGTAGAGCCCTTTCTCACAGTGTAGGAGATGTTCAACCCTGGCCATACCCTCGGCACAGCAGTTAGTAAATTCCAGTATATGCTCCATGAGGAGGATTGTGTGTTGCATGGAGGTAATCCCGGCTTTGACTAGGAGGTACTTGCTCTTTTTGGGCACAATTGGTCTCTAATTGTTACCTCCCCCAGCAACACAGAACCAGTGCACCAGGTGATGAAGACACTGTACCATGTCTCCTGAAACAGCCCACTATTTAGCCTTTTGGGGACAAGGAGGAGGAGAGAGGCTTGATGTTGACAATCATTTTAATGTCTGTTGCATCTAAACTAAGACAAAGCGGGTAAGCAAGTGTGGGCAGTGAGGAGGTTAAAGCTGCGAGCCATTGCCTACCAAAAATCCCATTACTGTTGGGTTTAACCAGCACTGGTAAATATTACCACAGGGGACGTATAAAGAAGAGCTGGCTTTCATGACCCCTTGTTTGGGTTGGATGGTTTCCTTAGGTTCTCCTACATATCATGAAGGTTCATACACTTGTTTTTTTACCATTCTGCTTTGTGACCTCTGTGCACAGCAAATAGATATCCTTCACTGCAAGTCGGATACAGACACCTAGAAAGTTCCTACCAGGTGTATGAATCTAGCTTATAATGTGTCCTAATACAGGAATAAATCAAAGCTAGTGTTGAGCAGGAAATTCAGCTGCCCCTCCTAAGCCAGAAGCATTCTTGTCTTTGAGGTGATAAAACAAATATTCACTTAACTCAGGAAAACCACCCCTCACTTCACCTGATGTGATCCCCACAGTGGTGGAAGATCTGCTTGCCTTCATACTGACAGGACATTAAAGTTTTGTTTTCTGTCATTAAGCCACCACCCTAGGAAAGAGCTGTTGCAACATCACAGCAGATGCTTGCCAAGTGCACAGGACTCTGGACATGTTGCCCTGTTTAAGCTCTTCCCTGCATGCTGTCCTGGGGCAGGCATTGTGCTGGGCACTCTTTAGGAGCACGGGGCAAAGGGGAAGATGAGAAAAGAAGGAAAATTTCCTTTGCTCACTCCCCAGCTCCTGCTCTTGCAAAAGCAACTGGTGCAAAGTTTGGCCCACATGACTTGTGGAAACAAAGTCCTACAGACATGGATCAGATGCTCTGACTCCCATTGATCTCAGGCCAGAGAATCTCTATAAAGGTCTTATTGTTCAGGGACACAAACCACTCTTGGGGGGGAGTGCTGTTAATACTGTTCATGGAGTCAGACACTATTGCATCAGAGGTTAGCAGATGCTTTTCTGTATTTTGTCTAATTGCAAGTTATATCTGAGGTTTCTTTAACTTCCATTTTCCCTTTAACACTCTTAAATGCAAATCTGAAAAGATTTAGTTGTCTTGTTTGCTGTGAAAGACATCCAGACTGGAAGTCTTATGTAGTCATTTCCCATCCTCAGGTGCGCTTCTGACTTCACCCAGTTATCAGCAGAAAAGAGTAAATGGGGATGTAGTGATCAGGTTTCTAAGGCACAAAAGTTAAAGCTAAGTTTGAGATTGTGACAGCAAGCAACTATGAGCATAGGAACTCAATTAGTCTGAAAGACAACTATCTCATTATCTTTCCTAAAATGATATAAATACATAAGAATATAAAAATTTAAAATAAACTCTCTATTGACTGTCTAGATGACTGAATTTCACTGCTCAATTTCTTTAAACACCCACTTTAGTATTTATTTATTCTAAGCGTGAAGTGGCTACGATAATTAGACTGTCAGATTTGGTAAGTTAATGAGGAGTCACTGGAGTGGAAGGTTTTGCATTTGTGAGATTGCTGAAGGAGAGAAGCTCCGTGCCTTCGCTCTATCTCTTTTTTCTTTTTCTTTTTTTTCCCCTCTGCTGGGTGGGAAGGAGAGAGCTTGGCAGTGCGCAGATCCATTTGAATCCTTTTGATTAGTGGGTTGCATTCCTACCACTGCTCTACCAAATAGTATTTTGCTGGTTGCTCCAAGAAAAAGAAAAAGAAAAAAAGAAAAGAAACTGCAGATGAGACTTCTAGAGAAGGGTGTCTAGATTAATGAAATAATTTTCCAAAAACAATCGGAAGGAATGCAGCTGTGAGAAATAGGATCCTGAATTAGTTTATATTGTGGCTAATGTCAAAGGAGAGCATTAAGAAAGTAGCACAATGAAGGAAAAGGACCGTTTTGCAGCTTTCTCTTTAACGTGATTTTTCCACAGGACAATCAGTGCTCACAGTTCCAGGAGTGAGACTGCAACCTGAAATCTGTGACCTGTTTGCTTCTTACCGAAAAAGCCATGTCTCAGGAGGTTCAAGCAAGTTTTGGTAGAAGTCATGGATGATTAAATAATTCTTTGGTAAGCATGTAGTTGCCATTGTCAAAGCTGCTGCCATCACCCTTAGCACATGAATTCCTTCATGTATTGAAGGTGGGAAAACAGATCTGATACTCAGGGCTGGATGATCACATTCCAGGGTGAGAACAAAGTGGGAAATCTCACATTCAGAGAGAAGAGATCAGCAAACCAATGGCCCCCAGTGGACAATGTTCATTGGGATCATGGGAGGTTTGGATTTGTTTTGTCATATTGCCAAGTCTCATCAGACCAGTGCCCTTTCCTCTGATGCCTTCCCAGTCAAAATATTGCTTCATTTCCCCATTGCTTAAACTGACCAAATGTCTTTGTTCTCCTTTGTCCTTGCCTACTGAGTTCATATTTCATAGCTTACTTGTTTTGATTTCACACACATTGGAACCTGGGCAGAGCTAGGAAAAATCTCCTTAGCTTGTAATATCCATTGTTTTAATTAATCACTATTTTAATGTCACACCTCAAAATGGTGCTTCAGCATCAATATTTTTCATCTCCTTTTTGTTACAGAAGACCAAAAGCTCACTTAAAATCACTGTTATTGAAAGAAATTACCAGAAAATATCCTTTTATGATATCCTGTCTCTTTGTTTACTTTGTGCATTTGTTAGCAGCATGCGTCCTGTCAGTGTCACCGCTGGGTCTGTGCTTGCAGGGCAGACCTGGAAACTGATCTTGAGGCCAAATTAGTTTGACTGTCTTATTGTCTGCCAAGCTAAGAGGCAACCTTAGGATAGCAGGACGCACCTCAGCTACCCATCTGTGCTTTCAAATGCACGTAGATAGCATGTACCTGCTGTAGGATCAGGCCCCAGTGCTCAGTGCCTGGTCTCACAGCCTGTGTCTACCCCTTCTGCCCTCATCATGTAGACAACAGCAGGCAGAGAGGCCAGCCTTGAATCCTTTTAAGAAAGACCTGACATTGCCAGCGCTGTGACCAGATTGGGTTTTGGAAGCAGCCTGAATGCCTTCCCCACTCACCTGCTCAGCTGAGTGCAGACGGGACGGCTGTTCCCTCTCAGTGATCAGAGAGGAACTAATCCTGCCAGAAAAACTGGCTGTCAGTTCCATTAGGGCTTCTGGGACAACTCACTTGAGGAGGGCACTCATGCATCAGTGTTCAATGAACTTGGATTTGGCCCATTTTAACTGATTTAGAGAGCATTTCAGGAATATGTCATTTAAAATAGTGAAAACTTGGAACTAGTCGGAGACACTCTTAAGCATTTTTTTTATATTAACTTGGCCTCAAAATGATTGTGTCCCATATTTTTTAGCTGCTTACAAAGCATACTAAACAAGCTTAAATGTCAAGTCAAGTTTTCTTCTGCAGTTCATTACAGGAAAACATTCTGTATGTGATGGTGTTCATATTATTAATTCTCTTTTTAAAAAAGGCATCTGGATTCAGACATGCAAGCAAGGTTATAAATGAAATAGTAATTTTTTTGTCATTTTAATAGGCTACCAATGGAAATCAGGGGGTTCTGTATACTTTTTCAAATCTAATGAGAGGTAGATAGGCATCTAAAGCATAACAGCCTCATGCTGGCACATGAGAGAATGGAATTTCCTGGGAACATAATGAAACTGGCCAGCCTTCCTTCATTTGCCAACCTGAGTTAAGTTACAAAAATAGACAAAACGAAATAACTAAACATACCCGGCTCCATCTTGAATCCATGGGCCCTGAGCAACACAGCAAGGGACAAAACATCATCACAGACTCCTCCTTATTCTCCTTCTGGTTTCAGGAAAAGATGAGATACTGTCAGTCGTCTATCCCAGGGTGATATATACTCCATGCCAACACTCCACCCATTTGCTACCCTATTCCACCCACCACTTTCCCTCTACCTGCTGAGGAGGAACATATGGATCATTGGAATCTGCTACTGTTCTCATTCTGCTTCTCAAAATAAATATTCAGATAACTAATGGTGTGCCTCCTACATGTATGTGATACTGTACCAGTGTAGTTGAATCTACAGGAAGAGAAGAGCCTGTTTTAAACCAGCTTTTAACAAGCAGAGTGACTGAAGGCACTAGCCCTGAAGAATATTTGTAATTGGGATTTAGTTTTCTTTTTGATTCAGGACTTAGGCCATGGATTTTTACCCTAATAGACTTCCTCTGCAATAGGGGCAGATTGCACCCTCCCTTACACCAAGGACCTTTGAAATAACTCCGTATATTGACAAACTGAAGAAAAATCTTTGAGATTATAAAACAAAGACTCAGTTTGAGGGGTGGGGTGTGTGTTTTTAAAAATCACCTTTCAGCAGAAGAGAATGAAATTGTGCAGATGTCCTGCCTTTTGTTTTTCAGAAAGCAATGTCAGAAGGATTGACTTGGCAACGAAGACATAACAGCACAGTCTGGACGCTGGACTTGCAGAATATACTCAGCCATGTGTCACTTAATAGAGAGCTCCGTGGACCAGAAGATCGATGTACAAACAGGACAGATGGGGACTGACAATTGAAAGAATGTAGAGGCTCATCCAAGGCTTACAGAGACCTGTCATTCCTGGGGTATGCCTACAATCTCCTTCAACAAAAGAGCTCCTGAGGGAAGGAGGGGATTAGTCAAAAGTTGAGTGAAGTCTCCAGGGAAGACGGTTTCTTGGATAGAGTTGTCAACAAAAGGAATTGTTTAAGACTATTTGTTATAATTTCCTAGAGGGAGCTTCTGCCATTACTAACAGGATTACCAGCACACTGGTTCCACACCAGCAGAGCGTTAGACATGTGCATTGCAGACTGGTTGCTTAGAGCTGAACTCAGGGGTCTTATACAGCATCCCAAATGTGTGCAGGTGTTGATGAGCAGAGGGGAGATGACAGAGAATTAAGATGCAGCCAAATGCAGTCCATTTTTGGTCCAGCTGTTGTAGAGAGTCCTGGCTCATTAATGAGTTTCCACAGTGTTTTAATCTCCTTGATCTCAAGGCTGCTGACAGACTATGAGAAGAAAAGCTAATCTGAGGTGAGTGCTGATGGGGATACATGGGGAAACCAGAGACCTCTTTCCCAACTGCAGTTACTGTGAAATTTCTCATAGAATTCTTCCTGGAAGAATTGGGAAAGCAAGTAATTTACTGTGTTGAAGTACTAGTCTGCTTGGTTTCAGTTATCTTGGATACTTTTTCTTACCTCTGGGACATAGAAACCAGTAGCCTTGGTGTAACCTCACAGCACATCTTGGAAGAAAAGGAAGACAAAGATAAATCACTGAGGTGCAGACATACAAACCTTCTTGAATATTTTTATTCATCTGAGTAGTGTCACTGGCATGACTGGGAGAACTTCTCTGAGCAAGAATTATGCAGAGCATTGAGGCACTGGAAAAAAACCAGTCAAGGAGCTATGGGTGGCAGCCATAGAAACAGCTGAAAGGTCAGCTTTTACTGTAAGAGAGCTGCATCTCCAGCCCCACTCCAGTCCATCGTTTACCAAACACACACTGCAGATCTGGGCAGGAAGCAGCACAACTGTTTATGGTCCCCTTTGCCCTTGCTACAGACATAATTTCAGGAATAGATTAGCTACATTAAAGGGGACACAGACTATCTGCAGGCAGTGCTCAGTTAAGAGGACAAGATATTCCTTATGTTATGATCCTTGAAATTTTCTGCCTTGATGAAAAGACAAGCTATGTCCCCAAGTCTTTCTGCCTCTAGACTGCATGGACCCAGATCCCCCAAACATCAGCCACTCTCAGTGACCTGACCTCCCTTTGCAATACTGAACAGAGCAGCTGTAAATGATGCCCAAGTTGGGATAGGGGTGTTCTGCATTCCTTTTGCATTCTTGGAGATGTCTGGACTAAGAGCAGTGAAGAAGCAGGATCTCCACTGCTTGCAGTGGGATGGTTGTGGCTGAATGTCTGTTCCTAATTGAGAGCAACTAAATGCTCGAGATATGTTAAATGAAAGGATTTGTTATGCATGGGCAGTGAGGGATCTAATGATTAGAACTGAGTCACTTTTCCTCATGGTCTATCCAGAGCATAAATTGTAAATTTCTTCTGCCCTGGAGCAGTGGGACAGAATGGCTTTGCTGTTTTACATAGCTGCTACCCCATAATGGCCATGCCATTGCTAAATTTAGCCATATGCTAAATTGCCAACGAGTCAAATGATACCTTTTAATTCTGTATCTAGAGGGGCAGAAAGCCAGAAGACCCTGGATGTGCTGCAACCCAGCAGTCTTCTGTTCGTTAACTCTACATTGTAGGCCCAATGCCTAAAACATGCCAGATCAGAGAGAAACTGACTCCAAACCACTCTTCTCCTCAACTAATGGAAATACTATTTACATCAGGAGTACTGATCTCAGTAGGTTTTCCATCCCCTGGCCTGCACAATCTCAGGGGCAACAGCTTTCAGGGAAAATGCTTGTAGTGTTGTAATGAGTCAAAAAGAGTAGGTAACAAGAAACACATCTGAATTCATGTACCAAGTTAGTGCCACTGAAAAAGGCAGTTCTGCTTCCCCCATTTCCCTCCCTGCTTCAAGCTTTACAGTCTTTCTCTTTTTCTCCTAGCACCTTTGTAAGCCCTTGAAGAATTGATTTAATTCACTAAACAGATGGAAAACTACGAACTCTTTTGCTGAGTTCGTTTTTCTTTGTTTTGTGAGCTGAATCAGATTTTGCAGAGAGAAAAGTACCTGACTTCATTTATAGATCAGTGTGGAGTAGGAAAGGAGGAGGTGGAAAAATCATAAAGTTCATATTCTCTTATCTCCAACCTGCTCACATCTAGTTCCTGTGGGGTGGTCATCTCCTGGCACATTTGAATGTCTAATGTTTTGAGATAATAACTGAATGCTTTCTGGCAAGTAAGTGCTCAGTACTGCTGTCATTTATGTGGGCCCATCTCAAATCCACGTGTTTGCTGTTGAACACCTCACAAAAAATCCCAGACACTGGCAGAGAGGTGCAGGACTGACCTTTCCTTTTTTTTCTCAGAAAATACTTTCTTTTGGCAAGGGTAGGATGCTTTGGTGAGAGCTTATAAAGTGCATGTAAATAGAGATCATTGTGCTTAAGGGTCATCAAACTGTTTCTTCTCACCACCTAATAAAAAACCAAAAACAAATCTGAGGTTTCTGAGAAATCCTTTAACATCCTCCTTTATGTAAAGAGAATTTAACATCAGACTTAAATATTTGCTTTAAAAACATCTTGAAGTAAATGAAATAACTTCTTTTCCAGGCCAGGATTCTGTTTTGTTTCACCCTGGAGCAAGTTTGTTGGCCAAATTACATATGCCCAAGAAAAGATCCAAGGGCTTTAAAACTTGCAAACCCCTGTCTCTACTGGTGCAAGTGGGCAATGCTCTTTAAAGTGGGTGTGGGGGGAGGGAAATGCCAGGAAAATCCCCCTCACAAGCCAGGACTGCATTTGGGGAGCCCAGATGAAAGCTCTGATGCGGGTCATGTGACAGGTGTCACTTCAGTAATGATATTGGGGCAGAGATAAAAGTCTTCGCCGGCTGGTCATGTGACATCGCTTCATTACTGGCACAGCAGGTGGTCGGAGAGACTCAATGCCTTTATTTTTTATTATTTTTTAATTTTTTTTATTCTGTGATAATGAGAAAATGTTTAAACTTCCATCCCTGTGTTTAAACACTTCTTCATGCTGACAGCAGCAGGAGATCCCTTGATCAGCTGTCAGATGGGAAAGTGCAATTTTTCTGGAAAGTAAACAGCGTGTTTGCCAGTTGGAAATCATTTTCTGTTTGTTGGGACTGCTAGTCGTGGTGTGATGGAGCCATGTCACAGCATCTGACAACTCGGGAGTAGGGAATAGAAAACAGGCTGAGAAATGGGGTTTAGACTTTGGTAACAGGAGCTTGAGATTTTTGACACTTCGTTGTTGTTATTGTGTGGAAAAAACCCACAACTTACGGGTTGCTATGAAACTTTTAAAGCAGCAGCTCAGTGTCAGTGTGGATGTGTGGGACCTTCTAAAAGAAGCTCCTGCATTTTAATAGAAACTTTCCCGGGAGAAAAGCAAAAAGGACACAAAGGAACAGAGTAGGTGTGGAGATGTGTGGGGGTGAAGGTGGTCAGATCTCATTCCTGGATTGCAATAAGAAACAAAAAAAGTGTTCCTTTTAGAAAACTTTACATGGTTCTGATGTCACATAGGCTTGAGTAACCCACTGGGAGTTCCAGGTAAGAAAAGGAAGGCAAATGTGGTCACAGGGTCGTGCAGGAGAGCTCAACCCCACCCTGAGCTTAGCTGAAATCAGAGGTGTTACAGTCTCCTTTGGAAGTACCCTGGAACCGAACTAAGTTAACTTTAAATGCTAACCACATTTTTTTTCATTTTCCTGTTAGGCATATACCTTCTCAAAGTCAATTTCTGTTGAGAAAAAGGAGGTACAGATATTATACACATAATTCTGATTAAAGTTAGGGTTTCGATGTGCATATGCAGAGCCATACACAACATTTTTCCTAGGCAGACACAGACAACATGTTATATGCAGAATCAACAAATCAACCTGATTTCAACACTGCAAAAGTTAATTACTCAGAGCACGGCTCGAATCACGTAAAAAATATTCGCAGCAATTATGTTACATGAAATCCTTGGTAGCCTCCCAACAAATGCTTTCCTCTGCTGGCAGCACTGCAGCATTCTGCCTCTTCCTAAAGACCCCCAATAAAAGCTTCCTGTCTGTTACACTTCACGAAGTCCTGGCTCATTAAATGTGACGTTTCGAGGCTGGTAGCTCACCCGCACCCCAAAAGCCCTGGAGCCGGTGTGTTGGCTTCAGTGCCCGGCTGCGCCTCTGCTGAGGCCGGTGGGGCTGGGGGCAGCTGCCCGGCTGCAATCAGGGGCTGGGCCCGACCAGCAGCAAAACCATCCCAAGCGAAAAGATCAGATCAGAATCTGGCCCGTTGTTAGCAGTCATTAAAAAACATTGCACTTTTAATAGGAGCTTATTCAATTAGCAGACTAACAGGCTCCATCAGATAAGCTGGGGATTTCCCTGGGAATCTGAGTCACATACGCTGAAGCTGCTCTGCACTGTAGGGTTAACCCTCTCCACGCAGAACCGGCATGAAGAGGCCAAATCCCAGGAAAGGGCTTATTTTTGGGTTTTCAAGGGAGAAGAAGAAGCCCTCCACTGCGCCTCAAAGCCCCCGGAGGTGCCAGTGCTGAGTGAGTCACACACGCTGGAAGGACCCAGGAGGATCATGGCACCAAACTCACTGCTGCAGACAGGAGACTCGCCTGATCTCCGATAAACAGGCTGACATTTGGCAGCCTGACAGCTTCACAGTCCCATAAGAGTCTTCCTAATTAGAGCCTGGGTGAGAAATAATCCACAACTTGAAGTTTGTCTCTAGCTTCCTTGCTGTACTTATTTTCTCCTCCCTTTTTGTGCCTTTTTTCCCTTTTCAGTGTTTTCTCTCACACATTCTCAATACATCCCCTCCCCGCTGGCGGAAGCTGTTTGAAACACCAAGCAGGATAAAGGGTCACTTTTGCCTGTCCTCTCAACTCAGAACAGCTCCCAGCAAAAGCACCCCTCTTACATTCTAGCATTGCCCTTGAAGGAAACGGGGAGATAAGGCAGGGGAAAGGACAGTACATGGTGAAGTTTATAATGAGGCAAAGTAAAACCCATCTGGAAGAAAACCAAGCCGGTCCCATTCATTCCTAGTCAAACAAGTAGGGCAAAACTAGTGCTCCTGGCAGCAGGAAAATAAGGACTCTGGGGCTCTGGGTCTGGATCCAGCCCTGAACTTTGCTTTCCTCTTCAGCAAGTGCCCCAAACAGCAAGTCATGGCATCCTGAGCCTTTCAGCTGGAGCCAGGATCTGAATTTAGTATTGCCTTCAAAAAGTACAGTACTACGATGCTGCTGTATCATTGTAACACATTCAACCAGCTGGTCATACGATGAAATACATATTTTTAGAGATATGTACTGTTATACAGCCTGACCTTTTAAAGGTACTGATTTACCCCATCACATGTATGTTCTCTGAATAGTTCCAGAATAGTTCTTCAAATGCAATAACCAATGAAATTGAGATTATATCAATATTGGCTAAGACAAGTATGACTCTTTTACTGTATTTATCTCCTAGAGGATTATTTGCTGATAGTGGGATTGACTGTTCTCTTTTTAATATTCCAAAGTCTTTTCCAGGATAGTGTAACAAGGTAGCGAGGCTCTTAAAATATAAGTCATTGTATACACTGCAACAGCTTGGATACAGATACAAACATCAGAATTCACTTTTTATTAGAGGGTTACTCTCCCACACTGTCCTCCTCCATGAATACCATATTCCCTGGATAGCCACCAGAAACAGCAGAAACTTGGGATTCTCCATTCTTGGCCATACATTACATCAGACAGCAGGATTGCAGATGATGACGTGGGAAAAATACCTACAAACAGTTGACCATTAGCTCTCTCCAGAGCAAAGAGATTTCCTTCAAAATATGCAGTTGAAGGTATTTCCAGGACAAACATATTTAATGCTGAGATACACCGGAAGATCTCCATCTAACATCACTAGAGTTCAAAATGAGTCTTACCCAGAGGACTATGGGTTCTTGGGGAGTACCTTTCCTTGAATTTCACTTTGGGGGCTTGATTATGATTGCTGATGTCCAAGTGCTTCATGTGTTGCAGATGTCTATGTATGGTGCAGCTGTGAGAAAAGAACTGTGGTCCTACACATCTGTACTGGGGAGAACCACGCTGCACTAGGACCAAAAAGGACCATATCATCATCCTCACCTGTAACGTCTGTACTGCTGCAATACTGAGGCTGAGAAAATTGTTTATCAAAATGGTATTTCCAATAAACAGATGTTTGTGAAGTAAGCAGAGATACCTCCTGAGGATTTAATATTAATAAATTCTCTGAATAGATTGTAGCTGTGTGCTTTCTACCATCCCTCCCTATAAACTGAAGGATGGATTAGTACACACTATTTGTAGATCCCAGCCCACCCACTTGCTTGGAACACACCTGAAGCTGTGGGAGATGTAGCTGCATTCACAGCCAAACATCATCTCTAGAGTCCACATAGCATCATGGCAAAATTCTGCCTTTCAGCATAGTAGAAACCATGGAAAACATTAGATGTTGTACTGGACCTAAAATATCTGGCTCCATTCCTGCCCTGATATTTTTTACATGACAAATGAGTATAGACACAAAGAGGGAAGAGAGCATAGAAAAGGGGAAAGCTCTCCAGGAGAACTGAGTGGGGAGGAGATGAGGCAGAGCTGTCTCTGATTTGTTCCTTGGGTACCTGTATTTCCTTGTGGCTGCAAAGAGGGCACAGAGGTCAAAAGAGCAGCACTGTACACACGCCTGTTTGATATGAACCATTTTAAAATTCAGGAGAACCAGATGCCAAGAGCAGGTATAGTAGCACAGGAGAAAAGAAAAACTGTGATTCTTTCCAATTAAACTTCATATTTCCTGGGTTTAGAATCTCAGTCATTTAAATCTATTTTAGACTAAGTCTTAGAAATAGAAGTTGGCAGCCTGGAGGAATTAATTTTTTTATTATTTTATTTTAAGAGATTAACTCAAGTTGATAGATTTAGAGCATTTTTTAAGTTTGTTGGTTTCAGATGTTTAAAAAGAAATTTAAAATAAACAAACAAATTCCAGTAGAAAATTTGGCAAGGGCTGAATCCTTTGGGCAAAATTTTCCCAGGAGAAACATAAATCTCTGATAAGCAACAGAGGAGATGCTGTATTTCACAGCTGCAATGCAGATCTGAGGCCTCTCCAGAGACTCCCACATGCTAAACAGGGATTTCTTTAGTTTAAATGCCAGATCCACTTTGGTCCCAGTGAAACTCCAGAGGGGCACTATCTAGAAAAACGGGGCATGTTTAATCCACTTTATCATTAATGCAAGGAATAGTCTCAATATTAGTGAAAATCAAAACTGTGTGTTATGAAAGGTCCTTCATATCTTGAGTGGATTAAGCTCTACTTGCCAGCCTTGGCTGGGCACCTGGGCCATAGTTTGTCTGTTTGCAATGTCTCTACGACAGGGGTCTGTACTGAAGCAAGCGTGAGCTTGACTGCTGGCCTGATGGGGCACTTCCCTGAAGGATGTGCTGGGAAATTGACTTTGATGACTAAGGCTGGAAGTGCTACAGGTGCCAGAGGAAAATAACAGCTCTTAGCAATGCAGTCTCACTTTGGCTTCACCCTTCTCATCAGTAATGGTGGTTGCATTTTCGTTGCAGAATTTTCTCTGCTAATTAAATCTGGGCCATTTGACATTTTGACTGGATTTAAGACAAAAGGCTGAAAAAAATGTATGCCTCTGAACAGGGCTCTTGGGTTTATCACCATGTGACAGTACTGCCAAGGTCAACTATCCCCATGATGATGTCTGAGAAAATTCTTGTGAGCTAAACATGATGCTGTTGCACAGGTCACCATGCTGATGCTGGCGAGCTGAGGGCTGAGCTGCAGGACCTGCATCCTGCAGTTGGTGAAAAGCCCCAAGACAAACCACACCATGCTTCAATGCTGAAGGCTTCTCACCTGATTAGATGTCTGTTTTATACAAAACCCTCTCAGAAGCCATTCAGTTGGACACAGACCTGGAAGATTCAATGACATTTAAAGAAGACAGTCTGCAAGAGACCTGGGAGCAGGGATGCTGACCATCCATTGCAGATCCTGTGCAAAAAGAGATGAAAGACAATTGGAGATAGCTGTGAGCCCCAAGCTTGGGACCATGTTTGAGGCTCCTGCAAGCAGAATAATGAGGCTGTCTTGGGGGGTCAGTGAAGAGGCAGCCTGAGAATGTCTTTGAAGGTGGCAGAGAGAAACCCAGGGAAGCAGCTGCCCCACTGGCAGAGGAGGAACCTTTGTCATTTGGACATGACCAATGAAGGCAGACAGGTTGCTAGCCATCACCGTGTCTTCAGGGAGCTGTATGTGCCCAGGCTGCATCACAGCCTCTGCCAGGGCAGGTTTGCTTGACTTAATACACGTGAGGAAAAAATGGCAGGCCTGGAGGGAAGCAGTGTGTGAGCAGTGAGGGTTGGACACTTCACATCTGACAGCGCCTGAGGCAGCTGCGGAGAAGATGACCCTGAAGGGGCTGCCCTGGGGCTGCGGCCTGGGGGGAAACAGCCCCTGAATTTGACCCCATTTTTTTCTGCCCTTTCGTAGCCAGCACTGCTATGACAAGTTCCCTTGGGTTTGCACAAGTGAGGGAGGAAGAACATAGCCTCATCTTACAGATTTCCACCCACCTCCCCTGTGGTTCCAGATAAAGTTTTGGAGGGAAGGGGAGCAGAGAAACTTCCCTTGTTGCGAGTGTCTCTGGGCAATGCTCACTTTTGCAAGGGATGCAGAACTTCTGCAAAGCTGCACATCTTTCAGAAGGAAAAGCCCTATCATCCCCTTCAGTTGAACATTCTGCTTCCTTCATACAGATCATCCATCTGACACTGAAAGGCAGCCTTGGGCAGCTTTTTGAACCCATCCAGCATGATCACCACATTTACCAAGCCTCCAAAGCACTTTCAAGGGTCTGAAGATATCTTCCATTGCTAGTATGATTACTCTAATGAGATTAGGAGCAAGCTGTTTCTTCTAAACAATGGTGCTATCTCGTACCAACCCATTTAGATTATAATCTGCTCTTCCAGATATTAATATTTTCATATTAATGTAGATACTTTTATCCCTGTAGCTTAGCACTGGGTTCTGATTTATTAAATAGCTGGCTCCCTCTGGACTAGAGGAGCAGGGTGCTGCGTTGTGATGAGCTTAATAACTCACTGCTCCATATTAGTAAATCACAGACTAGTGCTTCAAATTTGCAGAGAGAATTGGGTTGACTTTCCCTCAGTCCTCGAAGCATCTTAGTCCTGTTGTGCAGAACTACCTACTAACAATCTTTCTTAAATGAGCCAAGTGCTCTAATATGGGTTCAGCCCACTCGACTGAACTTTTAACAGCGATTTGGGGAGCGAGGGCAAGAGCAGAGTTAACAGATTTCACTAACTTTTCCCATCAAACGGTGCCAGGGCCCTTTTGTGGAGGCACCAGCAATGTAACATCCAGCAGAATTAATGTATTTATTATTTTAGAAGAGCTCATGTTTTTTTAATATCTCTAGGTTTGAAGCAAAGGTTGAAAGTAAGGGCAGCCTATTTGCATTGTGAATAAAGTTATCTGCCTCCTCCACCCCTACCCCTGCATCCTCGACTGGAATATGCAGAAATAAATGCCTTCTAATGATCCCTGGGGGGCTGAAGCTTTGATATGGATCTTGCCCGGGGTATAGTGGTTGGGAGAAGTTCTGCCAGACTGAAACCCACATGGCGCGGGGGAGTAGGCAGTCTTCCTCTGAGTGCGAGAGAGGGGAAATTGGATTATCTTGCTAGCAGTTGGTGTTTTTCTGTCTGCAAGAACTTACAGATGAGAGGCCCCAGCTGGGAAGTTAAATTCAGCCCTCTGCAGACAGCAATGTGTGTTTTCCTCATCGAAATAAAAGAGATGATCCTGTCCAAGTTCTGGAAACTTTTTTTCTTGCTTTGTCTGTGTGTAGGGCAGCTGGGTATAGAAGCAAAATTGCAGGATTTGAATTTCAGTTTGGTGGCTGCTGAAAATGCTGAGTATGTGTGGCCATGTGTTTGTAAACACAGATTACTCTTTGGATGTGACATCTGGCTTTCAAGGAGCTCCCACAGTAAGCAGAATCACAGGAGTACACACTTCAGTTCCCTCAGACAAATCTATTGTAGGACACCATTTTGCAGTTTACAGCACACTGAATAAGCTCAAAAAACCCCAAATGCAGCTGAAGCCCCTTAATAGAGAAAACCCGTTTAAATGGGCTGCTTTCTGGGAACAAATTGTTGAATAAAAAGAACACCCTGGCAATGGGAAAGTTTTCTGCGTTGCCAAGAGGTTCCATAAAAAGACTATTTTATAGCATTAACCCATTCCCTATAGAAGCCAGAGCATACCGCAGAGGATCACATGCTGCCTGGGAAGCAGCAGCACAGAGAGATGAAATACAGCAGCCAGAAAGGGCTCACAGCCCTGTGCTTCCTCCCTGGGCAGCAGCTGGGGTGGGGTGGTGCCATGGGGATTCCACCTAGGATGCCAGACCAAGCAGCTCTTCCCCTGGGGTGTAGACACAACACCTTCCTAACAGAGGGCAATACCAGGAATGTTGAGCAAGCTCCCAGGCACACAGGGTGTGCCAAGGAAGGAGCAAAGGGAAATACCAGATTTTTTTCCTCCCAGAGAAGGACAGAGAAGAAAGGATTTTGCAAGAGAGTTATTATAGGCAGAAAGGAACCAAGACATAAAGTGTTGTTGTTTTTCAGTATCAGGATTCCACGTCAGTAAGTTTCATAAGATTCCAGCATCTTTATGCATCAACTGCAAAGTCCCAGTAGCAGCATTTTGGGATGATTTGCACTGATTACTCGAGAATTTCGGAAGGGTTTTTGAGAGAGGCATTTTTTCCCCTTGCTCCTTCTGTGCAAACTGCAGGTCAGCCCTGGCACCCAGGAGAGCACTCCAGGCAAGCTGTGGCTGCGTTTTTGGAATCAGGGCTACTTACATCAGTTTAAGAAATCCTGCTCCCCTTCCACTCCCTGTTGCTTCCTTGCCCATACTCTGCACCACCAGCTATGCCAGCATGCTGTCTGTGTAGCACATGGTGAATGAGACCAGCGAACTCATCCAGATAAAAAACAACTCCAGGAAAAAAAGTGTTTATTTTACAGCTGGATTGGTTCCTGCCCTGGGTCACTGCACAGCAGGGAGACTCAGGGATGAGAGCAAGTGCTGAGGATGGGATCTGTAAGCTGTCAGTCAGTAAAGGTCCCCACCATCACCCCCGCTTTCTACCCCTCTGTGTGGTGGATTAGACTCCATTTTCTGTAGAGCCTTTACTTTCGCTCCAACTTTAGTTTTCTAACAGTTGCGGAGACGTGATTCAACCTACAACAAAAGCTTGAGAGCCTTTTTATCTCACATAATAACCTTGGAGTGTCAGGCTACATCTCACTGTGTGGCTTGCTGCAAGGATCCCCAGGATCCCATAAACCTAAAAAATTTTGGGGGAGATTTGGACTCTACGGCCTTTAAAGGTCCCTTCCAACCCAAACTATTCTACGGTTCTACCTCCTGCAAATAGACTTGTCCATTTATGTGCCACCATCCAGCAGCACTGTGTGTAAATCCAGTCGCAGGAACAACAGAGCTCTGTTATTAGCATGCTGTACAATCCATACATAGCTCTTTCCTTTTCAGCTTGTTTTCTGGTCACAGGGATGCAGCAACTCTGCTCCCAGCTCTGGGATTAGTGACTTCTGGGCAGTGAGCGTGAGGGTCTGCCTCATTCGCCACTGCAGGCGGAAAAACACGTGTCAAACCTCATGAGGCACCCTCTAACCAGGCTGCACGAGGCTTGTCTGCCTTGTATTGCAAGTGGGTACTTTTAGCACCAACTGCTTCAGTACCAAAAGGTGTCATGGAATTTTAATGGCCACAGATGGCCACAGCTTCTGTTTTATGTCTTATCTGAGCCCCCCACCCTCAAAGCACCACCACAGCAGCACTATGCTCCCCTTGGGACAGGCTGGGAAGAAAGTGGACTCAGGTGGGTGAGAGCTGCCAGTTCAACACCTCTGCTGCCTGTGGCTCAACCTGGATTTTCCTTTCCTAATACAGAACATGTTGGCTATATGCAAATATGATGGAGTTGGGCAACAGAAAGATGTAGGTGAATGTCAAATAAAATAGTTTTGATCCGTCCCCTCAAAAACATTCCAAATCCATGTCCTCAGGGTCTTTGAGGCACATATTAGCTGGAACACCTTCTTTTTGTACTGGATGATTAGATTCCCACATTTTTCCATAGGCAAAGGAAGCATGCCCAGATATAGTTCATAGCAACTGTGAAAATTCATTTTAAGTCATGGCCAGATGTTGGCAAGAAGAAACTGAAGAAAAGCTCATGCTATTTTCTCATTTAAGTATATAGGAAAATGGATCCTCCTATCCAGCTGTGAGCTTTTCCAGAATGCACCCCAGAGTGTAGCTGATGGATGTGCCTCCCACAGCCCATAGGGTTTGATGCTGTTCCAGACATGCTTCATGGGGAGTATTCCATTCAAAATAATTATCAACTTGAATAGGGTAAGTACCAATCTATGCAAAACCCACTTTGTCTGCTGCCTGGGAAGAGATTACAAAGTACATTTGGCTATTGTGTGCATGCTTGTAAATTTTAAAGTCCTGGGTGAGATCTCTGTATCTGGAGAGCATCAGAGGATCTTGAGAGCACTGAGGAAATGTGGAACCCAAGTCTTTCTACTTCTTCCTCCCAAAGGAGTGCCAGACTGTATTCAGTAAAAGTCACCACAGCTTCAGTAACTCCTAATAAATCTTACACTAGCTTTAGATTTGGAGAACCCACACAGGAAAAACCTGCTCCCAGACTCTCATCTCCCATCTTGGTTACATTAATTTCTCCTTGCTGTCCTTCCCTGACATCCATAACACTGCACCTCCAGTCCTGACAGATCAGTGGCGTAGCAGGGCCTTCTGGCTCCCCACTAACCCTGCTCTCTTTTGTTCTCCCAAGGGATCTTCTGCTCCACTGCCAGTGGGATGCAGCTACCCACTTTCCTCCTCCAGTGCTAATTGCTTATTTTCCTCGTTGGCCTTGGACTTCCAGCCACTGTCATCTTGTTTCCAACTGCAACACCTTCCTTCAGCACAGTTACACCCTTCCTGGATACCAGTATCCTTTGCAGCAACCATAACAATCTGCCTAAATTAGTCCCAGGCTTCCATACCTCACTTTTCCAGAGGTTTTCCTTAAAAGAACTGGGACATTGGCTTTAGAGGTGCATCTCAGTTTTAAAGACCCTGAAGGCAAATGAGACAACAACGTGTAGTTTAAGCCCACAACAGACTCCCTGAAGACACAATAGGTTGGAAAAGTCCCCGCTGTGCTCTGAACATGCTGCCAGCTGAGGTGCAAGTACAGATTCCCCACATGTGGTTGAGGTTTGCAGTCTGGGCCACAAAGTTTCCAGGCTTAGGCTGTGGTTTGATTATAAAATAAATTTGACTTCGTGGTTCCCAGTATTGATCAAAAATGCCACAGCCATACGACATGAAACATGGATCTAGCACTCCACCAAGTTAAACACATTTAGAAAATTCAGACAAGTCAGTTTTTTCATGGCAAGGTGTTGGAGCAGACCAGTTCCTACGCCACCCTAGGGTCCTGCCAAATCAGTTATAAACTGTCTACCACAAGTAGCCCAAAGCTGACATAACAGCGTAAAGTTGCATAAACTCTATGTTGTGTGCTTTGACTAGTTTGACAGAAATGCACTTGTGTGTATGGGATTGACCCGGGTTAAATGGGGACTGCTGGGTGATCTGTCAGGGCCCAGATCCACAGTGCTGGTAAAACTTTACCCCTCAGAGCACTGTGGGGTTTTTTCTTGCAGGACAAGGCATGATTTTCAGTGTTTGCAGCTGCATAGTTAATCCTGCTGCAAAAGCTGATGCAAAGAGGTTTGTGTGGGCTGTAGGCAACTTTGAGATTCCAATAAGAATACTGGAGATGGCAGCTGCTAACACTGAGGAACCTCTTTCTGAGATGAAAGCTCTTTGCAGGCAGACTGGCTGCTCTAAAGCACATCACGTACTGTGAGTGAAACGGTGCTGTCTGCCACAAGAATATTGGTAACTAGTCACAAACACAGGCAAAGGTGAGAGTAAATTAGCCCTGTGCCAGGAAACAAGCAAAGGCAGCAGAAGGGGATGCGTTTTAAGTATGGGAAGGTGAGTGGGATGGGGTACCTGAAGCAAGGGACGCTGGGGTGAGATGGGGTAGCCGGAGAAAATGGGGCAGCCAGGCGGAATGGGCACTCAGCTAGGATGGGATGCCCAGGAATATGGGGCTCCAGGGTAGGATTGAGCACTCAGGGGCTGCCCAGAGGAGATGGGGTGCCCCTTCTCCATTCCCCTGTAGCCTGGGAGAGGGCGGCAGAGCTGCAGAGACAGCACTTATGTCTGCAGGAAGGGGAAGGGAAAGGAAGGGGTTAACTGCATTCGGATACCCCCCTCTCCGTTGAACTCATTGATTCATTTTCTCTGTTCCTATTTCTTTCCCTCACTTTCTTCTTCTCTCTCTTGCAGACTGATTAAAAACTCTTTGAGTTTGAAGGTTTTTGTGTCAAAACAGCTCAGATGCCAGCTGGGTGCCAAGCAGTGAATATTCATGGTATTTAAATGTGACGGTGCGGTGGGGGCTAAAGGACGGGCTAGTTAGCTCTTTTTAGATGGAGATTAGCTGCCTCTTTGCTCCTAATCACCACTGTTGTTGAAATATTACAGCTTCTGTTACAACTATTAATGTCCTAAATGAAGAACAGGCTCCTCTGAATAACATCAAACACGAAATGGTCACTTCCAATTTTAGCCTGTTTTTCTCCTCTTTGCTAATGTGTGTTTTCATTTCTGTCTGGGGACCTGTCTTGGTACCGTACAGTTCAGCTTCAAACCCTGCAGGAGAGGAGCTAGCCTGGCCCGAGGGAGCTGCTAAAAACCAAGGGAACATTCAGCTCTCAGGAGAGGTCAGTAGCTGGCCAGAGGCTGTTATTTAGCGCATGAGGATGGTGGTTGCTTGGAGTCGGGAATGGGTACCCGACTGCAGGTCAGTCCTACATGGACAAGCATTCAGACTCTGTTACTCTGGGTGAAGCTCCTGTTCCCTGCACAGGATGGAGGAAAGTAAGTTATTTTCCTGCACCAAACAAGAGTCCAGGGAAATGTGAGCAGAGGCCCACCACTGGAGTGGTGTGCAGGAGGGCACAGTGCTGTTTTGCTCTCGGGGCTGGTGTTTGCCAGGGTCAAAATGAAAACCACAGCCCCAGGTTCCACCAGGAACACTGTACATGGTGAGGTAAGCCAACAGGCTCCTATTTGAGATTTACTCAGATAAAACTCCCACTAAAGTCAGAGGCTGGATAAAATCTGTGACAGGGTGGTTGGAGTGAGTTGGTCCTTTCATGGCAATATCTGGAGGGAAGCCTGATGGAAAATACTTTGCAGCAAAACCTGCCCAGATGTCCAGTGCGTGTTTGGCCATTTGGAACCTCTCCGCATTCATCCCCGAGAACTGCCTGCCGTTATCCGAGAGCATGCCTGGCAGTGTGATGAAGAGGAGGGAAAACCCATGTGTGGTCCTTAGGCTCTGGCAAGAAATAGCAGAGCAGAACACCAGGCTATTGATTTCATGTTTGCTTTAAAAACAACCTAAGTGCATTCCTGGAGCAAGGCTGGTCTGGAAGCCTAAATAAAATAATATTCTTCAGCCTTGAAAACTGACACTAGACTTCAATGGGTGCTTTAAAGTCCTGCCCCCAGACTAAGACCTGCAGATTTCCTAAGCTCTTGTCTACACACAAAAATGGTGCTACTTTAACTAGATCAGTGTAGCTAAAGCAACACATCTCTCCTCTCTTCCATCCTTTTCTCTTCCATGTGTGAAAACTATTAAAAAGCATCCTTATTTGACAAAACCTTCCTTATTAGAGGGAAATTTCTTTTTACTAATACAAGACTTATTAGTGTCAGCACATCTAAGTAGGACTAGAGATAGCATTAGTGTTTTGGTAGAAAAAATCACATCCATAAACGGCATGCTTAGTCTGTCTCGGAAGGGATGCACAGAGCAAACCTATGGAAAAAGACAAGTAGAATAGGTCTAATGCATCTTCCTGATGACAAGATTCATGTCCTGCACTCCACCAAGTGCAAATGATCCCATCTGAGATAGTCAGGGACTTCGTGGACTCTCACGAAGCTGTCCAGTATCTGGTTAAAATGTGTGCACAGTAATTGTAATGTACAGGCAACACCCCAGAACTCAGACCTTCCAGAGCATAAGCAGATCAACAGAAACTGCATGTTAGCTAAGCTCCCTAGAAAACAAACAAGAAATCCCCTAACAACCAAATAGAGACCACAATGCATTCACAGACACAGAAAAAAGATTTGCACACTGGTCTCTGAGGAATGCTAATTTCCATAGATGGTATCAGAAATATGTGGACCTGACTCTTTGAAATTCTTTCCTCATAGGAAAATTGCATTGGCTAACACCGGGCTCCTGACGAAAAAGAAGAATCCCATATAGGATACAATATATTCCCTTCTAGCAGAACATCAGGACTATAGATTTCAACAAACTGCATTTGATATTCAAGAGACTTTTGAGCACTGCAGTTGCACAGGAAAACCAATACAATTTCTCGCTGGTACCTTTGTAAAGGCAGACTGGTAATAATAATAAGAATCATCATCATCATCATCAAACTTCTAACTTCTGTCTTGATGCTCTCAGGATTTTCCTACATCAACCCTATTCCCACTCTGGCTGAACATCTTCCCAAGTTTCTAAATGCTGTACTTAAAGCTTCACCAGTGCTGATATCCTCAGTAATAGTATCAAAGCTTCAGGTGTCTTATCCATTGAAGTTAGGATGACCTGAACAGCATTAGATTTTCCCTTCAACAGTGGTTGTTTCATACTTTATAAATAAATAAGATGGTCCTTAGTACATACTCCTGGAGGAAGAAAAAACTAAAGACAGATGGATGTGGCTCCCAACAGGCAGCAGTTTGAAAACATGGCACCAAATACATCAGTAGTCCCAGTCTGTTCTTTGACGTATTGGAGTGCCTCTTGTCTTCCGCAGATAATTTTCTTCAGAAGTGTTCAGCCCTGACAAATTCTGAGCTCCAAAGTGTCAGAAATGGAAATATCCACAATGCAGCCATAACTGAGGCCGTGAAGTGGCATAGTAGTACAGTCAGAAATGCAAAAATCCCCCTAATGCACTAATGCTGGTGAAAATAAATGTGCAGGCACCGTTTGTCAGCAAAAATGAAGGTACTGGCAACCTGGCAAAGTTCTTCTGGAAGAGTTCCTCCTTGCAGCAGGGTTGGAAGCTCCATGCTAAGAGGTTGGGCAGCATCGCAGAGCTGTAGGTGTCCAAAGCTCCCTGTTCCCAAGAGGAGCAGGCACACTGAGAGCTGGTTAGCTAAACTGTGGCAGGACAGGAAAATGAGGGAGCAGCTCTCTAAGTCAAAAGCAGACTTGTCAAACATCCATCACATTCCAGTATTCCCACTTGCTAGTCAGGAACCTGAAACAAAATGAGAACCTACACCTTCAGAGAGTTCACTGTCAAATTCCTGTCACCTTTCCTTTCTGACACCAGTCACCATGGAGAAAAAATATCTAACTCTGATCAACTGTCTGACCCCTAGCAGCCCCACTGGAAAAAAAGGACACAGAGCAGTAGGCACTACTTCTCTTGGCTGCAAGTGTCTGAAGGCATCCTCTTTCCTTCATACTTCTGTTATTCTCTTAATCAAGGGTTGCTTATGCTGTTAATGAGTACTGATTTCTCAGCTACTGATTGTGAACAAAATTAACTGAACATGCATGTCCACATCTTTCTTTCACTACAGTCATGTAATCTCATCTCTCCCCACTTTCTAGTTCACCCAAACCACACAGGTGCCTTCTTCGCTTCTTTAGAAGTCTCATCTCCCTCTCTCCCCTCCATCTGTCCTTCTTCAAGACTTCAACTGCTGACCCCATGCCCTGTTCTGTGCCTTCCCCTTCCTGCTCCCCAGCTCCCTTTGTGTCCTTTCAGAAATTCTGTCTTTATCATGCTGATCTCCCCTCCTCAGCACAGCGCTACAAAGCCTTCCCCAGCTCCTCCAGGGGCACCACTCTTTAAAGCAATCCCTTCTCATCACCAGTATCTCGCTTTATCACGTGCCTCTTTTGTGTTTGCTTCACCTGCCTAAATTGATAGGTGCAGACCAATGTCCAAATTTGATTTATGAAAAGACTGACGATTTTTGTGCATAGCTGTACATTACAACAGACCTTCACAATTATGAAGCTGTCTCCACAGGTCCCCACTGTCTCCTGGTAGTCTGGGCAGCCCAGCTAACAGAGCCTTTCCTGTCCTGTTTGGCTAGGAGGTAGATGTCTTTTCTTTCTGCTCTGAAGATGGATTCAGACTGGGTACTTGCCCTGCACACTCCAAGTCCACCAGGCTGTTGGCTGAAGCAAAACCCAGTTTAGCTGGGAGAACTCACACAGAGGTCCTTGAGCTCATGGTGCTCCCGTACCTGAGCAAGCTGCAAATGGGCTCTGAGGAATATCTCAAGTTTCATCTCATCAAGTCCTATCTCTGAGACTATCTCCTTTCTTTTCCAACTTCCAGAAGTAAAAAACCACTTGGGTGACTGTTAACAGCTGCTGGACTAACGCTGGACAGATGCAAGTTAAAGCAAGGACTAAGGGCACATGGTACAGGAAAATTCCCATGAAAAAAGCTGGAGGTAATCAATCTCCTCCTAAATGAAAGCTGACTGAAAATAGGTGGTAAAAAGAAAAGCTTCTCTCTCATTTACCCACAGCTCAAAGCATCCAATTGCCAGCATTCCTGCTAATCCTGGCGTTATGCCTTCTCCATGTGTATCTCCAATGTCCCTGCTTCCAACAATGTTGTTCCAAAGTGACCGACTGTTCACACACTCATTTTTAGAAGTATTTTCATAAGAAATCAGAGAATAGAGGCTCNATTTTCTTGCTTTAAATCATTCCTGTTGGCCGTCTGGCACACGTCTTGGCACAACACAGACTGGGGAAGGCTGAGGTGAATCTTCCCTCACTTACAGCTTACCTGAGAGGCTGAAAGGACTTTTCTGCATCAGAGCACATAAGATCAGCACTTCTGTCTAGTGCATTCACCAGTACAAACAAGGGTATGCCTCACACCCAAAAGCCCACTTGTGTGTCTGTGGCAGAAGGCACAACAGTGACAGAAGTGACAGACCTCCCTGATAGCTGCTTGTTTGCTGACTCTGCTAGTGTCTGTCTGTTCTTCCCTGTGCATGGACACTCAGGCCTGGCCCTTCCCACCACTTCAATGACCAGCTCCATCTTCATTTTCCAGTCTCTATTTTAATTTTCCTCTTGCTCTTACATTCTTTCTGTCAATCAGGACACTGGTTATTTTATAAACTTATTATTTCAGTTTTTTAGCAGAGCTTATATCCTATTACGGATTTGTTTAATAAAATGACCTGCATTTGCAGGAGGGCCAGTTAACTTCTCAAGGCACTGCCTAACTTCGGATCTGCCAAGCAACATCCAGCAAAAGCAGGAAACCGAGTACGAGGTCTGGATTCTTTTCGCAAAACCAAGGGCTGGCTTTTCTCCAGGGAATGTAATGTCTCTGCACGTCCCTTCTGCCACTTGGACCTACAGTCGGGCTCTGCAAAGAGGGGCTCTGAGTGAAGCAGCCCTGCTAGCAGAGGGCTAGTAATGGCACAGTCCCTTAAAGCAGACCCAGCTTCAGGATCTAAACCCTGGACAGGATTAATTACCCAGCAAGCAGCTTGTTAGAAGCTGTGTTGGCACACAGATAAGGGGAACTGTAATGGAATCAGCCAATTAACCAGCCGATGGTGCTGAACTAAATGTGACCCCATCGTTAATTGTGGTTGTTTCTCAGCAGTTTTCTCATCACATTGGGTGCTCAGGAGAGGAGAGAGAAAGAGCTCTTATCCAGGTGCTTAATTTATTTCTGCTCACAAACAGGAATCATGGGATATAAACTTCATGACAATTACATGGCAGAGCTTTAAATCTTATTACATCTACTCTTCCTGAAAGAGAGGGGAGATGAAAGTCTTGGAAAAGCAGAAAAGAAGGACTCCTCACACTTTTCAGCAGAGTAAACAGCTGTCCAATATAATGAAGCCTTCTTAAAGCAGTTTACCTGAAGGTAAATTTTCTGTGTGAGTGGTGTGTGAGAGGAATTCCTCTCACTCTATCTTCCACATGGCCTGTGGCCCATCTGCACCGTGTGGAACAGAGCCGGTGCTCTCAAAGAAAGCTGACATGAAAAGCTCAGGATGGCCTCAAGCTACAGCTGTGGATCTGGCTCCAGACTTCCCCTCAGTTCAGAGGTGTTTGAATCTCAGCGCCTTGCAGAGCTTTTGAGCCAGATGGAAGATCCAGGAATGAGTTTCCTTAAAGTTCAAGAGGGTTCAAGAGGTTTTGCTTTAAATCCATCTCTAGGGATGACCTAAAGCAGTCAGTGATGCAGAACAAAGGTCTATCTTCTTGTGGCTGCTTCCCTAAAGGAAATGCTTGGACAATTCTTTGTTAGGAATTAATTTCACATGCTCCTGAACAGCTAACTCTTCCCTGGAGTAGGACTGTATTGAAAGAGTGTCAGTCACAAGAACTAGTACATTAATTGCTAAGTGTGCTTTGCTTCCTGGAGGACGTGGAGTTGGCACTGATCTAGCCACAGCTAGACCCCTAACACAGCCTCTGCCTTGGACTTAAAGTCTGTCTTCTGCATCCTGTCTGGCAGTAGCCAGTGTGGCATCTTAGGGCAAAATGCGGGAGAGGAACAGGATGGAAATTCCCCCAATTTCTTGCAATCTAGAGCAAAGAAACTCCTTGAGCTGGAGGTTGCATCTGCATCCCAGTTTAGCATCCCTATTTAAACTACTTTCATAACTTTTCCAAGCCATTTCAACTCATTTATAAACATGTCACTGACTTGTGTCCTGTGGTAACCAGTTCCAGGTTTGGCCATGCATTGATAAAAAAGCTGTTCTTTTGTCTTTCCTTTAAACGTTTTCACGATAACTTTGTTCCTTGTCCCCTAGCTCCCATGCTGTGATAAACAGTGAATGATCATTCCTTATTCACATCTCTGTGCACACCATGACTTGACCGATCTCCAGCGTAGCCCCCTCAGCTGTCAGTTTTTCAAGGTGAAGAGCTTGGCTACTGTCCCTTCATAAGGGAGTCATTTCATACCTGTTGCCTCAATGTTTGTCCCTCCTGACCAACAGCTCTTCAAAATTTCACCCTGTGGCTGCTCCCAGCTCTGTTCCTGCCTCTCACTCCCAGCCAAAGCCCCCTGTCACCCTGCAGGACTCCTGCCAGCACTGCCACACTTTTTCTCATTTTACTACATCCTCTCTGGGGGACCAACTGCAGGCAGCATTCAAGACACATATGTACCATGGATTTATACAGCAGTATAATGATGTTTTCTGTTTTGCTGCCAGTTCCTTTCCCGGCTGTTCCCTCGCCCCACCTCCAGTTTGACTGATGCTGCACAGTTTTCCTCCCCAGGATGGCTCCAGATCTCCCTTCTGGGTGGTAATAGCTAATACATACTCATCCAGTTATTGTTTTTCCCCACATTACTTCTACATACATCAACATGGAATTTCATCTGCCATCCTATCACCCACTCACTCTGTATCCTACAGCTCTTTGTTCATTACAGCTTATTACAGCAATCTCATGGAAAAACAAGCTCATTACGGTAGAGAAACTCACGCCTTATTCCACTCACTGAGGGGCTGCCTGTGTTGGAGGTGGTGCTGACTGCTTGAATTTCTTCCCAGCTATTAACAGAGGGCCTAGTGTGCACTCCCATCCCCTACCCAGAGGGGCAGGACTGATTGAGGCTCCTTCATCAGCCAAAAGGGCAAAGGATCACATGCACAACACACCATTATTTCCATACTGCTGGCAACTTTCTCCCTACAGACTGCTAATGGCAGTCACCTACCCACATTCCCCTCCAATGCTACCCTTTCCCAGCACCACAGCTTCTCAACAGAGGAAGAGAGATCAGCTGAAGCAAGACCCAGCACAGCCCAAACCTGCACGTTAAGGATCCACATGGTGCAAGGAGAAGGGAAGTGCTCTGGGTAAGGCTATCAATATTTATCATAACAGAGAGGTAAAAAATGGCAGGAAAACCCAAACCCTTACTACAGCAGCTACTTGGACCCATTGAAATGGAAGAGACCAGCGACAAGGATATTTTCTCCATCTGGGTATGCCATGCAAAAGCACTTCCCTCACCTTTTTCCCAGAGAATTGTCTGTGGGGTAACCTGGGGAGGAGTGACCTCATATTACTGTCAGTTATGTTTTATAATTTTATGCTACTATTTGTGGTTATAGCCTATTATAACCACCTAAAGTATTCCCTTACCTTGTGGAACTCACACCTGGCAAGCACATGGACATATGTAATCTCATTTTTTCAGGCTCCTTGTTATCTATGTTGCCTTTTTTTGTCATTTTCACACCAATCAGCCTCTCCAGTCCTACAGTAGTACATCTCAGTGCCTCTCCCTGTATCCTCATGGATTTATCTATACCTTTCTACTGTGATACATCGCAGGACTGAAAGCAGTATATTTTGTTTGGGATGTCATCAGGCATTGAGAGGAAACAGTGCCTCTCTCAGCTGTGGTTTGATGCCTTTCCATACATAGATAAGAATCTCATTAGCTACTTTTTTTTTCCTGCCATAACACCCTCTAGACTCACATGATTCAATTTGCTATCTACTATCACACTCACATCTCTTTTAGCAAAACAGCTTTTCAAGTCCCTCTTCCACTAAACCACTCTGGGCCAGCTGACCTAAATGGTGATTTGCACCAGTTAAAGATTTGGTCTTCTGTTTGGCATAAGTCTTTTTGAGGCTAACCAACCTTCTTTATTCCAGGTTAATCTCACTCCAATTCTTGCTCTAACTGATAATCTTTGCCGTTTCTGGGGCATTTTTCTCCAAAAGAAGAATCGTAACTCTCTACTCTGATATCACTTGTGCATTTCCACCCACAGAGCCCGTGAGATGACTGGGTATCAAGCACCCCTAGAAACTTTCTCCCCTAGAATATTGTATTTCATTTCCATCTGTTTATAGGCTGTCTGTACATGGTATACTGCCACTCAGCAGTCCAGGTATGAGAGTTGCTTTCCAGAATTAACAGAAATGTGTAGTTCAAACAAGGCTGTACCTGACTTTCCACTTCTCTACTTCTGGTTTCAGTGGTGGCCATGCCAGTGTGGAGGCAGATCCCATGAGTGTCACAGCCCATGTCCACCTTCGTCACAAGCTTCCCAGGTTTCAGGTTTCATCCAGTCCTATACAACAGGGCTAGTCCTACAAAGCCCTTCCAGAACTAGCTCTGCAGTGTGCGTGCCTTTTAGCCAGATGCCCAAAATACTGCACAAGAGTTGCCAGGATTCAGACCCAGATAACAAGAGGATCTCAGCCTATATCTCCTTACCAGCAGTGGGAGGCTTCAGGGAAGTGGGAGACTTGTCTCATAGTGTTGTTGACTGGCTCTTTGTTGCTATGAAACCCTGAGATTAGCTCAGTCGATTAGAGCATAGTGCTAATGCCATCATGGTCAGTGTTTGACCCCCACATGGGCCATTCACGTAGAGCTGGACTTGATGATCCTTGTGGGTCCCTTCCAGGTCAGAATATTCTGTGATTCTGTGAAAGGATGGGATGTTATGAGGATGTTTTACTTGCTCTTTGGAGGACTGGCATTCACAGATGAAGGGAAAAGTTTGGGAGAGCCTCCTAGCCACACAATTAAATAATCAGATGGAGAACTGGTTGCAATCTGAAAGAATAACGAGGGATGACAGAGGGGGCAAGTATATAACCACCTTCTTACCATGCTTGCTCTGAGAAACAAAGAGAATCCTTCCCAGCCCATACAGTAGCCAAAGATATGTTATCCCCTCTATATCAAAGAAACAACCCATCCTGTTCACACAAGCTCCAAAATTTTGTGTTCAAATTGCAAAACAGCTGCTGCAGATTTTATAAAGCATATTGGTTCTGGGACAGGCAGAGGAGTCAGAAGAATCAGCAGCCTGTGATGATGGCAGGGCAGGGCTGAGGGACCTGACAGGGTGCCTGTAGGCTCCTCCTCCTGAAAATGAAGGTTCAACATACCCATCGTCATGGCTTGTGTAGCTCCTGGGGAAAATGTCACCTGGCTTTGCAATAAGAGACCTAAGGCAGGCAAAATTTATTTCTCCTGATCTACTCTTTGTATTTTCAGAGTGGCTATGTTCAAAAGCAAGTAAAGAAATTGATACACGAGTTTGAAATCCTAAGCCTGACTCTGTGAACAACTTAATCCAAAATAAGGCAGCATAAGTGGGGAAAAAGGTGCCTTTACACAGTCATACATTTCCCCATCTGTTCTTGAGCTGTCAGGAGCTTTCTTGGTCTTTGCTGAGAGTTAGGGGCAGCAGGAATTGATCATGATCATTCTTGCCCTGCCAAAGTCCCTGTGAGCTCTTGTAAACTAAGCAGCACCTTAGCTGTACTTGCTGGTAGCTTCCAGAGCAAATCAGCTGTATGAGCTTACCAAGGAATTCCAGAGATTCCTGTTTATATTCCTGTTTATAATTTAAATCACCTTAACAACAATTAGCACAGATTAGAGGTAGTGTGGGACAATAGATTTCCTCCATAGATTTCCTTTATCTTCTGCAAAAAGTCTGCCAGACTTTCACACCTCAGTCTACCTCTTTAGTCTGTTCTCAATATCCATACAAAGACAGCACACAGTGTCACTGCTGTTTACAGCAGCTGGGGAAGGCCCTGCTGTCTGTGCCATGAAGTTATTTCAGGATCCAGACTCTCACTTGGACTATGGCTCTGCAGGAAAGCAGACCCAGCTGGAGGGAGCCCAGTTCCAGTCCATTGTGAAGCACTATATACCTGAAACATCTGGGATGTCACTTGCCAGCTCAAATTTACTCCAAGAAAAAAAAGGATAAAGAGGGAATTTTGTGCCTGTAGAGATGATGCTGGATCAGGTACTACACTATTTCCCAAACCTCCTCCTCCTTCCCTGCAGCTAACAGAGGCCAGTACCATGTGCTATGCAATTTAACTACCTAGGCAGAAAATAGTTTGGGCTCCCTCCTGATGCAGACACAAGTCATGCAGCCTCGGGAGGCATTACCGAAGGTACAGCCATGCTCTTAAACTAAGCACCTGCATGCTGTGCAGCTGCACTGGGCGGCTTCTTCTCCACGCTCCCTAATGTCCGCAACATGTGTGATTGCTTGGTAGCAATGAAGGGCTTCATCCCCTTCACGATCTGGCTCCTGCCCCCAGGGGCTTAGCAGAACATATTTTAAAAACCCTCCTGGGAGCTCACTCAAGCTCTCTGTTTACACAGCAGATTGGTGGCTTCTCGTTTGAAGTCAGGATTTAAGCTGTTCTTTCTAATTACAGAGAGACTCTGAAACCTGAGAGATCTCTGCTGGTGAAGACTAAGCACAAAGGAAAAAAAACCCAGTTGCATAGGCAGAACAATACTACATCCAAACCCTAGAGTTTGCTATAAACAGAAGGCCCCTGCAGCAAAATAGGACATACACTGTTATTCATCCCCTAAAGTCTCTTTTCATCATGTTGTTTTCTGCTCATCACCTCTGTTCCTTGCAAGTATCACCAGCACTCAAGGACATTTGTTCCACTTTGTCTACCACAGAGGATGAGGGATAGTTAAAATATCTGAATCCCAGTGAACTTCCCTGGACAGATGAATGAAAGCCAGGGTATTTCCATCCTCTCCAAACTGACAGCTGCCAAAGGATCTAACTACATTAACAGATTATACACTGAGATTCATTTGAACTGATCAGTCACTAATGTTTCCATTAGGAAAATAAAAGGAAATATATTACCACCCCATTTCAGAAAGGCAGTGTGTTTTTTAATTATTCTTTAATAACTCATGTGTTTCTAAGAGGCAGAAAGTGATGCCCCAGTGCCTGTGTGGGTGTTCCTCCACTCATCCTTAAAAGAAGGACAGGATGGAAGACAAGATTTGGGACAAGGTGGGACAGCAATGTTCGCTCCCTCACTCAAGAGCCTCATCTTGTCTCTGATGAAGGCTTCAACCCTTCATCTGACAGCATCCTGAACCTGCCTGGAGCTTCCAGACACTGCTATCAGCTGTGTTGAGGTGGGACACTACCTCAATTCCTTTGCTGTCACTAGTAAGTGTGATGTTTTGGCAGTTGACAGAGGAGGCAGGAGATGGAAGCAAGGTGAGAAAAGACTTTGGGAACTTTCCCAGCATGTCAGAAATAGTCCTCCAGCAGCATAAACCCATAGCTGATTGGTTCCCAGTTCACCTTGGGAGTGTGAGCCAAGTGGGGAATACATTAAATAGAAGGTAGAAAGTAACACGTTTGAAACAAGCTGAAACACACGGGTCTAATCCCATTCTGAAAGCAAGTCCAGTCCTTTCCTCATCTGACTCTCCGTAGCAGAAGAGAACTGCTCTCTGTTGCCTGAGGGCAGTGCTTGTCCCCTTGGCTCACTCTGCACTGAAAGGCCAGCATTTCAGCAATCAGATTAAGAGCCTCAAACAACAGCTGTGTTTGTTCTCTGACTCAAAGGCAAAATAATTATAAATTATTGTTTTCTTGTAAATTAAAAGACTGTTTCCTCTCCTCCTGATTTCCAATTTGTTCCCTGAATAAATACATCACAGCATTAACTGCTTGGATCATACTGATCCGTGCAGGCTCCATAACAATTACCATCTCTTATCTGAAATGATTTAAGGGAAGGAGGCCACAAATCCCATTGAAAGTGAATTCCTTCCAGTGTTATCCACTATTCAAATGGATATAGGCTGAATAATTGGACCTGATTAATTAAAAGCTGCAGGGCACCAGTGGGAGAGACTAATGTAGGTCTTCACTGAACACCCTCCCCCCAGATTTCTGCATTATTTTAAGAGACACAACCCCCACTGCTCTGGCTTCATTTGCTCCAGACCAAGTGACACCAGAGTGGGATAGCTGTGTCCTGTGCTGTGTATGACATGTTCCTTTTGCCTTGCAGAACAAACACAGCAATCCCCACACCACCATGCCAGCCCTACATTGTAGCATGGGCTCCTCTATTCAACCTGAGGGACTCCTTGCTCGTATAGCAATGTGATACATCTTAAATATTTCCCCTCTGCGGAGCATCTAACTAAAAATCATTACATTAGCAGCCAAAAACTTATGACTGGAACTTATGTTCAATGCCCCATCCAGATCACATGGTGGACACAGCTGCAATACCATCTTCCTGCCCACTGGTACGGCCTGGGACACGTCCCTGCTGCAGAGAAAACACCACATAAGTGTAATGGTATTTATGCAGTTGAACCAAGGTTTGATGGTGAGAATTTGATGCAAATTTTCTGCCCCGTGTTCCCAGTTTTAATGCCATTTGGGTAACAAAGGTATCAGCGAAGCAGGACTGTGCCAGAGACAACCTCTACAGGTAAAATAAGTATAATTTGATGGGAAGCAAATAAAAATTACCCCAGTTCTCACACTCAGGGTCTTATTTACTTCTATAATCACTCTCCCCTCTTTCCCTTTCACCCACTGGACCAAATCTCAGCCAAATCTGCCATAGGTGTCTGATGACTTGGCAACAACTGAGCTGAAGCCGAGCTCTTCAGGAGTTGATATTAGGAGCAGAAATCACCACTGTGAAATCTGAGACAGTTTTCACACGTATAGTGGGAACAGAAGAGCACAGGCAGAAAGGAGCTTTACCAAATCTGCAGTGTAAGTCATTCTTCTCCTGTTTCTAAGTTAAGATCACCAGCTTTCCAGCCTGAATACTAAGCATGGAGCAGCAGAACAGCAGTGAGACAGCTGTGGTGATGAATTTTTATTTCTTTGTTAATGGGGGATACAGACTCTGTAGGGGAAAATAGTGAATAAGGGAGGTAGGGGAGAGAGAGAGGGAGAAGAAGCAGGTAAATGTTTCTGGTGCTGGGAAAACTGTTCATACTTCAGTTAATAGTGTGAATTTTATTTCAGAGGAGAAAAAGCAAAATTTCACCCACCCTAATGCATACACACTTCACCACAGCCACCTTCTCTCTTGCACTGAATCTGCCACATGGAGGGAGACCCAGGGGTTACACCTGAGGTGGGGGACCCTGCTGTGGAGAGCAAGGACATTGTCAGTGCTGATGCTGGGCAGCTTCTCCACAGGCTCCTGTGTCTCACACCATAGTGCAGTAAGCTCTGCTGGGGTAAAAGGCTTTACAGGTGTCTCTGCTCCCTTGTATATATACATGTGTGTACATATAGTCTTTGCTCTTCAACTTCCAGAGAATTTTACTCTAAAATGCCCAGCAGAAGCAAGAGCCAGTTATTCTGATGCACTTAAGCAGAAAACAGCACTCAAAATGACCCTCAGCTCTCTGGGTTTCATTGGGGGTTTTAACTTTTTAACTATCTGTCACAGAAAATGATCCCCTTTATTAAAGCAAGGCCAGTTTAGAGCAGCACTTCTAGCCCATACCTGGCTCGCTTGACTTTAGCTCACTGATTGCTCCTGAGGGCAAGACCTGTGTTTTCTTCATCTGCATGTATTTCTGGTGTTCAACAGAATAAATCTTCTGCAGTGACATTACGGTGAGATCCCCAAAGCAAATGATCTTCATGTTCTTGGGAACTGATGACTGAAATCTACATTTTAGTAATGCCTTCTGCAACTCTTTCTTGATAAAAAGCACATAAAACAGTTTTCTGTTTCTTTCTGCTGTCACACAGAGTGATCAGACACATATCAAGAGGTCATCAAAACAGAGAATTTAGGTTCTTAATCCGTGTGATATACTGGCTTGCAAATTGGGTGGATTAAGAAGTTCCTGGTCCTCTACCTCTTGCTGTTTCTTCCCAGGCTAAGTTGCAGCTCCCTGCCTCCACAGTTGTGACAGAATAAAATAGTTCATAGGCCAAGATGCAAATCAAGCACAGAATGATCTAGGCAAAAAATAACCTTTTTTTATCCCCTTGAGTTATTTTTTCACAATGAAGTGTGTGCTAGAAGATGAAAGTGTCTTTTTCCTTTGGGATGATACAGTTTCCCTTAGCTTGCCACAGTACCAAACTATAAAAAATTCCACAGATTTATTTGAAACTGTTCTTATGTCTAGAGAGTAGGAGGGACATGTAAGCCATCAGAAAATGCCAGCTACACAGACAGTGAGAGCCTTCTTTGGGTAAGGACTACAGAGCTAAATTCTCAGTGGCTGACTCCAACATCTGGTTCCACCAAACCTGCTACAAATTGAACAGTATTCCCCTAAAATGATATAGAAAATGCAATCCTTGGGACCCCAGTGGTGATGGTTGTCATTGTACAAACTTAAAACCAGAGAATGACTTGTCTGACTCCAGTGCCAGGCAGGTGTCCTGAAATTTTGTACCAGGTGAGTTCCTATAATCAGGTGTGGTCTCACACAGATTAATGTTTTGCTAGCAGCCCCTGTGCCATGACCAGGGCCAGTTTCCCCCTCCCAGGCACTTCAGAAGGGAGCCATGGGCTGCATGGGCAGACAGAGCTGCTCTTCCCTAAACAGTGTGAGGAAGAGCATGGATCTGAGATGTGGTGAATAAAACCCAATTCGCCAGAGTACGAACGGGGAGGGAGGTGGCTCTATATAAACACTAAAACAAGATCTCCTGCAGCTTAGGGAAAGGTAAAGCCACATCAGAGCTGAAGCTGAAGGACAGAGAACTGTTGGTCAGATGTGAACCAAACATAAGGAGAGAAAGAGGGCTCCAATTCCCCTTGAGAAAGCCTAAGGGAAGAGAGTCTGTTGAGGACTGGACTGGTTTCTAGAAGCATGCAGAACAGCATTAGAACAAGCTCTCTTTGCCTAACAGTGTTCAGGACATAAAAAAATATAGTAAAATGTATTCATTGTAACTGCACTGTTAAAGTTCGTGGACTGTACAGAGTGGGCAATCTGTTTCGACCATCCCTTAAATCCTACATGTCCTAGGAAATACAGCTCTTTAGCAGAAAAGTCTGAGGCCACTGACAGGAAAATAAAGAGGAATGCTGTTTTCTGAAAGTGATTATAAAAATTCAAGAGTTTTACAGGCACTGAATTTTGTCACAGTAAAAGCCAAGAAGCCCTGTAAAATGAAAATGAGCTGTGTAGCTGTGCACTGTGTGGCACTTGCTGAAATAAGGACTCCAGTTATTTGTGTGGGGGAAGGGAAGCCGCAGTTACTCTATTTCCCTGCTGTGTTTGCTTAAAAAGTCCAGGGCATGTGATGAGTTGATCCTTTCCTATTTAATGACTCTGAATTTCCCTCTCTTCCAACACTGTAACCAGCCTTCTTGCAGGGGCAGTCCTTTTCCAGATCAGGTATTTGCCAATTTGTTCTCCTGAGGCGAGCAGTGAAGGGCCCCTGATCTGCTGGAGGAATACAGAGCTTTACAGATGCTTTTGCAACCATTGCAGGGATGACAGGGCCCTGCCACCTGGCTTTCTGGCTCATCAGCTTCAACTCGGTCTGTCACTCTCTACTGCCCAAAGACAGAGCACTGGGAGGGGAATGCATGGAGACTATACTGAGCCTTTTCTTGTGAGGCAGGAGAGCATATAATAAGGAATTATAATACAAGGAAGTGGAAGGGGATGAGTAATGCTGATACAGAGGGAAATAGAGAGAGATGGGAAAACAGTGTGCAAAGTGCTAAAAACCTCAGCAAGAAGTTCTGAAGCAGATATCAACACATTTTACTCCAGAGCAACCCAAAGACAAGCCAGGGTGACACCAGGATACAAACATCTGTGTGTGGACCCAGGAAGGGCAGGTGAGCCCTTTCTAGCAGGTGTGTGATGCACAGTGAGGATGATATGCTGCCACAAGGACAGAGAGTTGTCACAGGCATCAGGGCACGTGGTGCTTTCATCCCCAAGTACACCTTTCTAATTTTGTTGCAGACCTATACAAGCACTTTAAGTGTAGTCAGGAAAGCTGCTCCCACTTAAAAAGATCTCTGATTGTCTTCTCTGAAGAATACACTCAACTGAGGTCTCAGTAACCTTCTAAGGCTTTAGCATGGAACCATTGGGTTCACCTCCTCACAAATGCCAGAGGGGCTTTTCAGTGCAAGAAACCTGACCTCTTAAATTACCAAAGGGAAAAATATTAGGAGCCTTGTAATGAGTTCCCATCCAATAGCAGAAATACATCATAGTCTTGTGAATCATCTGCAGACATCTGCAATGCTTTTGTTGTGACCCTGTGCAGGTACAGACAACCTGCGCAGGAAGCAAGAAATGCCCAAGTACAGAAGCTGTGCCACAACAAAGCCCCTGACTCCAGAACTGACCCTTCAGGGCCCCCTGTGACTAGGGCCAGGCAGAGAGCTGCTGGGGTACAGGGACAGCATACTGACTGGGCAAGGCTGGAGGACCCCAGAGAACAGGCAGGCTTTCAGAGCACACAGGAGAGAGAGGCTGAGGGAGGCAAGGCAAACCATGAATTAAGGTAATACATCTTGAAGGCACTCTCCCAATGCAGTTGTCCATACAGCTACTGAGGATAAATGAGATTTGAGTGTAATCTGCAACACTGAGGCAAGGCTAACCTAGCATCCTAGTTCTGCACACCAGGGGCATGTGGAGACGGATGGGATCAGCTCATGCAGAAACAATTGCTCACTATCTCTTCTCTTTTTAGGAGTGAGTTTTTCTGCCTCTCTCAAACTGTAGATAAATTCTCATCAGCAACAACAATATCAGGAATTAACACTGCAACATATTCAAGTCCCTGGATCTTATTGTGCTAAACATGCCTCTGCCTCTTCAGCATGTTGGTGGCTCAGCAGACTTAGCATAAACAATTGGCATTGGTGGGGTGTCACAGTATGGCATCTTGTTACTGCTCATCAAATATCAGCAGATTCCACTGTGTGCCACAGGAACGGGCAGAAAAGTGTCTCATCTCATCCAGTTCTTGTGTGTGATTGTATCAGCATTTTTCTGAGATGCAGTTAGTTGGATTCTAGTAAAAAACTGTCACTCCACCTTTGAATAGATGATAGTAACATTTCACCTACCCCCAAAGAAAGAGACACTTGCTAGAGATTAAATCATAAACCCTGTCACCCTCCGCCAGTTTTAAAGTGCATGAAGTAATAAACCCTGCATCTCTCTGGCAGTAAACAGCATGGCAATTAGCACAGAAAACTCTCCCTGAAATACTTGTATATTAAATGCCTGGGACCTTGCCTCAGTCTAAAAAGCACAACAGAAATAGGACCAAATGCTTTCCAGTGACTCTTTCCTAACCTCTCCACACAGCCCTTTTCCTACAAACATAGGAGCTGGAAGGAGAGCACTGAGTCCCTGCCACAGCAACCTTTTGCAGTGCTCTGTGCCCCAAGCAGAGGAGAAGCAGCCTCCAGCGCGCTACCAAGGGACCAAGACTGCTTTGATTTTGCTGAGGCAAATGTACCACCTCGGCAGCTCCCATACATGCTACAAGGGCTGCACTGATTTTCCATGAATCAGATAAATCAACACCACCAAGAGGCTTAGCCCACTGCTTCCCTCTGCCCATGGTTCTGACAGGTCAGCACAGGCACAGCTCATTTTGTTTGCCCTCACAGTGCGTATAGGGTGCTGGATGGTATCTAGTTCCTATTTCTTCTGGTTTTCTTCTTTTCAGTGAGTGATCTTTTCTTTTTCTGGCTTTTATTTTTTCTTTTATTTAAATCCTCTGAACCCATGATAAGCTTCTTGCTTAACACTGAATGACCACCGGGTGTTTTTCCATGTTGCCTTGACACGAGCTACAGCATTTTGGTGGATGATTTCTTCTACCCTTATTATTTCCAAATCTCAGTACATTTGTCAGCTGCTGAATGTACTTCACATGCTTAATGGCTTCAGAGTGAGACAGAAGAGAAGTTTCTAAATATGGGTTTAGAAGCCACCTGGAAAAAATGAGTAGCTATTTTACAAACCAGTCTGAGTGTCTGTGAGTCCATGGATTTCCTTCACACTAAAAATATGCAAAGAAATAAAAAGAATTAGCAGTTGTGACCGCACTTATGAAGCAAATTCCAGAAGCTAGAAACAGGCTTGCTATGCTGAAGTGGAGCATGCACCCTTTGAGGGCACTCTGTGTGATTTATAACTTTTGCCTTTAACACTGCAACGAATTTCAGCTCCTAAAATGTGTAGTACCTGAGAAGCCCAAGTCTAGCAGCAAACAGCTGGACAGAAAGAGCAGAAAAGTCTTCCTACAGTGTATGTCATGCAAATGAAGCAATTGAGATCTTTGCAAACCAGAAAAAGACATCAGCAACATGGAGTGTCCTGCCAATGCCACTGTCACATGGCATCTTAAACCCTTTGCCTTCAGATACCTTACGTGTGGCCCAGCTCTGGGGTGCTGAGGGAGCTCAGAAAATAATCAGCAAGGCAAGACTGGCTCCCAAACTTACCTCTGAGCAACTTTCAAGAAGGTAAGAATCAATTGGATGGATGGTAGGTGCTGTAGAGGCCTGCTGCAGACAGCAAAATAGAAGGCTACAAGATGTAGTCTCAGAAGCAAAGTACTCATCAGTTAGAATGGTTTTCCCTCTCTTCTCATCTGCTACTCCCTACTTTTATTGCTGCTCCTGTTGCCCAGCTCACCCTTTCACAACCAGCCATAGCTAGCCCTTAGGCTACCTGCCAGCAGGCAATTCTCATTCATAAGGAGCTAAAGAGAAGGCACAAAGCCAGCCAGTCAGAGGCATATTAACCAAGCCTCACAGGCAGCAAGTCCCTTTCTGCCCCCCCTGAGTCCATTCAGGACATGGATTCTTGCTATGCAGAGAAAGACCTTGGGTATTTCAAAGCAGAAAAGGCATCTGCGCTTCTTTTGTCTGGGGATTTAAGCACCAGTTACATGTTTGTCCCAAAAAATTTAGCCAACAAGAGCTTTAATGAACAAAGAAACACAAGCCAACCTGGATTGGAATGAGGCTGGAAGGAAAGCAGATCGGATTTCCAAGGCAGTTATGTAGGAAGCCATCATTAGATCCTGCAAAATGCTCTCGGAGTTTCATGTTGGAGCTGAACTCAATATAATCAATGCCAGCTGTTCCAACAGTTTCAATAAGATGCTTGTCAGGCCCTTTGAAAGCAAACCATAAATTGGCACCAGTTCTCCCTTCCTGAAAGCAGCTGATGCTCTTTTTCCCTTCTAACAACACAGGTTCCATTTTCTGATGGATGCTGGGCTGATAGCAGTGTCCTGATGGTAACTGGTCTGTAGGAAAAACTAACAAGAGACAAAACAGGAACACCTTGCTTTCCACACTGATTACTCACAAGTGAGTTGGTGAGACTCAGGGTTTCCAGCAGCTTACCTGGTGCTCAGCTTTCAAGAAGATACAGTGGGTGCAATTCCCTGTGTCACGCTACAGCACATACAGTAGCATCAACGGTATTGAAGATGAGAGGGGTGGTATCAGCAAGGTAACCAACCAAAACTGGTCGGTTTTAAGCATCCTTTCCAGGACACTTAGGCTATCCTGTCTTTGTTACATGTCATGGAGCAGTCCTGGTTCTTGCTAAGTAAGGCAGGCTGCTTGGATGGTGCAGAGCTTCCAAGCCCTATGCTCTGTTTAGTTTTCCTGCCAAGACACATGCCTGGTAGCAGAATCTGGGTTCAAACTGATGTGTATGAAATGTGACTGTTTGGGGCTGAGAGGCTGGAGCACAACAGTTATGGGTGCACCAAGTCACCCAGGATACAGAGAGGTAAAAGTAACATTTTTTGCTTGAACTGCAGAAGCACAGGAACAGATGCTCAGCCACACTCTGGGTCCCTTGTGACACACAGAGTTGGAAATGTAGCCAAATCTCCACTCCTGAAGGAGAAATCTTTAAGATGGTGTACAGCAGCAGTGCCTCTAATACAGTGTTGGAGGCTGGCAAGAGATGCTGTGGGGCTGAGGAGAAAGGATACCTGTGGTAGAAGAAATCACCTGAATCACCTCTGTAAAATCTAACCACTCTGGACTTTGCAGAATAGGTTTTTGGACCTGGCTATGATAAGGAGTGGTTTATAGAGTCATAATGAGACTGTTAAATTACGGTAGGATTTAGCAAAATGCTACAAACAGAAGCCTTGCCTGTGAAATCTCTGTTTCCAATTCGGACAGTATTGAGGTCCTTCCCCGGGGCATTCTTCCTGTGATTCTCATAACAACCCTTGTGACTGCCTTTTCACAAAGACTCAGGGATTTAGGCACCTGCTCTATTACAGATGCCTTAATTCCGATGACTTTGGAAAACCTCGACCACCACTGCAGTTCATACAGCACTGAAAAGCACAAATTATACAGACAACTTAGTTATGATACAAATGATATTTGATGTTTTAGCCAGGAGGACTGGGCAGTCTCGGTTAGAAAGGCCCCTGAAGAAGACCCTCAAACCTATTTACATCCATTCTGAACAGGTGAAAAGGCCTTTGAATTTCATGAAGGAGCTATTTCCTCTCAGAAGGCTCTGAGTCTCACAGTTCATAATGGTTGTTCACCCAACACTGCCCACTGATTTGGTCAGAAGGGTGCACGAAATAGATCAGCCTTCAAGCCAAGGCATTCAATAAGGTCAGAGTAGTCAACAGGGATTTAATAATATAATTTAAAGCTAGTTTGCTTTTCAAAGCAGTTTTACCCCTACTACTCTTAGTTTAGATGCCACTAACTCTTGTTTCTTAATCTCTTAACATATGCAGTCCTTAAAATCCTTTGCCTAAAAAGCTTTATGCTGGTCCTGGGCTCTTTGCTTCCACAGAGTGTATGTCTGCTGCTGAACCTTGTGCCAGGGAAGGAGAACTAAGAAGAGCAGACTTAGCAGAGTGCCAAGTGTCACAGCCAGAGAAGAAGCCGGTCACTGATAGGTACGAAGCAAGTCAGATGTGAGCTGGCAGGGCCCAGCTGCTGTGCCAGCTGCTGAACAAACCCTCTTCACTTCCCTTTGCTGGGCTGCCTCCCACACGCTGTGCTGACAAGGGCTGCATTGCCACATCCAACACTTCATTCTGTGCTTTGAAAGTCCGGAGTAATTGAGTGACAAAGTCATTCTGCCTTGCATCTCAGCAAAGGGTTTTACTCTAAAGACCCTTTCATCTTCTGACCTTCTCCTCTCTGCCCTTCCTGAAGCCTGGCTAGCCTGAGGCCCAAAAGGGCACATGAAGGGGCAACTGAACCTTTCCAAAAGTGCATCCTGTGCTCTCCCAGCCTGAGCTCTGCCAGTGCAGTTGGTACTTGGAGGAAGTGTATGGCTGGGACCCACCAGCATATCCAGGCTTCCTGAGAAGAACCCACACCCCCCCACCCCCAAATACAGTGCTATGCAAGAGCCATCCTGTTCACAACACTCCCCATCAAAGCACAAACTCTTCTCGTGCTCCATGAGAAGGTCTGGATTACAACCACTTCAACCGATGCTGTTCCCAAAGGCTTACAAAAACACTGCAGACATATGACCTGGCAAGGTCCCTACCCTTCCCTGCTTCCAGGCTGGACAAAACATTAGACAAGCATAGAACAAAAAGTGGAAATGGGAAGGATAATTGTTCCAGGAAACACATAACTCAGGCTGCCTATACTGATGAGCGTTACATGAGTCACTTGTCCAACTTCTTAGTTCTGACGAGGCAATTTCTTAGAAGCATCAAGAGTAATAAAAGTTTAAAAATAATTAAAAATACAGAACCATCATGAAAAATTAGGGGAATCTAGTATGGCCCTTTGGTATACAACTCCCTGAATTTAGTATTAATGCCAATCTTGCTAGAACAGTGGGCCAATCCCTCTCATACTGCTTTGCTTTCACAAACTTTATCATTCACATCACCTCCACAGAACTCTCTCTGCAGTCTTGCCATCTCTTTTGACGTACGCTCACATGAAAAGGAGACAAAAAGTAGGAGAATTTTGCAACCATCATGATTCCCAGTGATGGCTGCCCAAGTGTTTTTTCCTTAGAAAACATGTGTTTTCCTTCCTCATCTGCCAAGTATCCTCCCCTTTCTCTCATGATCCTCTATTCTCAGCAGTTCAGATGAGAACAGTCCTGTGGTTGAACACACCAAAAGCAGAAACAAGCAGTCTCTGAGATATCTCCCAGCTGGGCTGCTACTGATTCACTTTGTGTTTTTTTCCCTCCACAACACACAGATAACCCCGGGAAGTGTTTTTTTTCTTTGGGGTTTTATTTAAAGAACTAAAAACGCCATGTTAAAATTCTCTTGCCAGTGTGTGACATTCTTCTCTGCCTCCCTGAAACCCCCCAGGTCTCTTAAACTGATGCTTTCTTTCTCCACCTTTACTCTAACCAGCCCAATCCACCCTGTATATCATCTGTCTTCCAAGGTAGTTCCATCTGTTCTGCTACCTTTCCAGAGGAGGAGGGGGGACCTGCTGCCTGGGCAGAGCATAGAAACACCACAGGAGTAAGGGACAAGTCTTCCCTGTGCCTGTGAACAGCTCAGTGCTTACAGCTCTTTCACAAGGGAGGATGACGTGGCTGGGGCCATGTTTCTTCCTATGCTCAATACAGAAGGCAAGTGCTCTTTTACTATTACAACCTGGGTCCCAAAGGGGAAGGCTGGACTAGCCCAGCCTCAGCTATTAGACATGATTATAACACCATCATAAACTCCAGAAGTGGCGTTGTTTCATGGAAGACATTATAGATTCTACCTTTGCAAATCTCTATGAAGAAAAGCATGGGATAAATGTAAGTATAAATTGAAATATATCTTTATGTCTTATGCAGCACTATATTAATTGCCTAATAGGTATGTATGCATAATACATCTTTAATACCATACAATCATAAATATTAGAGATAGACCCAACTAATGTATAGAAATTACTTTTCTCTTGAAATGAAGCTAATTATTATCAGGTGAAATGCAAGGGCTCTTTTTACCAGCTTATGCCCTTCTGGAATGTGGATTTTAGTCTAAGAAGTGATGGCAGGATCTATTCTGAGGGTATAAGGCTACTTTGCTCCTCATACTTTATTCTGTGTAAGCATCCAAAAGGAAACCATCTGGTCTGAAAGATGGCTATGCTATCAATTATCTGTGAGGATGTACTTTCAAGGGAAATTATATCCTTTCAAGGTTTGGCTAGTTTGTTTAGACAACTTTACCAGTGGAGAATTTGCTTTTAGGTGCCTTAAGTGTGTAAAATTTCAGGTCTGAATATTTGTGAAATAACGAAGTTTAAAAGGTCAAACAGGAAACTGAAAGGCAAACTGGCTGTAGTCTGTACTATAAATGGTATATATTGTTCTGCCAGAAATCACTAACTGGGAGGTATTCAAAGCCCTAGATAAGTAAAGAGAGAATGCCACAGAGAAGGAAGTGTCCTCTGTTAAGTTCTTGAAGTGCAGAAGCCCACTGGGCAGATGGGGAGACTAACAAAGGAAAAGTAGAAATAAAGATTCTGCTCCTGTATGTTAGTGTGGTGTTTTAGAGGATTTCCCATGCCAAGGATGCAATTCATGTCCTGAAGAGTGTGCAGTCAAGAATAATGTTTTAAAATCTTTGTCCTTTATCAAAGGATTTGGACAGACTTCAAAGAATATTATTATCCATATCTAACAGCGGTTCAATTGCAAGGAGTTCAAGTGCTAGTACAGCCTCTGGGTGCAGTAGCCCAGAAACAGTCCTCTCCAAAACATGGCCAACCTTGGCTCTAGCATCTACAGTCACACTTGAATGATGACAGGGAAAAGGGCATTGCATCTTCAGTGTTGACTGCCGATGTCTTATCTCTCCTATCCTCTTTGGAAGGACTGAGAGGCTGAGTGCCTCAGCACAAGCATAGCTGGCTCAGCTGGGCCAGGTAACAGAAAAACTGAAAGTTTAACAGCAAGAGCCAACTTTGCATGTTCTCCAGGGTGCCATACCTGTCTGTTGGGAATTCCCCATTAATCTCAGTATACCACAGGGGAGTATAGTGGTGACTGTCTGCATGTCGTAGTAGAATAAATAAGGCCTCTTGGCCTGAAGGTAGAAGGATTCCTGAGAAGTGTTCAGCTGAAATGAAATAAGCAGTTCTTGAGATGTGCTTCTGATCTCTCACAACTTCTGTCCATTTCTCAGTTTGCACTTGGATCTCCCATATAATGTTTAATTGCTTGATTTTATATCTCTATAAAACAATGTTGTAAAGGCTGTTGCCTGAACAGACAGTTGGGGCATTCTTTTCAAATACACAGAATAATTTTTTTCAAACTTATAATTCTGATCTCTCTGTTGATTGGTTTGTGGGTTTTTTTGTCATCATGCAGCACAGTCTTCAAAACACTGATAGCCAAATGCTTCTATTGAAATAAACAACCTGATTTTTAGCAAATACCTGCATTTTCACACTCCACACATCTATGGCACTCCATGAAAACTAACTGACACTACTGCCATCTTGTTCACTACCAGCTGGGATTAGTCAGCTGTAGCTCTGCTCCTCCAAAGAAGGGTGAAAACAAAGAGTAAATATCCGTTTCAAGCACTTAATGGAGCCAGGAAATTATTAACTACCTCTAATTAGTGATACATGTTTATACCTGCAGCTACTAGCTACAGCTGCTTCTCTTTCTCATGTCCTGGAAGAATGGTACTGCTGCCATCACCTTGGAGCAGTCCTGAGCAGGAGAATTGCAGCTTGATAAACCCTCTTAAATGGCCTGTTATCTACAGGGAGTTTTGGTTGAGATCTTGCTGCAGCAAATACACATCTCTGTGTACTAACATCACCCATTCACTCCACCCAGATCCTGCAAGTACAAAGTTCAGGTTCTGCCGGAAAATCTCTTCCTCTGAACACAGTCACTTACCTACCTCAGAATTATTCTGGGAATATGGAAGTACATGTGGTTTTAGGGCTCTGGACCAAAACTACTGCAGCCACCTAACTTAAGATGCTGATCTCACGTGAATTTACTCTTCAAGCCTAAATTGTTCAAAGACTTGTGGAGGTTTATCTTTGTGTGAACAAGCTGTATGCTGGGTCAGGTACTTTTGGTTCATGTCACTCTGCCTTTACATGAATAAGATATCATATCTCCAGAATAAATCAGGGAAAAATATATCACCAGTTCAGTTGGGTGGCATGGCTTATTGGGATCAAATGTGTGCTCTTCACCTATGAAGTGACCAAAACACCAGCAGCAAAACCCACCATACTCCCACCCTCTGCCCTAGCAATGTCCTAAGATACTGTTTCCAAAGACTGAGATGTGGTTATTTTCCATGCTCACCCAGAGCCTGTCCTGTGAGCTTTCTGCCATTCCACCACAGGTTTTGTGCCATTAGGTTTTGCCACCAGCAGCCATCAAACACAGGTTTGTTTGGGCTGATCAGCTTGAATCTGTCCCATCCCCTGCCTCAGTTCTCCATTCATTAATGGTATGCAGCATCTCTCACTCAAAGTCTTCAACCAGTACATCAGATCTGGAGTGTACAGCACCCAGCACTGACCTTCACAGCACGACGAGATGTGGCATCCACAGCAGGCAGGAACTACAGCACTTTGCTCCTGGTCTGACACCGGTTTGTATGATCACCTTGGGAAAGCCATGTCACCCCTCCTTGCCTGAGTTTTCCCAGCTGTTAGATATGGATAATAATGTTCTTTGAAGTCTATCCAAATCCTTTGATAAAGGACAAAGATTTTAAAACATTATTCTTGACTGCACACTCTTCAGGACATGAATTGCATCCTTGGCATGGGAAATCCTGTAACACGCCAGAAGTGTTAACACCGCCCCAAAGAGTAAACAACAAACTCTGCACTGGCTTATCACTACAGGCACTGGAAAAATACACGTTGGTTGCTGATACACTCTTGGATTTTGGCAAGTCTATGTGTTATTTCTGAACACAATCGCAAATTGCTTTGAGTTCAAAGAATTGTTCAGTGCTGCTCAGGGTTATCTAGGAGGCAAGTCAACCTCCGGCTGTATCACCCTGTGTCCTTGGGAATATTCCTCTGGTTTGATCTGAAGCTGAGTGGATTGTGAAGCTACACAGCTGGGTTTCTGGGCATCCTCTAGTAGTATACATGCTCCAGTCAATGTATTTTACTTGCCAAGAGAGTTTTAATTTTCTTTTTTAGAAGAATGAATTGTGGTAATGGGTGTCTACATTGGCTCTGTGCAATCTTTTTGTTTGTTTGTTTTCTTCCCTTTGCTTAAAGGTCATATAATATTTGTACTAAGCAGCAATGACCAAAGGAGCATACACAGCTCCAACTCAGAACAGGGAGGGTCCTTCTTATGTCGCTGCTGTCAACTCAGGACAAAAACTGCGATGAATAGGAAAAAATAAATAAATCTTTTGTTTTCAAAGCTAAATAGCCAAAAATGCAGCTAGAAAAGTTCCATAAAGGTTTAGCTTTCAGCAACACATAGCGGAAACAAAGCTCATTCCTCCTCTTGCTGTGCCCCCTGACCTCAGAGTTTTATATGTCACTGCCTAGAAGGCCTCTAGTCACGGCAGCCTCTGTGCATGGCTTTCCCAGGACTTTCAGGGTTTTCCTTGGGGGATGCTTGAGTGGGGGAAAAAAGGGTTTTAGCACCAGCCTTCGATTTAAAATAGCAGGGGGAGTTTACTGATTAATATTCATGAGAAGGGAACAGTCCGCTTTTTGTTACCGAAGTCGTTTCCCATGCAAGGTGGGTTGAGAGGGAGGAATACATTAAGGAACATATCCTACTGTCACAAGTACCACCACCTTTAGAGATACAGAAAATCAGGAGTCTGAGCAGAGCTCAGATGGTAAATATTTAACAGGCAAAGGACTTGCCTCCTCTTTCTGCCTGTATATATTAAACTCATTCTTTCATTTTAACAAGGGAACTGTGTTTTCCTGCTCTCTCAACCCCCACCCCTGCCCCTCACTTAAATTCTGGGACTAAGTGGATAATTCACAACATGCTGTAAATCCCCTCCACCAGTAACCCAACTGAATGTATTTCCCTGTTTGGTTGCTTTCTAAAGTCGTTGCTAGTCCTCCTCTAGTGGGAGATGTTTATTCTACTCACTGAGGCACAAGGAAGAGCAGGATTGGCTCCCTTGCACTTATACCAGAAAATTTCTGGGATGACCCAGCTGAAATCCGTGATTCTCACACCCATCTAAAACTGGCATATGAAAAAAGCACGAAAGAAACAATGTTTTTCAAATGCAGGTGCTGATTTGTGGTGCCTCTGAGTTGTGGGCATTCAGCTCAAAACACTGTCTTTCATGTGCCAAAGCACAGAACATGGTCCTTGGCTTGACTTCCTCAGTTCTTCTGCTGTCGACCCCATCAGCATCTGAGTTCAGGGATCCCAGAACCAAGAATGATGTCTGAAAAGTACAGTGAGGGGTTCAAAGCCTCTTCTGTGAGGATAAGCAAGGACTTCTTAATTTCTGTGCAATCATGGGGAAAATATACCAGCTCATTTGGCAAAGTCAGCTGTTATTTAATAACTCCTTAGGGACAGGAGACTGTGGTACACCCCCAGTTCTAACATCAAAAGTGGATTTGTGCAGGAGCTGACAGACCTCTTTGACAACAAATTTGTATCTGTGCTCATGATGCTATAACAGCAAGGTAGTAGCAAAGTAGCTGAGCATTACCATTTTCCCTTGCACTGAGTGAAACAAACTGTCCTGGCACAGCCACACTTCAGCTGATGCAACCAGCACCAGAATGAGCACCAGAGCAGTGCACATGGGAACTGCCGGGACCTCGCACACAAGAATGAGCCCTGTGAGCTCATACACTTGAAAATGTTGATACTGAGCTGATCATGAACAGACTACAGCAGTGTACAACTAAAACCATGTCTGGATAACAAGACAGCATCTTCACCCTGACTGTAACCTTCTCTTCTTACCTCCACAGAACAAAAGAGCATTAGTGGATCAAAATGGCAACGCACGTGGCCTGTGTAGGGGCCCATCTCTCACAGAGGGCAGCAAGGGCCACGCTCTGAGAGCCAGGTTAGCTCTGCCACCAGCTGCTGGCAGGGCCTGGGGTCAGGCTGGGGCTGGATGAACTGTGATCCCAGATCAACCTCACTGTTTTGACAGATGTCCCTAGCCTAAGTGCAGTTAAATGGATTAGTACAGCAAATTTCACCTGGGGGAGGGATGGGGTAATGAAGAAGAGAAGAGAGAAATGACCCATTTCACCACAACAGCCATCCTTGTCCCAAAGGTCCTGTCCCAGTGCAATATCCCTCTATTTCTTCAGCATCTTGCTAGAAACTTTTGCCAGTGGAAACATGTTGGCTTTGTACTTTTGTGAAGATAAAACCATGAGATAGCTGTACCAACAGAAGCAGTTTTGCTTGTATAGCATCTGTTCTCTGGGAACTGAAGCATTTCACCTTGGCAAAGGACATCTACTGTCAGGAGAAGCTTCATTTCCACTGCTTGGGTAGCCAAACTTTAGTAACGCAGATAAAGCAGATAATGAGGCCCAGAGTTTCTCACTGAAGCCAGAGAAGTGAGGTTAGGATTTGGTTTAAGGATGGCATGACGCATGAGAAGACATTGCATGGAGATGGGAATTTGATAACAGCTAAGAGGAGCTGTTATCACCATGCCAGACAAGGCTAAGAAGAAAGGAACTTTCTGAACATGGCTGGGGAAAGGAGGGTCTCCCTGACCTTGGCTACAGTGCACTCACAGCCCAAGCAATCCACGCCTCGCTGGAGCTCTTGCTTTGAAGAACTGCGCCTGACTTCAAGGTGATTGTGAATGCAGAGCATGACCCATTTTAAACAGGTAGGCCAAGAAAGCCTCCATCTCTCTGCCTTTAGGGACCTGTTTGAGAATACAGAGGACTTACCTTGAAAATATTTTCCGTACTGTTTGATGTTGTGGAACAGTCAGTGGGAATACTGACAGCATTAGATGTCTGGGTGGCTTATTGATTTGTTCTAGTTTTATTAAATTGGCTAAAGTTCATTCAGAAGTCTCCATTCCCCACACACAAATACTTATTCTGAATGCTGCCTTGAGAGGAGTAAAGTAGGAAAAAAAGAAGGGAGCTTGAAAGTTGAAAAATTTATCTAAAAAAATCTGTGATGTGAAAATGGACTTCATAAAAAGTATATATTATTTATATCACTAGCATAGTCTTCTGGGTTCAATACCTCTAGCTACTTAAATTCTGCAAAAAGCTGAGTTGGTGTGTGCATGATATTTCTAATGACACATGCACACAAATGTGTGCGTCTGTGTTCAGAGGGAGAGACTCCTGAAGAGAATAAGAATGATTCTACTGCAGAAAGACTTTTTTTCTTTTTTGTCAACCAAGTAACTAAAGGAAAGCTTAGACCATTGCCCTGTTTTTGTAAGAAAATTGAGAATTGCGTTCTTGGTAACCTATACCCATGAAGTAATGACAGACAAATTAAATGGCTGAGGTCATGCAAGACCAGTCCAGACCTTTCCTTTTCCCTCAACAGTAAGATTAGAGCCCCAGGCAATTTCCAAGAAACTTTACAAATTGAAGTAGGAGCTCTGAAAATGGCCAGTGCTCAGCAGCTGAGAGAAGGAGCCCAGGATTTCACATGGGCAGAGTGTGAGTGGCTCAGGTCTGGCTGAAGGAACACGGAGGAAGAAGAGGCAAGTGCTGGTGTTGTCAGATCTTGAGTTCTCCTCCAATGCAGATGGGACGAAGGTATCCTAAGCATCTCATTGGAACTAATTCCAGATTTATCCATTCTGATGTGATCCAGAGAAAACTGTCAAAGGAATGACATCTGTCAGAACAGGTGGAAGACCTGAATTTGATCCACCTTTTTGCTTCTGTGCTGAAACAGAAATTAATTTCCATGTTATTAAACCAAATGAGACTTAACTGTTGTTATGGTCTCACTGAGAGATCAGGAGAGATTTGGAGACTTTTTTTCCTCAAAAAACCCCTTCTACACCACCTCTGGTTTTTAAGAAAAACACCACAGATTTAATCTGTTAAAACGTCACTCTTCTTCTCTCAGAAGTAGAGATGTTAAAACAGCTTATTTCCCTTCAGCAGATAATTTAAAGGCACAAATAGGTTAAAATTGGTAATTCTTCCTGCTGTCTAATTCTGGATATATTTTAAGATGCATTTGTGTTTGAACGAGATCTTTTAAAAAGATCATTAATTGAAGCTGTCTGGCTCTGTCATCCTGCCCTCCCATTCTCCACCCAATGAATCAGTAAATTGTAACAAGAGAATCTGGCTAAACAAGTTCCTAATTCAAACGCCATCTTATGGACAAAGAAGTCTTTGAAAATAGTATCCGTCATCTGGCTCCTTGCGATGGAGCGGAAAGTTGTTTTTTCACTGTTCACGGAATTCATCTCTCCCTTCAGCGCCGTCAAATGTCGAGTGTGGTGCAGTATGAGAGAGCGAAGTTCAGGGAGAGGAGAGGGAAGGGGGACGCCCCTGTCAGAGGAGCCCAGGGCAAGCAATTTCCTGCCAATTAACACACAGCTAGTGATAATATTTCTCCCAAGAATAGAGTTTCAGGTAAGAAGAAATTTTATACTGGTTGATTCCAGGTTACTGATAAAGCTTCCTTTTCTAAGGTCCAGTTGTCTTCTTGATGGAGTGATTGGCTTCACCGGGAGCAGTACGGGGTCTCGGAGCGTGCACAAGCCAGGCTGGCTTTGAAAATGAGAAATGAGATGATTGGCAGAAGAGTCCCTCTTCCCAAAAGGAGGAGATCTGAACAGCGGCCTCTGAAGCTGAGCACACAACTTGTCATGGCTGTTTTTGTGTGGGTGTCACTAAGCTATAGCTCTCCCTGCCAGCCCCAACTGCATTCATAGGCAGAGCTGCAAAGTTCACTGTGCAGCACTACAAAACTAAATTAATTAATCTGTGTAAAATGATTCAGAGCCAAGCACTGTATTATCTGTGATAATAAACTAACCAAACAAAATACTCCTGACTAGTAATCTATAAAACTGATTTCAAATGTGTTCATTAATGTCCTTATAAAGCAACCAACTCTTGGCAAGGTGGCAATTTTACATTTTTTTCTTTTCCTTTTAGGCTGTTGGAGTACCTGAGAGCAACAGAGCACAAGGAAATCAGAATAAAAGACATTTGTTCTAAGTATAAATGCACAGGGCATTTTGTGTGAGGAGACCAGACCCTTTTCCTTTACTCTCCTGCATCTTGTAGCTTCTTTGAGGAGGCTGGTGGGAAGAGGTTAAAGGTTACTTAGAGCTGCCAGTGAGAGTGAAAAATGGTGGATAGTGCCCCTGTTCTTGACTGTGAGTTCCTTTATTTCCTTTTGTCATGGCAATACCTTCCCAGGGAAGGCCTGAATGTTGCAAATTAGTGTTCCAACTTATCTTTCTAATTACCTCTTCAGGTGCAATACTGAGCCAGCTGCTTGCATGAGCAAAAGAAACTGCTCAGTAGTGTCTGTGTATTGGTATCTGCCACAAACTTTGTTTAGGCTTATCAAGTATCTGGCTCATTATTAAACAAAAACAGTAACATAATTTTTCCCCTTCTTCTGGGGAAGTAAAGATCGTTCCCTGAAAACTTCAACCTGATACAAATTATTCTAGGAAGAAATCTCAATTTGTGCCAGTATTTCTGAAAATGACACAATTAGGAGAACATCTGATAAAATCAAACATGTGAGCTGAGTTTGAAGAAGCAAGAATTGGGTGCTGCTAAAAATGAGAGAGACATGGGGCTGGGGAGGGTGAATTCTGCCAGAGTTGTGTGAACAACAGCTGCAGCTTTTATTTCCCACCACATGCTTCTTGGGCACAAAGGGAAACTCCCTCTGATGGGAAATGATGATGATTTTGGTGACCATGCATGAAAGAAGTCTCAGGAGAAACGTTCAATTCTTGTGCTTGTTCAGAACAGAAACCTTGGAAACTTGAAACAAATTCCCAGGAATGCTGTTGTCTGTTGTGCTCAGGCTGCCTTCAAGTACCCAAGTCTTCCTGGGAAAGAGGGTGCTGCCATGGAAGACTCCTTCCAGGTGAAAAAAGCTGTGGTGTTCTGCAAGAATTGTCACCAACAAAGAATTGCAGAAATTCAAAAGACAAGACAAAGAGATAATAGACCATTGTTTAGGACTCTATATGTAATCATAGACAACACAACTTGAGCAGGATACTGAACCCATCCTGACAGATGGTGGTCCAGCCTCTAGCCAGGGGAGGGATATTAGGTTAACCCAAGCAAGGCTGGCCTAAACAAGCTGGTAAATCAGGCGGGCCCATGAACCAAGGCATGAGATCTGATTCAAATCCTATTGTGGTGGAAAAATCTCTTACTGACCATCATCAAAGGAGACCGAACTCTTACTAAAAATATAAATACACACAGACAAAAAAAAAAAAGTATTTACATGGGACTTGTGGCCAGACAAGATCCTTATCAAGCTATACTCATGTATGTAGTGTGAGTGGCAGTGAAGTGAAAGAGCTCAGTGCAATGGACCTGTCTTGGGTGCATGACTAAGTAAAATCTGAATGCCTGGGTATCTGGATCCAGCTAGAGATGTCGACTCCTTAAAAACTAGCCCTCAAGCTTTTTTTGTGAATCTGGCCATTGTAGAAATTTTCATTTTCAACACTGACTGCCACTAAGGAACTATTCTCAGAAAAAAAACCCCTTGCAATGGTATGTCAAAAAACACCAACCGACCGACCGACCGACCAACAAAACAAAACAGCTTTTGGGTAACAGAAAAATGGAAAAATCTTTTTCTGTATTTTATTTAGATTTCAGTGTCTATGTTAGTACGGTGGTCCAGAGCAGCAAATGCAAATCCCCATATCACCCCCAGTTAGTAGGAACGGCTTTACTTTGCAAAGTAGTTTTGGTGTGCACCAGCCCAATTGCTCATGGAGAATGCTAAGCCAGAGCTGGTTTGGATGCACAACCTAATGAGCTCCAGTCCATAATGGAGACCTGGGAGTCTGAGTCAATGCATGGTTCTTTGGAGAGCTTCAAAACACATCCTTGGTGGGAACATTTGGTTCAAGCAACCAGACCACCTGGTCCAAAGAAAAGCTCCTAAACTGCCAAAAGGTCAGATGTAGGGGTTTCGGCACCAAGTAGCTTCAGTGTACTGATCCACCCATGTTGTAGTAAATAACTTCAGACACAGCCTGACTGACTCAAAAGATGCCAAGTGTTTACTGTTCCCTCATGAATAGTTCCAGAGCTGTGATTTGAGCTCACAGCAAATGATTACAGCCAAAATACAATAAATAAATCAGTGTTTATATGAAGTCATGAGGAAAAGTGCAGCAGATTAGACACTCATTAGAGATTAATTTCCAAACTATAGCCTGAACAAAGAACTGGTGTGATACAAAAGTTTTCACTTAAACAAACCTACAAGGTTCTGGTCATATTATGAAAACAGCTAATGCATTCTTATTGGCTTTTCATCTTTAGCCAGTCCTGAATAAATTTATTAAAATTACAGTTTTGCTGTGTATTTTCTGTTTGATTGATAGTGGAACATTATCATTTTGCCACAGAATAAGAAGAAAAAGGTGAAATTCTAAGTGTTTTTAAAAGCTGATTTCAAAATTGGCTTGGAGAAGTCTTTGATGGGTTCTGGTGCTGTGGCACCTGAGGTAATTCAGACAGCTGATCAGTTCATTCAAGTCCATGCTCAGACAAAATGGTTGTTTTTCGTCCCTCTCATAACTTAGAAAAAAGTCACTTGCCAATGTCATGCTTTACATGTAAAAAGTAAAACACTCTGCGTGAGAGACAGAACAGTTCTTCTGGAAGGCAGAGAATTTTCTTCCTACTATTATTACATAAATGGGATAATAAAGACATCCTGGAAAATTCAGTTAGCTTCAGTTATCAATTTAATAGAAAATACTGCAAATATTTCCTCAGCTATTATGTAGCTCTTCATCATAGCCTCACTATTTTGTGTGTTTATACAGTTCAAGCAAGTGTGTTCACATCACGTGAACAGATCTGATGCCCACACTGGGAATTTTCTTTCCCTTTTTGCGTATAGGATTGTTCCAGTTGCTAAAAGCTACAATCTACTGAAGCTGACCTATATTTACTGCATTATTATACTGTATCTTCCCTGGTACACTGCTCTTAGAAGGCTGGGACATTGCATATTATAGCAGAGGTATGTGCAGGTTTATATCATAGATTTCAGGAGCTTAATTTCAGTGACAGAAGGCAATAGAATGGCAGCCAGGTAAGAGACCTGTTAAAAACATGGTGAAGGGTAAAAAAATAATACTCCTTTTTCTTTCAGTCCCAGGGAGCTAGAGACATGATCCTTTTAAGCTACATATAGTTACTTCATTTACATGAGACTGTATGTCTTGATACTGAATAGCCTCCCTCTCTTCAGTGCAGAAAAGCTGTATGTCCATCTGATTTCAACAAGCACAACAAGGGCTTTGCATGTCATGGACTCAGCCAGTGGCCAGCAATGTAAAAATGCAAAAATGTACTCTGGAGAACATAATGCAACCTTTACACAGCTGTCCCTACAAAATGTAGTTAAGGCAGGTAAATTCTTAATACAAATTTTACACAAAGATGAGAGCGGAATTCAGATTTTGCTTTGTCCTAATTCACATGCTTCTGTGAGAGGCTCAGCTCCAGCTAAGCACTTTGATTTTCTGACTGGAAGACAATCTCCAGTGAACTGCTTGCTCCTCCATCTTTTCCTGCCCACAGATACCTCTGCCCTTCTTACAGAGAGGAGAAGCTGAGAAACAAAAGGCCCTATTTCCATCGTCCTAAAGCAGCACGTTCATGATCTGGGAGTAGCCATCTGCAGGGATGAAAGAGAGGGTAAGTGAAAGAAATCAGGTACAGAACGAAGCCAGCCAAAACTCCACCAGAAAGTAATGTTTATATCTGAACAGAGCTGCACAGAGAGAGGAAGGAACACAGTGAAGGCAGAATCTCTTTCCAGCCTGATCACTAATTAATCTAAGTTTTGCAATATGATTTTTCTCTGTCTCAGAGAGACCCATGGTGGTACGTTCCTCAGAGCCATCAGAGGGGTCCGGGTCAGAGGGCTCTTTGGCAGCTCTCTGGCAGAAAGGATGAGCTAGGGCACCCCAGCTCTCCCCACCCCAGCTCTGGGCAGCAGCCACAAAGCCAGGCCCTCCCCTTCTGGATGACCCATAGCTGTTCATTTGAGTTGTGTTTTTTGAAAGCCCCAGCTGCAATCTGAATGTCGAATGTAGAAGAGTAGCGACTTCCAGAGACATTTAAGCCAGGAAATTATTTTTTGACGTATTTCCAGGCAGTTTTTTTTAATTTGGGTGGGTGGTATTTCACCATGTATCTGAGGGGACATGAACTAAGAGCAGGGCATTCCAGCCCTGGGAAGGTATTCACCCCTCCTAGTTAGAAGCTAGGACTTTGGGGAGCCTGTAGGAATGTCTTGTCTCCAGGCAGCCGAGTTGCTGTGCGGGGCTGCAGGCTGACTGCAGAATGAGAACGGGCTGGAAATACTGATTTTTTTTGTTATTGCTGTTTGATTTGCAATTCCAGCAGCCACTCCATAGCCCAATGAGATTCCTTCAGTGTCTTCTGACTTAGTAGCCAAAAGCCCTACCCTGGAGCCCAGGACAGGTGAGACAGCTTTTTTTTTTTAATCTCCTTCTCATTTAGGGAAGTTTCAATGCTGGGATGCTGGGTGGTTGGCCTGATCCAGTCTCCCATCTACTTGGAACTGATCATATTCAGTAAGAGAGTTCAGAGTCACAGATATCATGAAGCCAGAATGAATGCAAATAAATGAAACTTTTACATACAAACTTGCTCACTAAGCAAACACAGTGACTTAACAGGAGACTATAAACTGGGGAAAAAGAGAATATGGAGCGGAAAAAGTATTTCAAATGTTGATCCTGTGGAGACCTTTACGCTAATTACTTTTGACAAACGCTGAGAATGAAAGGCTGCATCAATATGCTAACATTACTCACAGCACAGTGTGGTTTTAGACTGCCACACCATTAATCTTCTGCCTGATCTCTCTGCATCTTGCAGACATCCAGCAAACAGATTAGAGCAAGGCTAACACGTCTGGGTTTCATTGGACATGCCCTCTTCTGCCCACAGATTTTGTCTGGAACAAAGGAAGACTTGGAGGACCTTCTTTACGTTTATGTGGGATTTCTGCAAGTCCAGTGGCCCAGCTGGAACTACTATGTGGTAGCCAACCCCAGGTTACTCAGCGTCCAAAAACCCCAGACATTTCCACAGCATCTGCACAGATCAGCTGCAGAGACCCTGCAAGCGAGTCCAACACTTCCTGGAAGTGTCAGAGGGGCTTGTGGTGCAAGTTGGAATCGGCTATGAAGCCAAGGCAGAGTAAATTCAATGTTTCCCAAAGCAGTGGGCTTGTGGTGCACGTGCAGACCATCTGTGCAATCACAGATGATCTTCTGGCACTACCTTGTTATGTTTTTTCTTGACAATATCTTTGCCAGCATCCTGCAGAAAGACATTTCTGGACCAGAAAAAGAGCCCAAGGAAAAAGATCTGATATGAACCCTGGACACCATTTCTGCTATAATTAGGAATACATTTCTACACTTGGGTGCTAACAGCTACAGTGCTAATATATGTGGACCCAGAAGTGCCAGAAGCTTCAGTCTAGAGATCCCATGCTGGCACCATGAAAGCTAGCTTGGTATGAAGGCTGCAAAAAATATCCTTCTGGGAATCTGTTTGGGAGGGGTAGGGAATGTTCAGCTGCTGGATATGAACAGAAAGAAAAGGTTACCAAGTTTTACTTTTGTTAGAAAGTAAAATGCGACACAATCTGATTTTTGGTGGACATCAGGGTGAAAAGGAAGATGCAACTAAACCTTTCTAGCCTCTTTCTTGCTTCTGAAATAACTCAAAAAACTATTTAGAGAGAGAAGAAACTGCAGTACTTTTAATCATCACCAGCAGGTCTTTAACCTCACAGGAAACAGAAAAGGAAGGACACATTGTAAAATACCAGACAGACTAAAGGTCATTCTTCTTTCCCTGGGGATGAAACATTGCATCTTGCCTTAAGGACAAATATGCATCTACTATACACATGCTGTCACACAGAACATCCACATCTCTTCACTGGCACTTGATAGTGGCATAGCAAGTTTACATTTGAAAGTAGAGATAGGCACAGCAGCAGTGAGCAAGCAAGCAAGCCAGCAACGTAATAGAAAAAAAACCAAGACCCTTCCCCACACTGACAGAAGGATTGACTCAAGCCAGAAATATTTAGTGGCTGTGTAGTTAAAATCATGTATATTACATCAAAATATTATTCTTGTGGTGTCTAAGTTGGGAGGTAAGAAATTAGTCTGATGAAGCAGCCCAGAGCAGAATACTCTTTCTAGAGCTCACCAACATTTTCACAAATTTTGGGCAGTTCAAAAAACCTGCAGGACACACAACAGAAGCACAGGGTAACCAGGCTGGCTGGGATGGTTACAGGAGGCTGAGGGGCAACCAAACATGTTTCCACCCCTGCCACACCTTTCACTGAAGGAAAACACCTTGGCTGGAGGATAGCTGGGCACTATCCTGCCTGAACACATTCCTTCACTCACAGACAATTTCTTTAGGTTCTTGGAGTCAGTTGCTTCATTTTCCAGCATCTAGTCTAAGACCTACCAGGGGCCTCTGGCTGACAGTATGGCTACAGATAATTCACACATCAGGATAGGAACTTTTTTTCTCTTTTGCTCTTGAAAGCTTGAGGGCCAGCGAGGAGTGGTGGTGCGCAGAGCCCAGTGCTTGTTCCCTCAGCGCTCTGGTGCAGGAGGGACCACTTCACTGACCACTCTACACAGGGCTGTTGGGATCTGCTTGCGCTTCTGAGGCCACTGTGTCTTTCAGGTAGCCAGGAGGGCTCCCATTTCCATACCTAGGAGCACAGAAGAGGGAGATTTTCATCTCCAGCTCTTTGTGCCTTCAGAAGGAGGGTGGAGATGGGCCTTCCAGCAACACACCACTGCTGCTAATGAGAAGGCAGAGGGGGAACTGTGGGCAGAAAGCAGGAGGTTGAACATGTGGATGGTTCTTGCTGCAACGCTTCAGGACCTGTTGCTTATTGTTACATGCCGGTAATATCCTTAAGCAGCAGGAAAAAATAATACTCTGTAAAGCTTCTCTTAAATGAGATATTATCAGCAAACTTACTCTTTGATTAATAACATAGTTGCACCAGAGGGTTTAGATTGGATATCAGGAAAAATTTCTTTGCTGACAGGGTTTTCAAGCATTGGAACAGGCTGCCCAGGGAAGTGGTGGAGTCACTATGCCTGGAGGTATTTAAAAGACATGTAAATGTGGCACTTCAAGACATGGTTTAGCAGTGGACTTGGTAGTGCTAGAGTAATGGTTGAACTCTTAAAAGTCTTTAAAGTCTTTTCCAGCCTAAAGGATTCTATGATTCTATTTATAGACAAATAATAAGAAATGAGGATTCAGAACCACTAAATTAAATTGTCAAAACCAGTGAAGGGTGCTGTCCCACCAGGTGCGGGGCCAGCTCTCACAGCCTCCATGCCAAGTCCTGTATAGGGGTGTGAGGGTAAGTGGGCAGAAGCAGGTCACAACACCCTTAACACACAGAGAAATTACAAAACACTGGCTTCCCAATCATGCCTAAAAAATACTTGAAATCCCTGAGCTTTGCCTTAGCTTAACCACCCAACATTTCAAATTATAAATTGTCAGTAGTGCCCTTATTCTATTCTGAGGCTGGAGTCTGTATGGTCTTCGCCGCTGCCTTGGACAAAGGTGGCCAGGACTCAGCTGCACACTGCAAGGGAAGGAAACAGCCGGGGAGAGTTGCTGACAAAGGCTGTCTTGAGCAGATGAGCTCAGGGACAGATGCCTTGTCAGGGTGTGAATAGCCCATAGGGAGATGCTGCTCTCTCCACCAGTGCAACCCCACTGTGCAGCTGCTGTCTTTTCCACAAGAGGCATGCACCATCCAGGCAGCTGTGTCAGGGAGCTTGGAGACAGCTGTTCAGGTGAGCCCTAACATCTGGGAAGAATGGCAAAACCCATTCAACACCTCTCTGTCACAGAGAGGAGAGGCAGCTCGTTCTTCCTGTATGTTCCTCTCCTGCAGGGTTTACAGCCTAGGCAGGTTCCTCTTCTAGGCTGGGAGAACTGAACCACTCACTGAGGGCTGTGGGAGAGGCAGAGCCTGTGTATGGCCTGGAGCGGTGGGACAAGGCCAGGACAGGGGAGGGGGGCCTGCTGTTCTAGCAGGATTGAGGGGATGGGTTTGTTCAGCACTCCCTGCTCCGGGTCACCTTCCCTGGGAGCCACAGGATTAGGGGCTATGGAGACAGTAGTGCCACCACCAGCCGGTGCCTGTCGCCTTTGAGGGCTGGTGCCATTGTCCCAGCGACTGGCACCGAAGCTGTTAATTCTCCCTTAGGGGAAGGCGAGCTGGGGATTTCACATCTTGAGGAGGCTGGGCTTTCAGCAGCCGCACCGCAGAGGGTGGGGGACACAAATCCCTTTAAGAGAGAGCCTGAATTGCAGCACTGCTGAACAGCTTGAGCTGCAGAGGGGCCAGAGGAATCTCTCACTACTCCACACCCTGTAAATCCTTTGCTAATTGCTTTATTGCCATTATTTGTGAAGATAAAGGAAAAGGATTAATTAACTAAGAAAGAAGAGCACACATCTCCCCAGATTGGCTCCATTAATTGATATGGGAGGGAGAAAAATCAATTAACAAATTCTTTTACCTTCCTGATCAGTCTGGCAACAGAGCTGTGGTGGTTTTTGGGAGGGCAGCATTGTGAACGGTACAAAACCAGTCGGCTCCCGATCAGCTACAGTTAATTCATCCGGCAGTTTGCAGTTTACACCACTTAATCTGGTGGTGTAAAGGCTGTGCTTTGCAGGTATTTTGCAGTTCTATGACAACGGGCAGAAACATAACAATATCAGAGAGATGATGCTCATGGGCACAAAGTCTTTAATCTTGCTGCCTCACTTTTAGCAGAGGGCTACTTGATTGTATCACAAAACATGTTTCTCTAAAAATAATTATAACATGGACATTGGTGTCCCCTGGCATTGTAAGTTAGATCATGATTTTCTGTTATGTATGAGAAGGAGCAAAAGAAGCAGAAGACAAGAATACCACATTTTGCTTGTCTTCTTGAACATTTGTACAAATTCAGAGCTAGACTGAGATGCAGGAATCTACCCAGGATTCCTTTCGTACGGCATATTAGTTGAAGGAAATGAATGGTCCCCCAGGATAAGGCCTCAGAGGAAAGGAAGCATTTGATGAATGAGGTTAGAAAGGTCTCTGTGTAGCTGTGTCATGCCTCAGTAAGGGCTTCTCCAGACAAGAATGACAGTGGTTTCCACTGCCTACACAAACAAGGGAGGATATTCAGCATCTGTGTTGCAATGTATAAAAAACAAACAAATAACAACAACCATCAGAAACCCAACTCACCCTATTTCTACAGTTTCATCTAAAGCAATTGGAGTAAACCAGATGTAATATATTCAATTGTTTAAGCACCACAAATCATTACTTTGTGTTAAAAAGCAAAGATGGGGGGAGAGTTGTAGTTATCAACTGGGAATTACACAATTTGAATCTGATGTCTTGGGCAGCGATTCTTAAGTTTCGCTGTCACTGTCTCCCAGAGACGAAATTAGTGAATAAAGGAGAAAAAGACAGCACAGGCACTGAAACAGAGAGAAAAAACTGCAAGAGAGGGACAGAGCAATCTAATAAATAAAACAAGAGCCTGAAGGGAAGAGCTGCTTTGTCAGAATATAAATATTTCCCTTCCCCTTTAATCTTTAATGTGGTGCGAGGAGCTTATTAAGGGGAAGTGCAGCTCTGTCCCTGGAGTCCATCCACATAACCATGTAGGGAGCTCAGTCCAACACAACCGATGCAGCCACACACACATAAAGTCTTCTCTGCTGGAAACAAATGTAATGTACCAAGTAATAAAAGGGAAAGCAGGAACCCACGGTGGCCATTACAACTCTTATCTTCCTGGCCCTGGTGCTGCTTTACATTAATGGGCACCAGTGCTGCCAGGGGCCTTGGTCAGGGAGCTCTGCTTTCCTTGGGTCTCAGCTGCAGCCTGGGAAGAACAAACCTTATCCTCCTGGTACTGCAATATAGGGAGAACCAATGTGGCAGCTTATAACAAAGCCAAATTTGGGTTTGGGTAAATAAAAAGAGGGAGGGTGTGAACGAGTGTGTGCAAAGAGGGAAATGCTGCACTGTGAAGCGATCACACCATGCACTTAGCACTGAGGAAGAAGCTTTTCCTTCTAACCATGGCTCGGCACAGCTGTGCCTGGCAGCCAGGCAAGGCCTTGCCTTCCTGCAGTGCCACGCTGGATCCCGTGCACAGAGAGAACAGTCAAGCATGAAGCAAAATTTTGTATTAATGGCTCCTCTCTCCAAGATCTGGTTTCCAATAATGACTTGGTTCCCCTTCCCAGCGCTGGCACCAGCATCTCTTCGCCAGCCCTTCAAGATGTTCGACCATATGGCTGCACAAAGCTGCACCATCAGTCAAAGCTTCCAAGTCAGGAAGGGGACAGTTTCAAATTGCTGCCAGCAGATCCTTTCCCACTATTTTCCTTGACTGAGCTGTCATAGATACAGGTGTCAACCTGGCTTCTTTACTGCTTCATTCTTTTCACCTACCCCTAAAAAAAAG